>JARBWK010000009.1:102463627-103040888 GCA_030556195.1 Anolis apletophallus
TACCAACTCTGCTATAGTTGAAACTATATGGAAGGGTTTTCAATTTGGCCACATTTTTTCATCTTCCACAATCAAGTTTTTGGGGGGCAGGGCTGGGGGAGGAAGTAGCATTTGCTTACAGGGAGGAACTATTGTGGGAAATAATGTGAGAAAACTCTGCCAAATGGTTTTGCTTTTTAGAGGATTGACAAACAGAGAAATCTCAAATGCATCCCCCCAAACATGTTTGCTGAGCATTTCTGTCTTGGCTCTAAGCTTATTTACATGCAAGTCTTTCCTGAGTGTGAATGGCAAAACACATTGCTTCCATCTGCTACTACCTCCTCCTCATACAGCAAAAACAAGCCCCTCCACTCCATGTGTGTGTAGCTGCCATTGACTTATGGCAACCCATGGATTCCATAAGGTTTTTTAAGGCAAGGAATACTCAGAGGTGACTTGCCATTTCCTCCCCCTGGAATTTAACCATGGCATTCTTAGTGGTCTCCCATCAAGGTCCTAACCATGGCTGATTCTGCTTGTCTTTCAAGATGAGCTGGGATCTGGTGTCTTTATAATATTGAACTGATAGTTCTTGTTTTGTTTTACTAGGGTGATTCTGGAGGACCTCTTTCTTGCCAGGAGGTTAGTGGCAAATGGTTTCTAGCTGGTGTGGTAAGCTGGGGAATTGGATGTGGACGTCCCAACCACTATGGAGTCTACACCAGGATCACCAGTGTGATGGGATGGATGAAGCAAGCAATGTTGAGCTGAACAATACCTAACCCCTTCCTTTCCTCGTGAGATGTCACAGCCTAAACAGATGAACTGCCTCCGTTAAACCTTTCCAGTGTTTAGAAGCTGTAAGAAAATCCCATACCCAAATCCTTTCTGATATTCAAGCACCAATTGAATGACGTTCCTACATATTAACAGAAAGAACTTTAATCAACCATTAACAGGAAATGAGGCAGATTTTTCAAATGAAATCCAGAAATGTGGATTTAACAGTGAAAACCAAATGTAATGTATGGTTCCCTGTCTCTAAAGGTCCAAAGGTTTTGGAGGTAAGACAGTGAAGGTATGAGGTGCAGCTGGATTCCCTTCCAGACTCCCTCACACATTTTTTAAAAATAATTTCTAAAGTTTACAGGATTATCAGGCACACTGAAGGTGGATACATGATGTTAACTGGATTATGGTGGAGCATAGATGAGTTTCATGATGGCTATGACATACATTACCCAATTCTCTATGAGCAGAAATAAAAAATGTCCTATGTAATGGAGCTTTCAATTGCCTGAAAACAGCGCAAAGTTATCATTGTTTAGATTAGAAGATATATCTACAATGTTTCTACTTGTCTATAGAGGCAGCCTATTGCCTTGTATCCACACCCAACAGTAACCTGTCCACGGCAGTTCTGCCCCGTGCTTCCATAGTACATGTCTGTTTCTGAGGAGTGCTTAGCTATACTAACTACCTCATCACACTAGAGAATGAATCTACTTTAAATCCGGTTGCTGCTTCCTGCAGAATTCTGGGGTTTGTAGTTTAGGAAGGAGCCTTTAACAGCCTCCCATTTAAAGTGGATTAATTCTGTAGTGCAAGACTCTTCAAAGTTTTTAAACAGAGGGCCAGGTCACAATCCCTCAAACTGTTGGGAAAAAAACATGAATGAATTCTTTATGCACACTGCAGATATATTATTTGTAGTGCAAAAAAACCCCCACTTTAAAACAATATAATAATTAAAATGAAGAACAATTTTAACAAATATAAACTTATTAGTATTTCAACAGGAAGTGTGGGCCTGCTTTTGGCTGATGAGATAGGATTGTTGTTGTTGTGTGCTTTCAAGTAATTTCAGGCTTAAAGTTGACCCTGAGCAAGGGCCAGGTAAATGACCTTGGAGAGCCGTATCCGGCCCCCGGGCCTTAGTTTGGGAACCCCTGCTCTAGTGTGATGAAGTTATAACTTTCCAATCCCATAGAATCAGGAAAAGAATAATGGACAATTAGAAGCTGCCACAATTTTAAGTCTGTGCATAAACCATAATTTTAGAATACTAAATGCATTTTCCACATGTCATCAGGATCTCACCATCTGTATTAGAATCTTGTGTCCACTACAAACCATTGGTCTAAAATATCCACCTTTATGGACTCCGCCCTTTAAATCATACCAAAGTAGTAACATCATCACACTCTGAACAGTGTTTTATATAAAGCATACTATCCATGCCTCATAATGTCAGGTTTCCATTCTGTGAATATCGATGTCATCCCATGTACATTTCATCTGATGCAACTCTCCATGTGTTCAACAAAATGTACTTTCGTGTAAGTGTGACTAGAATGGCTGAGTAATTTGACAGTGTGAAAATCTGGTGAAGAAATGCCTCATTCTGATTCAGCTGTACCACATGATACATATAATAATTGTAAAGTAAGTCCCTCACAAGAGGAATCTACACTGCAAGTTTAAAGCAATTTGAAGGGTGTGAAACTAAAATGAATTCCAGGTTATCAAAATTAGGTAGTTCTATAGATAGCATAAAGGCAGTTACAACTGTGTGATCTCCATGACAGTGAGATGATGAATTCATTCTAGTTTTAGTATGAATGACAAATGAACTGAGATTCAGCACCTTGACTGGTACTGTAAACTTTGGACCAAATTTGGAATGGGTGCATTATCTCATTGACATTAACAGAAGCCATCACTGAGAAATGGGTTTAGAAACAATCACAATTCCCTTGCTAGACTGCAATTGGTGGGACTTTGGGAAGAAACAAAGAGCATTGAACTTTTTTGACAATTATCTGAATTTCTAGTATGTTCAGAAAATTTTCATATCAAATGCTTCCAGTGGAAAAGTACACAAAATGTTCATGTAAATGTTTTAAAAGTTATCAAAGTTCAGAATGAACCAAACTTAAGACTGGCAAAATTTGGCAAAATGTGAGAAATTAGTTAGATTGATAGATTATGCCATTCCTGAAGTGAATTCTCTTCGTGTATTTTTTTTAAAAAAATCATGAATAGCAAGTGTGTCCAGCTCCTGGCTCTGTCTACACTAACCATTTAATGCAGTTTCAAACTGGTACTGAAGAAAATGGTTTTGCTGTGCAGATGACTACATAGAAAATCCTGGAAGGAGTTTGAGGCTCAGGTGGTAATTACACAAATCACAGGGCATTGCTGCACACTAAGGGCTTTCTTTCGCACACTTTTGCGGGAGCATGTTGATTGGTGACTGCAGTCTGAAGATAGCTTTGAACTGCATTAAATAGTCAGTAGATGTGTGTAATTTTTTTTGTTTTCCCTTGTATGCTGTATTAAATTGTTAAATTTGTACTTACAAGGCAATATCGGATATGTGGTCATGGCCCACACCAAAAATTTAGGAAAATTTAGGAATCATACCAAAGTACTAAGAGTGCTTTATATACATGCTTTTTCATTTTAATTTTGTAAATCTCATAAATCTCCCAAAGTCACTTTCTTATTCAGAGCAAGAAAGCAAAGTTGAAAACAAAGCCAAAAAGGCTGTTTTAGTGCCTTGCCTTTCCTTTGTAAATTAATGGCCTCTCGCAATTAGAAGGGGCAGGAAAAGGAGGGGAAAAGCAGAGTTTGCTGGGAAAAGCACAGAACTCTGGGAAATGTACTTTGGGAAGGTAAGGAGCCCTATGCCAGATAATTCAAAAGGACCTGCCCTAAACTACATTTCTCAGGATGCAGTGCTCAGCTCAAAGAGATTTGCCCTTCTGTAGCCAGCCAGAGTTTCAATAAATTTAATATTCCACAGTATGATTTTTGTTCCGGAGTTATAAATGCCATTTCCTACTTGGTTCTATCATAAAAATATAGTGAAGGTTTGTTAAACAAAACTTTGACTTTATGTGAGGAACATTGTGTTATAAAACATTTTGCCATAGTATCCAGTCCACCAATTTAACATCATCATCTATCCATTAAAAAAAGGTTTTGGCATAAAAATAAAGTTTCTGGAGTAGAACTACTACTTTCAAAGTAATGACTACACAATTAAACAGGAAATAACACCTTCAAACTAGGAACATATTTTATTATTTTAAAATGTTGTTTATAAAAAAATTGAAAATTCCCCAAAAATCCATGGATAAGTGAAATTTTCTGAAATTTGGTGGGCTAAGAGTGGGAAATGTATTCTACCATTGTAGTGAGTTTCACCCCAATATCTGTAAAAATGAAGGAGAAGGGTAATCCTGAATTTTCCCCTATTACAGTAATTATGAACAATTACTTTAACAAAATTTCATTACTCTCATTATAGTAACTAATTTTTCAATAACTATATTTTTAGAAGCACAATAAAATGCCAGAGCTCCCCAGTTTCGTAATGACTTTTGAATCATTTTTATGGATTACACAACCCTAATGGTCAGTATAGGTGGAGCCTCTCTTATCCAACTGTTGGGTCACTAAGGCCCAAACTTCTATACAAGAGTGATGGTGAAATATTGCAAACCCTAATCCAAAATACCACCAAAGATAAAAATTCAATACATAGAACAGGGCTAAGGATTGTACAGACCTATAGATATTGTTGAATTACAAATTCTAGCATGCCGAGAGAGCACAGCAAATGGTGAAGAAAGCTGGGAATTACCTAAGTGGACTACATGATTCCTGAAGCAGAGGGTACAGTGTAAAAAACCAAAACATACTACAACCCAAATCTTGACTGTCCACCCAGGTTGTGTTTTATTCTTACAAAGTACAGTACAAAAATAAAGATTTAAAAGTTAACATTAAAAAAAAGACATTGATCGTTATCAGCGCAATATCCTGAGACATCTTGTTTGTGACAGCTTAAAAAGTGGCAGGACTGAATGAAAGGGATGGAAACCAAATGAAGAATATACAAATTAGGAGAATGCAAATATGGTAGATGGGAGAACAGCCAGAATGAAAGGAAAAATAATACGGGTACAAAGCACTGGTAGTCCACAGAACTATGTAATATTTAGCCCAAAACTAGTCTGAATAAGAGAGGGCTGGAAAATATGTAATCCATCAACATCGGAAGAGCCACAACTCCCATCAGCTCACTAGGGTTAATAGGACTTGGAATCCAACATCATCTGGATGGAAACAAGTTGCTCAGCTCATCCTAGAAAAGAAGTGGGGAAATTCTGATTCTCCTTGTTTGGTATGTCAGCAAATAGAATCCCCAACTGCTAATAGAAAGCCATTCTTGGACTTGGACTTCAATGTATAAGGAGAGCCAAAATCCCCACTGCCTTGTCCTAGACCTAATTATCCAATCTTTTGCTGCAGAAACTAACACAGTGTTTCAAATACAGCCTCAACTGTGTCTCGAAACAGTAACAGAAAACAAAGCCCTTTTATTTCCTGAGTTCTAGCTCTTGAGGCCAATCTGCTTCTAAGGACAATAAACTCTTGGAAAAGCTACTTTTTGGACCACCACTCCCAGATTCCCCAGATTGCACAATCCACAGATTCTGGGAGTCAGATTTAAAAAGTATTATTTCCAAAGTCTGATGTAGAATGACAGTGTCTGTTCCCATGAATTAATGTTGTTATTACATAGAAATCAAGGCAGATATTGGCATTTTCTTACAAGATACAGGAACTGTGCCTCATTTTCCCCAGCCCCTTCCAGGAAGAGATTTCATTTGGAGAAACTGACAGCAACCGCTACACTTTCTGTTTTGATCAATGGTTTTATGAACACCTAACTCCAGGTTGGATTTCAGCCAAGCACTAGGCTCCGGTAAAAGAACAGGCATCTTGAGTACTCCAGCTTTAAGTTTTTTATCCTCAAGGCAGGGGAGGGAGAAGTATTGATGGTGATAAGCAATGCCTGCTGAAGATGAAATATCAAGGTAAGGTGGTAGAAGGGACTCTGTTCAGATCTTCTGAGGTTTGTCCCAGGATCCTTGTAGATACCAAAAGCATGTAGTAAAATGGCGCCCCCTTACATCAGATGACAAAATCAAATTTTGCTTTTTTGGATTTAAAAAAATATTTTCTAGTTTTAAATAGTTTCATCCATTGATACATAATCTGTGGATACAGAGAGTCCACTGCACTATACTCTGTTCCATCTCATCCCTTGCAAGGATGCCTGATATCTATCCTCTTACTGTGCCATTTTCCCCAGACCACCTTGAGTGCCCTCAGCAACCATTCTAAACTGCAGACGTGTTAAGCTAAATGCAAACCTGTACACCATGTTGCAAGCAGAGATCTATGGAGGTTTGCACTACAGAACATTCATTTTTCTTTTAGATCATATCAGAAACTATCTGCTGGGTTTGAGGAAGGGCTATAACAACTGAACCAGAGAGCACATGCTTTGCATACAGAACATCCCAGGCTCAATTGCCAACTTCTCCCAATAGATAAGAATCAAGAAACAGAAATGGGGAGGGATATTAGTTTTTAGATCCCAGAGAGCTGCTGCTGTTACCTATCAGTTAGTGCACAGTCAAAGAGATCAAGGACCTGACTCGCTAGAAAAGGAATAGACACTGTGCATCTCTTCAACTGAAACTCCCATCAGCCCTTGCCAGCTTAGTCACTGAGGACAAATGCTGGGGAATTATAGTCCAGTATCAACTGAAGGGATGCAGAATCCCTACCATATGGTAGAAAAAAGCAGGTACATGTCTTCTCTCCATATACTTTTACAGGCTGACCTCTGTACACCTACTTTCAAAATCCTCTGCTCCAGAGTTTTCTATCCCAGAAATATAGGAACTACTATGGAAGAGAAATTCAGAACATGCAAACACATTCTATAATCCAGAGCTTGGGATAATGACCTTTTGGCTACATCTCCCAAACTTTCCCAGCAATAATGGCCAGGGGCTGTGCTGGTTGAAAGGCTCTGAGAGCTGTAGTCTAAAAATGTATCCTATTCAAGTTCTGCTATGAGCCACCAATAGAGCCCCAGATTCAGGTGTTGAGTGTCACTGAAACAGGTCAGGGACTGCAGACGGATGCTGTGCTTGTGGAAGAGTACTGGCAGGAGGAGGAAGAGAGAAGCAATCCAGATGGATAGAAGACAAGCCGAAGAAGGTCAAGACAAGATGAAAGTCACAGAACAGTGACATGCAAGGAAATAAATATCACCAAGATAGGGAAATATGCAGAATGGAAATAAAAGAAGTTTATAAACTTCTTTTATAAAGTTTATAAAAGGGAAGGAGGAGATAAGGAGGCAATGGCTAAACCCTGGGTAGATGAACTTGTAATATTCAACATTTTAAAAACTGATTTACACCTATATTCTGCAATTGTCCAAAAGAAAGAAAAAACACCCTCCCTGTTCCTTCCACAGCTTCCTATGATCCTTTAGCCACCAAGCGTTGCTTTCCTCTTCCACTGGTGTTCTATCTGGCGCCCGTTCTCTCTTCTCCATCACTAGCAGCTCTCCTCCAGAAGGGAGATGCCCTAGATGGCTTTAGATTTTGGTTTATTTTTGTCAGTGTTCCCCTTAGAGGTTTGCTGCACCTTTTCCCTCCTCTGCTTCAGCTGACTCCTCTGCCTCCTCCTGCTCTGCTCCCTGTAGCAGCTGCTGCTCCTGGTCGTTCTGCTCTTCCTGCTCCAGATCATCTTCTGTGTTCTGCATCCCAGCGTGCCATGCAAAAGGAAGGAAAATGAGGTATAACTTATGAGATCCACTTAGACCAGGGTGGGCAATTACCAGCCCTCCAGGTGTTTTGGACTTCAACTCCCAGAAATCCTAATAGCTGGTAAACTGGCTAGGATTTCTGGGAGTTGAAGTCCAAAACACCTGGAGGGCCGGTAATTGTCCACCCCTGACTTAGACTGTTTTGTCTCATCCATAAAACCTTATCAAAGGATTAAATTTGGGCTTTGCAAATCTTCCCAATTTTGTTTAGTGAGTTCATTTGGCTTGACGGCTAAATGGCTGAACGAAATATAATCAACCCTCCGCACTTACAATTTCAGCTTTTGCGGATTTGATTGCTCATGGATTTGATTAATATGTTCTTTCTAGGAAATTCTAGGTCCACCAGTGCAACTCTATATTCAACTTCTGCAGGACATTGACTAGAGAATTGTACTAGAGGACTTAAGAGATTCCTAGAAAGCTTACCTTAAGCACCACATCTATTCCATAGTTCAAACACATTATGCATTCAGAGTAGTGGAGCCCCTGGTTAAACCCTTGTGCCAGCAGGACTGCTGACCAACAGATCAGCAGTTCAAATCCAGGAAGAGCAGGTTGAGCTCCCTCTATCAGCTCCAGCTCCCCATGTGGGGACATGAGAGAAGCCTCCCACAAGAATGGTAAAATATCAAACATCCGGGTGTCCCCTGGGCAATGTCTTTGCAGACGACCAATTATCTCACACCAAAAGTAACATGCAGTTTCTCAAGTCACTCCTGACATGAAAAAAAATCCACAGTGGTTCTAAACCAGGTTTTTAATCTGGGAAGTCTATGGGTTTATCTTATAGTAGTCAATAGCTTTTAAAGGACTGATGCCAGTCTGTTCATAAGCATAAGAAAAGTATAGGCATTTTTCATGCTTTACAACGGAACCCTGAATTTTGGCAGCCAAGGGTTCTCATATACAGTATCTTCACAGTGGAATTCTGACTCCAATAACCAGTTAACCAGTCAACATTAAGCCTTTTCAATTCATAGCACAGGTTTTGAAGCTAAATGCTATGCCTATCATTTCACATGGAAAGATATCTGTAGATCTTGGTTACTGCATGATTGGAGGAGAGGATGGTATGGGAATTTTAGACCAGAATTATAACTTTGCCAAGATCTGTGGATCTCAGGACCACAAACAAAGTAGTATTTCTTAACAAATATGCCACTTGACATCTGAAAAGAAGGCACCAGAGAAAATAGGTCACATAACATTTGAGAAAGTGATGATTGCTGTTACCTTGACTTTCCGGCTGGGCTCAGAACACAGGCCACTGGGCGAACTACAGAGTTCCTTAGAGACTACACACAGGAACTCTGACTGATCCTCATTCCCGTAATTATAGGATGATCCAATATTCACTAGCTAGGAAGTAAAGAAGAAAAAATATTAATGACTTAGAGGATATAAAATCAACTATACGTACATGTTCAGTTCGCATTAGTTTGTTGTTATTGTTGTTGTATGTCTTTAAGTCACTTCTGAACTATGAAAATCCTAAAGCAAATGCATCACAGGGGTTTCTTGGCAATATTTGTTTAGAAGATGCCTGGCCTTGTCTTCCTCTGAGACTGAGAGAATGTGATTTGTCCAAGGTCACTCTATAGGTTTCCATGGCCAAGTGAAGTTTTCAGTCCTGGGCTCCAATATTGTAGCCCAATGTTCAAACCACTACACTATGCTAGCTGTCATTCTACAACCTATACAACTACTATATTTTGCATTCTTCTCCATTTATAAAGTGCTTGCCTCACTGAAGAAGAAAAAACCCTCAATCGTTGACCAAACTGCTGGGGGAGCTGGTGGCAGAAGTTTAGGAATCGGGGCAGTGCAGAAGATCCATGTTAGTAGAGGAAGAAAAGAGAACCATAATATATTATTTTACATGGTAGACATCTATTAAGATAACACATTGGCCAGAAATGGTGGCTTGTCTAGGATTACAGAGGGACAGGAAAGATGTGCACAGAAAGGCAGCTCAAATAGAAGCACATACCTTGCTCCTTCTAGATCTAATTAAGGATGGAGAAACATGTCACCTGCAGAAATTGCTAGAATGCAACTCCCATTAGGCTTACTTAGCATAACCAATAAGGCAGGGGGTATGTGAGGTGCAGTGAAATAACATCCAGGAGTACATGTTTCCTGTCACTCAAGATTCTTCAAAGTAACATCTGTAAGGCAGTTATTTCTGGCCTCATCAAAAATAGCTCTTGAACAGACAAACAATGAACCATAAAGAAGGAAGGCTATAATACACTGCAAAGGACCTTGTGCCTTTTGATTTGATGGGGTGTGAAGTATCATTAAAAACTGAGCACCAAAAACAGTTCTGCTGCATATTTAGTTAATCATTGGGAATGATGCCAGCATAAAATGCACACCTCCTTCAAATACAGAGAATGCTTCATTAACTTTTAATGGCTACAATCCTATCTGCACCTATTAGAGAGGAAGTCCTGCTGAAAGCAGCAGGATTTATATTTCAGTAAACATGCACAAGATTTCATTTTAAATATTTTACAGTGCAATCCCATACACATCTACTCAGAAGTAATCCCAATTTAGATGGGATTTACCCCAAACAAAGGAAGCATAGTCTTAGCCATAAATCACCAGGACTTGCTAAATTAGTACTGTTAGATAAATGTAGAAAAGGGGTTTCAAAACGTTTGATCCTCCACATGTTTTATATTTTAATTCCTATTAGCCAGGGTTACTGGCAAGTGATCTTGGAACCTAAAATTCAAAACCTTTAGAGAGCCAAGGTTCCTCACTCCAATCTGGAAATGATGGTGATTTATACTGTTCCCCCCCCCCCATTCATGTGACTCACTGCATATTTCAGAAAGACATATATGCCTGAACATGTATTTTTATATACAGTAGATCTCACTTATCCGACCTTCATTTATCCGACATTCTGTCTTATCCGACGCTCTTATCTGATGCCCCCCCTTTCCTTCACCATTTCCCCTTCAATTAAAGACACTCTCCCCAACTGTCTCTCTCCATTTCCAATAAGTGAAAAAGGTAAGATGGGGGGGGGGGGATTGAGAAAATAGGCAGGACCAGAAACAGAAGCGTCCTCCCTTCATCCCTCTGTGATTTCCATGCTCTCTTCCACAACCAGGCATTTCCTGCTGGGCCACTCTAGCCCGAGGCATTGCCTTGCCTTAACCCTTTGAGTCCCTGTTGTTATTATTCTAGGTATCTAGCACCATATCGGATTGGTAACAGTAGGAGACTCCATATTATCTGACATTTTTGTTTATCTGACATTCTGCTGGCCCGTTTATGTCGAATAAGCGAGACACTACTGTATGTCTTTAGACTAGCTATAGATCCTGGATCTCAGCAATCCACTGGCCACTTGATGTAGTTGGCTCACATTGCTGTTATTAGGCAATAACTCTTGTGGTCTAGAAATAATAATTACAGTTACTTTAATGCACTTCATCATTCTGAGTCTCTTACGCAGCTTTTCTTTACTTAGCATCCCAATATGAAACATTCATTATTCTAAACCAGTTGTCTTTTGGGTTTTGGATGAAGAGAATTGCAGGCCACAACATACTGAGTATAGGATGAGGGGAGGTTAACAGAAACTTCTCATGGGTTCTCTTTATTGCTCAAGTTATGAAGCCAAGGGGGTGGGGTAAAGAGGATGCTTAATGAAATCCAGAAGTCCCCAAACAATTTTTAGTTAAATCATGTTGTACCTTCCTTTTCCCACCAACAAACTTCTGAAGACAGTCACCAAGACTATAGCTTCTGACAGCTATTTTGTAACCAGAGTTTAGAAACATAATGTGTAGAGTATAAGTCACAGAATTCATAAGCCAGCGTGGCCATTGGAAATTGTTACTCCCCACACTTTTCCAAGTTTTGCTTTTAACTCAAAACTTTGTCTTCTAGTCCAGTTCTATAATTCTATTAGAATGGTTATACCCAAAATGCAGTTCTTAAAAGTGTTTTAAGTTGGTTACTTCCACAGTGAGACATGGCAGGTAATCTGCTCTGGATTTTAGTCTGAACACTGAAGGATATCTGTCCTATTGTCATGGAAGCAACTGGAAAAAATTATATCCACATCCTCAGAACTCACTTCTTCATGCCTACCTGTTCAAATCGCCATCCATCAGACATTGTAGATACCATTTGAGTAAGCTCCTCTTCCTGACACTGTAGCACTCTGTATACATGCTTCGGAGGCACCTGAAGCAGCAGGAAAAAATTAAAAATTAACAAGTTAAGAGTGGACACTTTTGCTTGAAGCAAAGAACCATCTACATCAGTAGTAGGCAACCTGGCAATAAACTGATTTAAGGAGTCTTGGGAGGGCTGCATGGCACACAGAGCTTTGACCTCTGCTACCTTGCCACTCCTTTGCACACCTACTTGAGGCCACTGCCTCATTCTACTTTATGGTCGGTACAATCCTGTTCTCTCAAGTGTGCTTTAATATAGATTGTTAACTGCCAGAGTTTCTCTGAAGAAGGCTGGAGAGCTGGTGACAATAACTATTGTTACCAGTTAATTTCAACTCTAAACAGTAAGGATTTTGTGCTTTTATACTTCACTGTTAAAAAATGGAATAACAAGCACTCAGGATTGAAACCATTGGGATTATTACACTTCACTCTCTATGGATGAAAACCTATTTCCTTCAGTTGTTTCCAGAATTATTGTTTAAATGCCATATTCATTATTCTTGTAACTTAAGGGGATTTGGGATGGCACAGGCATGTAGCCAGGGGGGGGGCTAAGGGGGCTTCAACCCCCCCCCCCCCCAAATTCTCAGGGTGGTCCGCGAGAAGGCCGTACTGGTACATTATTTAAACTGTTATGTTTATTCATATCATGATCTGATCACCATGCTCATTATATCCCACATTAATGGGGTTATTGGGATAACAATACAAAAGGTTTGCTAGGGTAGACCCTCTTCCACCCAGTCTCAGCCCCCGAACCAAACTCACCCCCGTAATCTAAATCCTTGCTTAGGCCCTGGCTCTGGATGTCCATCTCAAACTCAAAGTTCTTTCACATTTAGGTTTTCTGCAACCATATTGCCACAATACCTGCGTTATTGTATAGTCCTTCTCCTCTAGTCTATCCTTTATCAGTCTGATTAGTGATCCAATGTTATAGAATTCAGCTTCTTCCAGAACTCCTATGGGGAAAAGTAAAGAATATAAGAGATTTTTTAAAAATCAGTCCTGGGCTGCCACATGGTTAACTGGTAACCATGCCACAATGCTATGGAAAAATTGCAAAACACATATAAAGAATGTGATCTGGAGTCAAAATTCATCTTCTTGCTATTATTCATAGCTTCATAGCTTTTAGTTATTTGTATCATGTTTTTTTTATTCTTCCACTCCAGTTTGCAAATATTTTAATGACATAGAACTTCACCTACACAATGAAGCTGCTTGCAATAGCTACTAAACTCTCAAATGCTAAAAAGTGGCTGAAAAAGATTTCTAGAACGGAAGAGCACATAACTCCCGGATCCTCCATAGAACTTGAAGAGGCAACAGAACTGCACTATGCCAAACAGTAAACTTTGAAATATAAATAAAGCACCAACTCTCTTTTATTTTTCCCTATACAGGCAGTCCCCAAGTTATAAACAAGATAAGTTTGTAGGTTTGTTCTTAAGTTGAATGTGTATGTAAAAAACACAAATTGGGCAGGGTCACCAAAAAGTCTCACAAAACACAAAGGCTGATGAGTAATTAGTGAAAAGTCACACACAATCAATAAAGCATATACTGTAAAAGCTGTAATTAATTCACATATATCATCAACAATACAAGTAAAGAATGTGTCAACCCATTAACATAGCCTAAAGGCAATGGGAAACATCACACAGTCTGTAATGCACTTAGAAGATACAGGGTAAATATCCCAAAAGCACTAGAAATAATATCGTAAATCTATACATATACAGTAGTAGAAAATAGCACTGGTCTCATATAGGAAATCATAAGTACATTACAATATATAATGGCAAAAAGTTGCATTTCATCTCATACATCCAACAATACAGTCATGATTCCCATGCTAGGAGATGCCTAATACACATGAATGTGACCAAATAATGCTCCAATGAGGTGCTTGGGTAAGCCCAAAAGTCAAACGCCAGTTTAGGCTAGTTTTGTGAATGTGTATGTAAGTCAGAATGGGTAAATTTTAAAGTGTAACTCCAGGCATATATATAAATTGTATCTTTGGATAGCAAAGGGGTTAGGACCCTTGTGGTGGTTGTTTTGCTCTGTGCCCCATTCAGAAGATTTCACTTCATTTCTGTCCCTGTGATAATTGGATTTTGGAAAACTTGGCTTATTCTGGGGGAAAAATGGTGCTAAAGCTTCAGTGGAGACACCTTTTCCCTATGATAACTCTTTCAGGAGTGCATTTCCCTCCAGGGAGGTAGATTTTTTTTCACTTCCTGTTGCCTCACCTCCATTATTAACTATATATAATTTGTCAGTCAGGTGTTTGTAACTCGGGGAGTGCCTGTATTCCAGGAATTCTGGGGCAAACTATCCTGTACAAAATAAGAGTTAGCAACCAAACATTCCCGATGAATGAAAAAAGGCTCAGCTGGATCACATGAGTAGTTGACCTAGCCTAGCACTGGATGCATTTGGGAGACATCTGTATATCTGTATCTGTATACCTTTATAAAACGGAATGTTTGTATGTGTGTATGCGGGTATGCGGAGGGTGGGAGGGCAGCCACTTTCACAGGCCAGGAAGGTTATGTGGCAGCATTATTTGCATAAACGACTCCCATTGGCCAGCCACGAACATTCCGAGACTCTAAAGTGCCAGAGGGAGGTAAGGAAAAGCCCTGAGGCAGTCAGGCATGGTGGGAGTTTAAGTCCAAAACACTTTGCAGCCCCCAGCCCCTAACAATGAGACAACAAAACCAAACTTGGCACACAGAACCCCCAAGACCCACTTTACGTCTTGGTGCAGTTTGAGGGAGGATGGACCATGGATAGGCCAGCATTCCAACATCCCAAATCTCAAAGGTGGCAGACAAAGTTCTTTACAAAAAGGCTTCCTTCAGCTGATTTTACAAACTAGGCCTCAGCCTGTATTGACAGTAAGGCTTCCTCAACTTGATTTTCGATACTAGGCCTCAGCTTGAATTCACAATAAGGCTTCCTCAACCTGATTCTCCTGACTAGGCCTCAGCCTGAATTGACAGAAAGGCTTACTTAACTTTATTTTCCTGACTAGGCCCCCAAAAATGACAGAACAAGATTACAGTTGGTACACAGACACCCCCCCGACCCACTCTACATTCTGGTGCAGTTTGAAGGACTTGCAGTACCTTCACTCACTTACTCTGACCAGCACGGGTGACGGACCTGGACCAAACTTGGCACACATAACCCCCATGATGCCCTTTACGTCCTGGTGCAGTTTGAGAAAGATGAACCACGGATTATGGGATTTGTAGTACTTCAAAGTGCTTTGCTTCCCAGAGACCACTGTGGCCCACAACAAAGACCCCCCATAAATATCAAACTTGGTGCAGTTTGGAGAGCCCCCATAACCCCACTCTATGTCCTGGTGCAGTTTGGAGAAGAGCAGAGCATGGATGATGGGGCTTGAAGTACCTCCACTCACTTCCTGAGACCGCTGCGACCCTCATCCAATGACTGATCAAGACCAAACTTGGCACATAGAGCTCCCATTACCTACACTACATGCTGGTACAGCTTCGAGTAGGATGGACCATGGATGATGGTACTTGAAGTACCTCCACTCCCTGAGACCACAGCGACACTCATCCAATTACTAATAAAGACAAAACTTGGCAAAGAGTGCCCCCATGGCCAACTCAACATTCTGGTGCAGTTTGTGGGAGGACGGATTATGGATGATGGGACTTGCAGTACCTTTACTCACTTCCTGAGACCGCTGCGACTCTCATCCAGTGACCGATCAAGACCAAACTTGGTACATAGAGCCCCCATGACCCACTTTACACCCTGGTGCAGTTTTCAGGAGGATGGACCACGGATGATGGGACTTGAAGTACCTCCACTCACTTCCTGAGACTGCTACAACCCTCATTCAATGACTGTTCAAGACCACATTTGCAACACAGAACCCCCTACATCCTGGTGCAATTTGGAGGAGGATGGACCATGGATTATGGTCCATGGTCCATAATCCTTCACTCACTTCCCGAAACCACTGCGAGCCAAATGAACAACTGATACGGACCAACCTTGGCACACAATGCCTTCCTCAAATAACCCGGGCACCGCTGGGTCCTCAGCTGAAGTTTGGAGGGGGACAGAACATGGATGATGTGTCTTGCAGTACCTTCCCTCACTTTCCAAGACTGCTACAAACCTAATCCTATGATTGATCAACACCAAACTTGCCACACAGAGCCCTCATGACCCACTCTACATCCTGGTGCAGTTTGGAGGAGGGTCGACCATGGATGATGGGACTTTAAGTACCTCTACTCACTTCCCAAGTCTGCTGCGACCCTCATCCAATTACTGATTGAGACCAAACTTGGCACACAGAACCCCCATGACTGCCTTCACGTCCTGGTGAGGTTCGGGGGACGACTGACAATGGATGATGGAATTTGTAGTATTTTCACACCCCTCTGTTCCCACAGACCACTGCGGCCCCCAACAAACACCGATAAAGACCACACTTGGCACACAGAGCCCCAGTGACCCACTCCACATCCTACTGAAGTTTGGAGGGGGACAGAACATGGATGATGGGACTTGCAGTACCTTCCCTCACTTCCCAATCCTGCTACTAACCTATTCCAATGACTGATCAACACCAAATCTGGCACACAGAGCCCTCATGACCCACTCTACAGCCTGGTGCAGTTTACTGTGAGACGGACCACGGATGATGGGACTTGAAGTACCTTCACTCACTTCCGAAAAACAATGCATCCCTCATCCATTCACCAATACAGACCAAACTTAGCACACAGAGCCCCCAAGACCCAATCTACATCCTACTACACTTTGGGGGGGGGGGGGACCGAGATGATGGGACTTGCACTACCTTCAGTAATTTCATGATACCACTGCAACTCCCAATAATGATGGATCAAGACCAAACTTGGCACACAGAGCCCCCATGACCCACTCTACATCCTGCTGCGCTTCTCAAATAACCCGGGCAGGGCCGGGTCCCCAAGCTAGTAAGATATAAAACAAGAACGGAAAACTTCATTCTGCCTGAGGGCCTGATTTAATTTTAGAGAAATTCTCGTAGGCTACATTCCCAGTGGTCCCAAAGTATGCCATGTAAAGCTGTTTTTGCCACCAAGTAAAGCTTAGGAAAAAATTGCAAACTTTTAGAAATGGGGTGGAGAGAGAGTGTAGAAAACAAAAGAAATTCCAATGATGGCATAACAATGGATATCTGGGATAATCTACTGCGCCAGACTGAAACTTTGAGAATGCTATTTTATCCCTAGGACCCTAGGTTTTACATTCCTGGCATAAAAGCACAACCTTCTCTCCATTATCAGCCTGCAGGATCTAATATGCGGAGGCAGAGCATCCCAGAAGCATCGGAAAAGCTCTGAGCTTTCAACAGCCCTGCCTTTCACTTCCAGTTGCAGACAATTTTCCACAGCTTTGCAGCTCTTTGCACTTAAATACTCAAGGACCACTAAAAGCCAGGCATGAAATAGAGGCATGTATTTTGAGTTTTGTGGATACATGTGTCTCCTCCCCATTTGGAGGCAAATGTCTGCATTGGGCTTAAATTAGAAAACTATGGAGGAGTCATTTGGGTTTAAAAATAATCATCTTTTCTATATAACAGGAGACTCATCTTCTGGAAAAGAAAGGAGTTCTGTTCAAGCAGCATTGTATGATTATGAACAAATTATGACTCTGTTCTATTAGAACAGAATGATGTGATCTCAGCAAAGGAGAAGGTAAATACAATTTTAGGATATTATCCTAATTTGAAAGGAGAAATGCACAGATGGGGAAATAATAACAGGATGGCACAAGGCAGTCTTGGAACATGTGCGCACTCTATGCTCTTGCGTGCAGAAAACAACTCCATGAATAAATAAATTGACATGAAGAATTCTTTTTAGATGAATACAAGAAGTGCCGCACACCAAAGGCTGAAGATTATGCAATCTGAATAAATTGGGGTTGGAGGAGGAAGACTCATAACAAAAAAAAAATCAATTTACATTCAACATAGGAAAATGGAATGTATGCATCTTCTTATTAAACCTCCGCATTATTTAGTGGAAACCTGTTTCTTTTCAAAAATAATTATTGCAAAATTAATATAAGAACTTACTTACCATTAAGTAATAACCATGACAATATAAAAACCAATCAATAAATGTTTAAACCTACTATATGAATAACAATGTTCTCAAGTGTATTATCATGTGGGTTTTTTGTGAGGAATTCTATGGGAGAGATGAAGCTTCTGGACAAGCAGATGGGTTGAGATGACCTTCAGATAAGCTTGGAACTCCAGATATTGTCAGAAGTCTGGTTCACAGAAAGTTTCTGGGGGCAGGGGGAGTAAGAGTTGTGGTTAAAGGGCAGAAATATGAAAACATGCTCCTCACCCCACTGGTCTCCCATATCAAATAGCTTAAGAAGCATTGGCTTAGGGCACTCTTTCGTAACCATAGTGGCTGATAAAAAGATAGTTCTCACTCAATATCCAAAGGAGCTTCACCCACTTTGGCACTCCCACCCTCCCCACTTGCCCCATGACTATAAAGGAAACACTGGCACGATTCCTTCTTTGATTACAGTTCTGTAGAATGCTCATGATACTGGTTGTAGCATAGGCAAATAAAATATTTGCCTTTGGGGGGTTTTTTGTCAGTGGTAGCTATTTACATCTGTGTCTACACCCACAGATGAACTTCTCCACTAGCATGGCATTCTAGTAATCTCTTAATGAATCTAGGAGGAATCAGAACAACACCTAAGAAAAGAAAAATATGTGCTTTTAAATTGTTGACTTATGGCAACCACATGAGTATCAAAAGACTTTCCTAGTCAACAAATATTCAAAGAAATTTGCCATTGCCTCTTTCCAAATCTAGTCTCAAGGAACCTGATAATTTCAGGTGGTTTCCTTTCCAAGTACTAAACAGGCCTTGCCCTGTTTTGCTTCCAAGATCATACAGGATCTAGCAACTTCAGGCAGCAGCTGTTACTGCTCAGAATCAATTCGGGCAAGCTATCTTTATTTGGAACAGTGCCCTTGCAGCCTCTCCCTTTCCTTCCTCTCCAAAAGTAGAGGAAAAAGCAGCTCTGCCTATTAAGAGCTTGAAACTCACAGAGAGGAAAACAAGGAAGCAAACCTTATCTTCCTTCTTTAAGATGCTAAATGGTGTTATAATGGCCTCACTATTCTTTTTTCCTCTCCCATGCACAGTATTCCAGGTTCCATGTATGGAATAGGTATAGTGAGAGATACTGTGATATGAAGTCATTCAAGCCAAGTAAGCCATACAGCAAATTATTAATGCATCTCTCAGAGAGGGGAATTTTCCATCCTGTTTAAAAGAAGAGGTAGTCAGTAATTAATAATTACAGACCAGTCTTTAACATTCCTTTTTCAGGCAAGATGATTGAGAAGGCAGTTGCCCTCCAACTTTAGGCAGTGTTGGATGAAACACACTTCTTTGACTGATCTTAAACTGGCTAAAGAAGGACACGGAGTTGAGATTGCCATGGTTGTCTTAGTGGATGTTGTCTGTCTTAACACTGTGTGTCCCCATTGGTGCTTCTAGACTTTTCAGTAGCTTTCAATACCATTGACCATGGAATGCCAGGAGAGGCTGGGAATGTGACCGGGTGCTATCAGTACACTGATGATGCCCTAACATATTTCTCTATGCCTTCCGAACAGTACTACCTAAGGATAGTGTGCCTCCAGAGGTGCTTGCCATTAAAGGTTCTAACCTAGGGGTGGATGTGTGTCAACCAGTTCTGGATAGGGTTACGCTCCCCCTGAAAGACTGTGTCTGCATCTTGGGAGTGCTCCTGGAACCATCTCTCCTAATGTCAGCCCAAGTTGATGTGACAGTCAGGAGTGCTTACTATCAGATTCAGCTGATATATCAGCTGCGCCCCTTCTGGGGACCAAAAGATGGACATGCATGCACTGGTAACTTCAAGTCTGGACTTCTGCAATGTGCTTTACATTGAACTACCTCTGTATCAAGTTCAGAAACTCTAATTAGTTCAAAACACAGCAGCCAGATTGGTCACAGGAACATCCTATACTAAAGTCACTCCACTGGCTGCCAACTCGTTTCTGGGCAAAGTACAAAGTGTTGGTTTTGACCTTTAAAGCTCTACTTGGTTTGGATCCAAGTTACCTACAGGATCACCTCCTTCTGTACAATCTGCCCCAAACACTTAAGTCCTCTGGGGGGCAGCTACTCCAGCATGCCAGAACCCGACTGGCGACCATCACCAGAGGACCTTTTTATTGGCCACCACAAAGACTGTGGAACAACTTGCCAGAAGAGCTCCAACGGCTAAATGAGCTGTTGAAATTTAAAACCCATCTTAAGACCTATCTCTTCTGGCAGGTCTGCCCTCTCAATTTTGAAGTTGTGAATTTTAATCTGCATTTTATCAGTGGATTTTAACTTGTATTTTATCTGTGTATCTTGTTGTATGTGCTTTCTCTCATTTTAATGATGTTGCATCCCACCTCATGCTTCAGGGAGAGGTAAGTAATAACAGTATTATTATTATTATTTTACTGACACAAAAACACAGTATGACACAGCAAACGAGATATATATGCTGGATTTTGTATCACAAAATCACAAGTCAAATACTTCCCAAGCATTTCGTACTGGGTATTATTATTATTATTATTATTATTATACACTGGGATGCAGCCTTCTGGATATCACTGAACTTCAACTGCAACTCCCATCTTAAATAGTGAAGAATCCTAGAACTGCAGCCCCATCCATCGCCATAAGGCAGAGAAACTGCTAGGAAAGAAAACAACTGTGGACACTGAATTGCCAGAATAAAAGATTTCAGATCATTTAGTTCGGCATTAAAAACAAGACGTGACACAAAGATCTGCCAAATGCTCCGTGTAGATTCAACTGAATCATTCGTGCTTTGGAATCCCTGTAGGAGCTTTTTGAATCCTTGGGGTTTAGCAGCTCGGAAAAAAGGCATAGCTCTTAAATTATTGCTTCTTAACAGATAGGACACATGTTATAAACATTCAATCTATCCAAGCATAAGTGAATACACTTATTCAAAACATACAGTCCCGGGATGTTTGGTCCATTCCTTTGTACTGCATAAACAGAATTACCATAAATGTTGGCTTTTTTTCACATTTACACAACATAGGTGACAGATTCCTCTTTTTTTTCAAAAATGGACCCATCACAGTAAAGTAAGGATAACTATTTGTAATTTATAAACAGTGAATGCTAGCAACATTCTAAGTAAATCTTTCTGAGTTTACAGAAAGGATAAGTAATGTTAGGCCCCAGGGCTGAATCTGGCCCTTCTAGAGCTGAATATAGCCTTCTGCCTTTCCCTAAACAACTACACCACTTTCCCCATGATACCATTATTGGGTCTCTGCCCAGCTTTTAATGTGGTTTTTGAAAAGACTGAAATGTGTTGTTTTGTCCTAAGGTTTAGTTGAGAGTCAGTGTAATGATCCGAATGTTGAATTAAGACTGTGGGAGACAGTGTTCAAAATCTCCACCCAGCCATGGAAACCCACTGGGTGACATCAGGCAGGTCGCAGAAGGTAGCAATGGCATTCCTCCTCTGAATAATTCTTGTCAGGAAAGACCCATGACCAGGGCAAATAACAACAAAGGCTGAATTATGAGTAGCAATAGTAATGTTTGCTGGCATTTGGGGTGTCGATCTTTTATTTCCTTGGGGTCCAAATGCTATGAAGGCACCAGATCATATCTGATTGTGGAAGTTAAGCAGCCTTGGTTACTACCTGGATGGGAAACTACAAAGCAATGAATACACAAAAGCACAAAGCAGGGATGCTTGCACAATAGATACAAACAAATGAAGAAGGCAAACCGTGAGGTTTAAAAATATCATGCAATATAGGCATTCAATGTGGTCTGAGTGGGTGCACTTCTGGATGTAGGCTATAGTAAGCACAGAGAAGCATCACAGGTATATTCAAAGCATTTATCAAAACACACATGTGTAAATACAGTCTAAATATTGCACAGATGCATAGCTCAAAGCACATAGCATATAACATATATCAACAAAGGCATGAAGAGGAAGCATACAGCACAGTCAATGTAGCGCCTTGTGAGTGCTAAACAATATACATAAGTTGGAAAAGCAGTGTAACAATATAGATGGTTGTACAACACACAATTAACACATGTATCTGGTCAGGCTACACGTGTGAGTACCCTGGAATATGTTAGAGAAACGCACAAACCCAAGTGAGTACCTAGGGGTGCGGAGCGGTCAAGCCGCGGCTTCTCTGGCGTTGAATGGCGAAAGGGTTTGTTTTCGCTTTTTGCAAGAGGTGGGACGCGGACAATATGCGAAACCCGCGAAACGGCAAAACGCTATGGTGCCAAGTCACTTCTAGCCGTTGGCAAGGCTTCCACCATCGGTGCGAAGCGTCATTGCCCTGTGTGCTTCACCACATTGGCAAAGGCTCCCTGTTACAACAAGGGAATCCCATTACGCCATTCAAGCGATGGGATTTTCGTCTGCAGCAGCTTTACGACGTTCATTTTACTCTACGGCTATAAGCCAATTGAATCCCGGGACCCCGCGGCTCACCACCACGGACACCCCTGTTTCTGAGTAACTACACGGAACTGTTGGACTTCCAACCCCAAGTGTAGACCCAACCCGGCAACATGTCCGCGTCCCACCTCTTGCAAGGACAAACCCTTTCGCCATTCAACGGTTTGCCTTCTTCACTTTGTTTGAAACATTCAGGGTACTCAAGCCTGCCAGATACTATGGGCTCTATTTGTTAGAACTTATGAAGACAAAAGCTAACTGTGCTGCTATGTATTCCTTTCATGCCTTTGTTGATATATGTTAAGAAAAGCTATGCTGTGCAATATTAAATAAATGGGATCATCCTAAATTGATGGATAGCCTACATCCAGAAGGCACCCACATCCACATTGACCCATGCATGATATTTTTTGCCTGCATTTGTTTGAAACCCAGGAACTATGGGCTATATTTTAGAGGAAGACAAAAGCTAACTGCTGCTATGTATTCCTTGCCTAAGAAAAGCCTATTAAATAAATGGGATCATCCTAAATTAATGGATAACTTGAAGGCACATCCACACACCCATGCCTTTTGCCTGCCTACCCTTGGAATATGACTCCCATGTGGTCTGAAAATGAATTTGATTCTTAAGCAGAAAGAGATTCTTTACTCTTATTCTATAGGATATTGGCTAGCTCAACTTTTCCCAACCAAGTGCCTTCCAGGTGCATTGAAGTACAACTTCCAATCTCTCCAGTCAGCATGGTGCTTGACTTCAACTTCCACCATCTCCTGCTGCCACAGCCAAGACACCTGGAGAGCACTGGGTTGAGTGCATCTCATTCTTCTAGTCATTCCATCCCCACATCCAGCCACTCAATTCATGCCACTGCCCACCTCAAGTAACATCAGACAGTTAGTTATCTGGATTTCACAATTTTACAAATCAAAAGGCTTACCTTCCTCGGCCATATCTTTATCCAACACTAATTTCCCATGCCGGAGGAAATTCAAAATGGGTCCAAAATAAGTGGGATCCCTGTCAATGAGGTATGCACCCGTTTCATCCTAACAAAATGCAAAGAAAGAACAAATTCAGCTCTCATATTTCAGGAAACATTTCAGAGTCTGGACGTGGTGACCCAATAGATACAGTGTTTGGATACGGATGGAGCAATCCAGACATATTGTCAGCTTGGCCTTTCTTTAAACAAAAACCTGTTTGGCCAAGTTTCCCATGCAAAACTTCCATGGAAGTCATGGGATTGAGAAGCCAGATTCTCTGAAGAATCAACAGCTCATTAAAAAGCAGTCCGAAAGATGACTGGTGATTCCTATAAACTGGAAACAAGGCACACACCTTCCACACATCTTTTTTGAAAATATCCACAGTGCTTGGGAAAGAGATTTGGAGATCATGGTAGAAAACTCAATGAAAACATTAATGCAGTGTGTGATAACTGTGAAAGCGGTGTATGCTATCCTAGGAATTCATAGTAGTCATGGACCCGAAATTTGTCCCATTTGTCCCATTTGTGTTTTCATTTCATTCTGTCCATTTGGATGGCACAAAATAGAAAGACCCCTTCTGAAACAAAAATGCAATTGATACGAAAGGCAGGCGGACCTGCTTTTTGGATGGATTGTGTGGGGCCTGGCAAGGCTTGCAGCTGAGTTCCTTACTTGGCACTCAGCTGGAGGCCCTGCCAGGCCTGGGCATGTAGGTCAGGAAGCCTGTACCTAAAAGCCGGGAAGTCTGCACCCATAGGCCTGCAGCCAAGTAAGGAGCAGTGCTTTGGGCCTATGGGTAACCCCCCCCCCCCCAATAATGAAAACAAAAACAAAAAACAAATATCTGACTTCCTAATATCAGGAGGCTCAGACAAAAATGGATTGGGGCCACCACCGAAAGCCGGGACACGAAATAGATCAAGGTAAGTTCCGAACGCACACGACTAATTGCTAGGAAAAGGACTGAAAGTAAAATGTCATAATGCTTTGGTATAAATCCACTAATAATATCACAAAACATATCATAATAAATCTACTAATAACAAGATAATGCCTTTATATAAATCTACTCTGCAGTCATACTGGGGATAGCGTGTACAGATGGTCGCTTTATGCCAAAAGCCATATTGCAAGGCTGGAAAAAGGTGTAAGGCAAGGAAATGAGAAATGTTTAGACAATTATGCGTGGTGTACAGAAAACAGATGTGAGGAAGAAATTACTTTTTCCCAGAGTCCAGAGCTAAACTCCGGAATTCACTGGCCTGTCACGAAGTGTATTTACAGCCACTATGGCAGACAGCTTTAAAGAGGGATTAGATAAACTAATGGAGGTTTTAAGATTATCAATGGCTACTTGCCATAACTGATGTGCATTATTTCCAGCATCAGAAATAGGACTGCCCTCAGGTTCAAGTTTCTTGGGAAATATGAGCAGGAAACAGCAATACTAATTGCTCCCATATCAGACGGGGAAATTAATTTATTCCAGATCCTGCTAGCGTTATCAGTGCCATTCATAGTTCAATATCTACTTCGGGCTCAGCACCTTGGAGAGCTCCACCAATGCCTGGATTAAAACCAGGATGAAATGGGAGCAACCAACTACCTACCACAGCATTGAGAAGCCCTACTGCACTCAAAGGAAGTAGGAGTATATACACCTATTGTTGTTATTGCATTCCTTTGAGTCATTTCTGACTTATGGGAATCCTAAGTCAACTCTATCATGGCAATATATTTTCAGAGAGGGGTTGCCCTTGCCTTCCTCTGAGACAGAAAGAATGTAAATTGCCCAAGGCCACATACACAGTGGCTGAGCAGGATTTGAAGAGTCTCCAGAGCCATTACACACTTGCTTTAGACTTATGTTAGTCTTGCACTGTAAGCAACCAACATGGAATGACAAATGTATCAAGTACCAAGAGAAACTCTTGCATTCACAGCCTAGTATGTTCCATCTTAGACTCCTAGATGTTTTGGGGATGAACAAATAAAAAGGCTTCACAACCAGATGTTGTTACAAGCAAGATGAGACAAAGGCAGTGACTGTACAGCTTTTGTGAGACTTTTTACTGGTTTTTAAGCAGGAAATGGCACGCCTCTGAAAGGCACAGGAGCCAAACAACGAAAGTATTTCCCCGGGGCTACATTTCACCACAGTCCAACCCTGGTGTACACAATTAAAGTGATGCCACTATCGCCTCAGGGATGAATATTTTCAACAAAATACATGTCATGGGTCTGATCCCTCAGAAGAGAGATCTTCAGAAATCTGTGGGGTGGGAGAGGGTTCTAATCCCTTTAGTTAATTTCATTTCATTGCCAACTCTAGTAATGACTGCAGCTGGGCTCTTACTTAAAGTTTTATTCTATTCCAACTCTCTGCGTTCCGACCCGATCCCAGCCCAGAGAACTTTGCCTCTTTAAGCAGCTTATGCACACTGCTGGGCCGGCTGTCCCCTTTCCTAAATCTCCCCAAATCCAAAACCAAATGGGTGGGGGCATGTGCAGTGGAGAAAAATCTGGCATATCCTGAATCTAAATTGAGCAACCCCAGGGTCACAGGTTGGAAGCAAAACTGCTGTGCGGATGTGACTTTGCAGAAACAAAGAAACGAACGAAAGGGAAGGGTTTCCTTTTCATGTGGGAGTTCTGAAAACCACCATCACAGGGATGTAAACTGGGGAGTCCGAGAAGCCTGGAGTGCATCTACACTGTAGAATGAACACAGTTTGACACTACTTCCACTGCCATGGCTCAATACTGTGGAATACTGGAGTTGAAGCTTGGTGAGGCCTTCTCTGCCTCACCAAACAAAAAAATTCAGGATTCCAAAACATTGAGCCATGGCAATTAAAGTGATGTTACACTGCATTCATTTTACAGCACAGGTGCACTCTTTGTCTATTGGTTGGAAGTTACAAGAAAGCAGACTTTTGGATGTCTTTCCCTGGATATGATCAAGGGTCTGAAGAACAAGCCCTATGAGGAGTGGCTTAAAGAGCTGGGCATGTTTAGCCTGCAGAAGAGAAGGTTGAGAGGAGACATGATGATGGACATGTATAAATATGTGAGGGGATGTCATAGGGAGGAGGGAGCAAGCTTGTTTCTTGATGCCCTGGAGACTTGGACGCAATGGAACAATGGCTTCAAACTACAGGAAAGGAGATTCCACCTGAACATGAGGAAGACCTTCCTGACTGTGAGAGCTGTTCAGGATGGAACTCTCTGCCCCGGAGTGTAGTGGAAGCTCCTTCTTTGGAGGCTTTTAAGCAGAGGCTGAATGGCCATCTATTGGGGAGGGGTGGCTTTGAATGCAATTTTCCTGCTCCTTGGCAGGGAGTTAGACTGCAAAGGAGGAGAAGCCTCCACCACACTCCAGGGCAGAGAGTTCCACTGCTGAGCAGCTCTCACAGTCAGGAAGTTCTTCCTCATGTTCAGGTGGAATCTCCTTTCCTGTCAAACTGAACCTTTCCTTTTTTGGAATCCCTATGAAAGCTTTTGGATCCAAGAGACTACAGATGCAAATGGCAGGAAAAAGATATCCTACCTACACATTAGGAAAAGCAGAGTTGGGCTGGAAGACTTTGGGGATCCCTCTCAACTCTAGGATTCTATGAAAAGTTTTTCTGTGTGTGTTGGGAGCGACTTGAGAAATTGCAAGTTGCTTCTGATGTGAGAGAATTAGCCGTCTGCAAGAACATTGTCCAGGGGATGTCTGACTGTTCTGATGTTTTACCATCCTTGTGGGAGGCTTCTCTCATGTCCCTGCATGGAGAGCCGGAGCTGGCAAAGGGAGCTCTCCCTGGATTCGGACCTCTCACCTGTCGAAGAGTTTAATCCATTGCACCACCGGGGGGCTTCTGAGGTGAGATCCAAATAAACTAATTTTAAAGGCCCATTTTCTATCCAATGGCCTATACTTAGTCCAATCAGAAAAGAAGTTTACTTGTTTAATAAGGCCCGCATTGTATAAGCCAGAAATTCTTCAAACGATGACAAGGTACAAATAAACAGGGGAAGGAAAAAACTGGGACTTCACTCTTGGGGGTTTTCTACCTCCAAGGAAGACTCTTTCATTGGAGTACAATTTGGAATTGTGTGTGTGTGTGTGTGTGTGTGTGCCAGGAGCAAGTTGCTTCTGATGTGGGAGAATTGGCTGTCTGCAAGGACGTTACCCAGGGGATGCCCGAATGTTTTGATGTTTTACCATCCTTGTGGGAGGCTTCTCCCATGTCCCTGCATGGGGAGCTGGAGCTGACAGAGGGAGCTCAACTCGCTCTCCCCAGATTTGGACCTCCAACCTGCCGGCTAAAGATTTTATTTAACCTATTGGGGCCACCGGGGGCTACAATTCTACAACTCTAAAGCACCTAACAGTATTTATAAATACAGTGTTCCCTCGCTACTTTGGGGTTCGCTTATTGTGGACTCCCTCTTTTGCGGATTTCAAAAAAATTAATGTAAAATACAGTATATATCATGGTATTTTCGCTGTTTTGTAGGGTTTTGCGCCGCCGCTCTCCAAGGCGCTTTCCCTCCTCAGTCCTCCCTCCCTCCAGCCTTGAAGGGCCTTTCCTTCCTTTCCTTGACTTTATTTTAAGTTTATAAAGACTTAAAATAGTGCAGAACTACTAAAATTCTACGCCATTAAAGAATTAGCTCCATTCCGGAGAGCCTGTAAGACAGTGTTGTTCAAACAAGCGTTCAACCTCACCGGTCCTTGAAGATAGATCTTATGCTTAGAATTCTAACTGCTGACCCTAGATGCTTGTTTTATTAGATGTTTGTTTTATGTGTAGTTGTGTATTTTTTTAGGCTTTTATGTTTTAATTGCTGTATTATCTGAATCACGTAAACCGCCCCGAGCCTGCTGGAAGGAGCGGTATACAAGAATGAATAATAAATAAAATAAAATAAAATAAATAAATAATGTACAAATATTAAAATAAGCTATAAACCTTTTGTATTGTTATCCCAATACATCGAGCATGGTGATTTTCACAGTTTAAATAATGATTGCGGGAGGTCCTGGAGCCTAACCCCAGCAATAAGTGAGGGAATGCTGTATACACAAAGATCTGCCTGGAGATAGATTATATGTGCTTTGGGATCCCTTTGGAGGCTTTGGGATTCCATTGGAATCTTACAAAGGAATCCCAACAGGCAAAGCATTTCAGCGGTTCCAAAAGAAGCGCATGCCATTGCCCGGGGATCACAACACAGAGCGCTCACAGAACACGCTGCAACCGAGGCGCTCCTTCCTTTCCTTCCTTCCTTCCTTCCTTCCTCCCTCCCTTCCTCCCTTCCTTCCTTCCTTGCTTCCTTGCTTCCTTCCTTCCTTCCTTCTTTGCTTCCTTCCTTCCTTCCTTCCTTGCTTGGCTCCCTCCCTTTGTTCGCTCACCCGATCCGATTGCAGCTCCTCGCCTTGGCAGAGGCGGCAAAGGAAGGACTTCTGCTCGCGGCACAGGGTCTGCCGGGTGGTCAAGAAGACGGTGCCGCCGACGTTGAGCCGGACCCACTTGCCTCGGGGCCCGGGGCCCGGGGGGCTGCCTTCCCAGCCATAAGAAGCAGCAGCAGGAGCAGGAGGAGCAGCCTTCGGGGCCGCCGGCGCCGCCTCGCCTCGCTCCATCCTCATCTCCGTCCCTCCTCCTCCTCCTCCTCCTCTCTGCCACAAACAGGCGGGACTCCCCTCCGGCAGGTGTAGGGAGGCCGGCGCTGGAGGATTCTGGGGCTTGTAGTTTTGTTCCTTTCTCCCAAGTCGGAAAGGAGGGGCTGAGAGATGGCAGTGGGAGGGTCCTCCTTGCTTCTTTCTCCCCCCCCTTCCCCTTTTTCTTTTCAGAAGGAGCTATTTCCAAGAGCTTCAGATGCCTCTGCTGAGATTGAGCAAAAAGCCAAGCAGCGCCACCCGGGTGAACTACAGCTGTTGTGAAACCGACTTGCATGGAACCTAATAGGAACGAGAGACCTCCCGAGAGAACACCCCCCAAGACGAACTGAACCACCTAAACTGGACTCTACAGGCCAATGGATACGCCACCATAGACATCATAAGAGCTGCAAGACCGAGAAAAAGCCACGAGAGTAAAGGCAAAGATCCACCCAGAGGAAAAGTGTTCTTGCCATGCATCAAGGGAACCACTTGTGTTTCCTCACCAACATAGGGAAGCTGATGAGGAAACACAACCTACAAACTATCTACAGACCCACTTAAGAAAATCCATCAAATGCTACCTTCCCCAAAGGACAAAGAGGGATCCTCTCACCACTGCAGGAGTCTACATACGAGGGCGGGTCAATAAGTCCGTGACTTTTTGAATGAAACACAGGTTTTTGGATTTTAAAAAATCATTTTATTTTTCAACATAGGCTCCTTTGAGCTCTATACACTTTGTCCGAGATGATTCCATTTTTTTATCCCTTCCAAAAAATTTTGAAGATTTGTTGAGGTCATCAAAAGGGTCTACCCTAGGTATTTGTTTTAATGTGAGATGATTTCATAACGTTTAAATAATGTACCAGTAAGTCAAATCTCTTTCCCCCTGGCTACATGCCGAGCCATTTCTTCAGGTTTGGAAACAAGAAATAGTCACTCGGGGCTAAATCCAGAGAATAGGGTGGATGAGGGAGCAATTCGTATCCCAATTCATGGATTTTTGCCATGGAAACTGCACATGTGTGCACCCTTGCATTGTGAGCAAACGCGGCACCCATCTTGCGGAAAGCTTTCTCATGCCCAAGTGATCATTTAAAATTGAAACCACTGAGCCATGTGAGATGCCTATGGCTTCCACAATCTCTCGTACTTTTAATCTCCGATCGGCCAATTTTTTCAATTGTTTCGGGTGTAGAGACCTCAACTGGGCATCCAGAATGGTCGGCATCTTCCGTGCTTGTACGGCCACAACGAAATTCAGTAAACACCTTTTTTACCATTGAAATTGATGGTGCAGAGTCCCCATAGTATTTATCAAGCTTAGCCTTGGTTTGAGTGATGGGTTTTTTCCGCAAAAAAAAAAAGCTTAATGAGCACACAAAATTCACTTTTTTCCATTTTCTCCTCAAATCACACGGTAGTCTGCTATCAATGGCTGTCAGACACAAACTAAATGACACAGCTTGTTCAAATTTTGACAGGAGTCAATTGACAGATGCCTGTTGACAGGAGCAGTGTTGCCCTTTCAGTTAAGAGGCGGGAAATTCAAAAAGTCACGGACTTATTGACCTGCCCTCGTACCATGCAGCAGTGGACAAGTCTACGCCGGGACCACCAAATGCAGCATTGCCCATACATGAATCAAGGAACATGAAAGCCACTGCAGACTAATTCAACCTGAGAAGGCAGCCGTAGCAGAGCACCTGATGAACCAACCGGGACATCGCATATTATTTGAGATCACAGAAATGCTGGACCACTCTAACAACTACCATGTCAAGCTACACAGGGAAGCCATTGAAATCCATAAGCATGTGGACAATTTCAACAGAAAGGAAGAAATCATAATGAAGAAAATCTGGCTACCAGTATTTTAAACAACTCTAAAATTATAACAGTTAATATAGAACAACACTCAAACAGAGGGGAACTCCAGACAAAAAACAATCAGGGACAGTTAATCACTCCTCAACAAGGATTCCCCCAGACAGTAACAAGCTACACCTTGGAAATTGTCAGGCCATCAAATGTTAATTAAGATGACCAACTGAAACATTCACACCTACCTCCAACAGACAAGGGTTCTTTCTCCCACCCTGGACATTCCACAGATATCAAAACCCAATTTTCCTAGTTTCCAATAGACTTCACAGCCTCTGAGGATGCCTGCCATATATGCAGTTGAAACATCAGGATGGAATGCTTCTAGAACATGACCACATAGCCTGACAAACATACAACAACCCAGACCTCACAAGGTTCACTGTGGAACAGTGGTTCCCAACGTTTCTTTTGACCAGGGACCACTTGAACATTAGTACCACAAGGGTTACGAATCAGTTTTTGGTCAACTTCGGATTCAGTTTGGTTATTTTGGGTGCTGATTCAGAAAATGGCATTGACTAAACCAAATCAACTCTAGTTTCTGATACAGAACATATGTCATCCAGTAGTTGCCATCTGCTCATCCACAGAAAACCATATGGTTTGGAGAACAAGCCTTATGAGGAGCAGCTTAAAGAGCTAGGCATGTTTAGCCTGCATAAGAGAATGATGAGAGGAGACATAATGAGGGCTATGGATCAAGATGTGAGAGGAAGTCAGGGGGAGGAGGGATCAAGCTTGTTTTTTAGTGCCCTGGAGACAAAACCTTCATCACACTAGAGAAAAAAACCCAGCAACTTAAAATCTGGTTTCTGCCTCCTGAAGAATGCTGGGGTTTGTAGTTTAGGGAGGTTCCTCCCTCAACTACAAACCCCAGAATTCTGCAGGAGGCAGAAACCAGATTTTAAGTGGATTTTTTTCTCTCTAGTGTGATGAAGGACACCTGGACGTGGAACAATGGCTTCAAACTAGAGGAAAGGAGATTCCACCTGAACATTAGGAAGAACTTCCTCACTGTGAGAGCTGTTCAGCAGTGGAACGCTCTGCCTGGACTGTGGTGGAGGCTCCTTCTATGGAGGCCTTTATAAAGGAGCTGGATGACCATCTGTTGGGGGGTGCTCTGAATGTGATTTTCCTGCTTTTTCCCCCTTGCTCCCTCTTCCCTGTGACTTCCCCTCACATATTTATACATGGCTATCATGTCTCCTCTCAGCCTTCTCTTCTGCAGGCTAAACATGCCAAGCTCTTCAAGCCGCTCCTCATAAGGCTTGTTCCCCAGACTCTTTATCATTTTAGTCACCCTCTTCTGGACACATTCCAGCTTGTCAACTGATCCAGCTTGTGACCAGTCTTGTTTTTAAATACATGCACTTGTGCTACAAGTTCACAACTGATTGCAACTCCTGGCTTTGTGCACATTAGGTCACAATTTCCCAAGCTGTTTGATGTGGTGGACAGCAATGTAATAAGGAGCACTATCATATCTGTGCCACTTATTACCATATTTGGATAGTTTCCAGTAAACTTGTAGCTCTTGGCTCGGACCAGCCTTGCATAGCACTGAATTAGGTGGCAAACACAACTGCAAGTCCATACCTTGTGACACAGCCTTTAAAATAGACTGGATAAATGTGGTCTTTTAGATGTGGAATTATAATGCCCTAGCCAGCTAAATCAATAGTGAAGGGTTTCAGAAGTCATAAATCAATATTTGAAGGGCCACAACCTGCCTAGCTTTGCCTTAGTATAGATTATACATAGAATGTCCCATTATATCTATAAAAATAATATGCAGGGCAGCCAGCTAAAAGCAGGATTTGTCTAGTTACTTAAGATAGATGTATCTATGACAGATGCATCCATCTGCAGGATAGATGCATCGATAATTAAACCTCCCTCCCAAATGGTGTTATATCACTCACAGATTTTGCAATCATGCTGTGATTCAGAGGCTGTGATTCAGAGGCAGTGCTTTTCTTTTGCAGATCTGTTTCGTCAATTGCAGAACAGAAGTGTACAAGCGTAGAGCAGCGGCTTCCTTAGCCGGTATTGCTAAATTCTTTTAACATATTGGAGGTCTTTCCAAAACAAAAAAGACACATTACTGTTTTCCAGAGTATAAAACAGGCTTTACAGGAAGTATAAATCATTTGTGATGAACCTGAAAGCTCTCCTTGAACCCTTCCCACTGAATTTTCACCAGGAGCTATCCCTTCTCTTCACTTTCCTTGGTCAGTTATCCTGAACCTGGTGACCTCCTAATTCGGTAGATTACAGCAGTGTGTTCCCAGCCTTTGGTCTTCCAGATATTTTGAACTTTAGCTCCCAGAATCCTTTATCATCAGACAATGCAGGTGACGCTTCTGAGAGTTGAAGATCCAAACGCCCCAAGAACTGAAGTTTAGGAAAACATCAAGCACTTCAAATTGGGATGACAAGAGGTACAAGTCAAAACATCTGAATAGCATAGAGTTTGCCCTATATTGGGGATACTAGTGAGCAAAGGTAGTGATGGGAGATCATGGGAGTTGCAATCCAACATTTTGGAGGACCACTCTTGTGTGTCCATATTATATGGCATGATTTGGCCACATCAGAAAACTTCAGAATGGAAAAGATCGTGTAATTCTAAATGTAAAATATTATTCCATATCATCGTTTTCCGCTAAGGATTAGTATAAACAGATTGTGTTGTTAGGGGTGGAAAGAATATTTGAAAATGTTCTTAAAGTAGTATGTTTCTTAAGTGTTAAGTAATTCTGGTGAGAAGCAATATGAACTGATAAGTGTTATATATCAGCCAGAGACTATAGAGGCTGATGGTTTAACTGATGCTTTGGAGAGGATTGTGAGTTTTTCTGTGGCATAAAGTGATGGGCCCTCAAGTCTGGGAAATTCAAGTTTGGGAAATGATAGTTCTCTCTATGAGAAAACTGGCCCAGGAAGTACATGACCTCAAGGACCTTCAGGGTTATGAAGTAGCAACAGCAGGTGAGGAATCAAGTGAATAGCTGAGTGATAAGGAGGGTTCCCAGGAGAAACCACCTGCAGCTATGGAGATCAACAAAAGTCTGAATTCACAAATCAGACCTGAAAATAGATTGCATTGGTCAGAGAGATTACGTAGGAAAGTTGTAAAGAAAATTCACGGATAATGCTTTCGTGGGTGTCTGTTATACAAGTTGTTTACCTTAAGGACAGTTCAGACAATGGCGCCTTAGTCAGAAGCTAAGCCTGAGTTCTCTGGTCCCTGGTTCAGGTTTTGGATTTAATATATCCTGGAAATTTTCTATGTTCCTGTTCATGTACTCTTGTTCACATTTTTACTAGTTATACCTTTTGCTTGTGGACCTCTGCTGTATCTGTGATTTCTGGCTGTTCCTGGACTTTGGAAAAACAACGAGCGGGCTGGTAGTCAAACCAAACTAACACAACAATGGTGAAATATAAATCTAATAACCAGGAGAAATATATGTTGGCTGTGTGTAATATCAGAAAAAGACCATACATACGTTTTGAAGTCGTAGAAAGGTCACCCTACTCCATTGGGAGCGGGGTTATGTCTGGATCATTCCTACCTATGAAACAATGGACGCCACAATGATGTATCTTTGAGCCTTGAAAAGGTTAGGTTGCTTACCTGTAACCGTGTTTCTCCGAGTGTAAGGTCTGTGAAATTCACACAAATGGGTTTACTCCCGCGCATGCGTAGAATCTCGGACATACTAGCTAAAAATTAAAGATTAACATAAGCCCCTCCCACTCCCCGCCCCCCTCATCCCCCAATGTAGCTACCCAGTTAGTTCCTTACCGCCAGACAGCAGCAAGAGACTGGGCATGACAAGAGGGGAGGACAGGTGGGTTCCGTGTGAATTTCACAGACCTTACACTCGGAGAAACACGGTTACAGGTAAGCAACCTAACCTTCTCCTTCGTGTCTTGTGGAATGAGCTTTAACACCAACGGGTAATTCTTTATGGGCTAACTGGTAAGCCAGTCGGATTGCCAGGACTATCCAGGAGGCTAAACGTTGAGTAGAGATGGGAAGTCCGAGGGAATCTTCCCTATATTTGAGAAACAACTTGGGGGATTTTCTATAAGGGGCTGTTCTATGTAAATAGAAGGACAAAGCCCTCTTAACATCTAGAGAATGGAGAGCAACCTCCAGAGGGGATGAGGGTTTTGGAAAAAATGCTGGAAGGACAATGTCCTGAGTCATATGGAAGTGGGAAACAACTTTGGGAAGAAAAGTGACATCCGTCCGGAGGACCACTTTATCTTCATGGAACCGAATAAAAGGAGGATCAGAGCGGAGTGCTGTGATTTCACTGGCTCTTCTGGCCGAGGTAATGGCCACAAGGAAGGCAGTCTTCCAGGAGAGATGGGAAATATGGCAGGTTGCCATAGGCTCGAAGGAGGCTTGGAAAGTTGAGAGGACAAGTTCCAAACTCCAAGACGGAGGTGGAGGAGAAATAGGAGGGAAAGACTTTTTATAACCCTGTAGGAACATGCCCACCATGGGATCCTGGAAGAGGGACGGAAGGCCAAATTTTTTTCCTATACCAGGAGAGGATGCCAAATAACATTTAATGGAGGAAAGGAGAAACCTTTCGTGGAGAGGTGAACAAGGAAGTCTAAAACAACTGATATGGGAGCCGACTGAGGCAATGGCCTAATGGTTGTACAAACTCACGGAATTTGTCCCACTTATAAGTGTAGGCCTTCCTAGTGGAAACTTTTGCGCCGCCTGAATTATCAGGCGGACAGGGTCGGAGAGGTGGGACAGGGCCTGATCCTCCATGCTGTAAGGTGGAGAGATGGGAGGTCCGGGTGTAGGACGAGGCCCTGCTGAAGGGAGAGGAGATCGGGATCTAACGGCAGACGGAGGAAGTCTCCCTGAGAGGCCTGGAGAAGGGGTGTGAACCATGGCTGACGAGGCCACCAAGGGGCTATGAAGACACAGTCCGAGTTGTCAGACAGTAACTTTGCGACCACCCTGGACAGAAGTGGAAGTGGAGGGAATGCATATAGGAGACCCGGAGACCAATGGTATAGGAATGCGTCTCCTAGACAGTCTGGGGATGCGTGAGGTTGGAGTCTCGCGCAATACCTGCGGCAGTGGGTGTTGAGGTGTGATGCAAATAGATCTATTTGGGGTGTGTCCCAACGCCTGATTAGTGAGAGGAAGTGTCGAGGACTGAGCTGCCACTCGTGAGTGATGGACGACGTCCTGCTCAGTGAATCGGCTAAAGTGTTCTGAAGGCCCGGGAGGTGGATGGCCTGGAGAAATGTGTTGTGGAGAATGCACCACTCCCATATCCGAAGAGAAATGGAGAGGAGAGTTGGAGAGCGGGTGCCCCCTTGTCTGTTGATGTAGCATTTTACCGAGGTGTTGTCCGTGAGGACTTGAATCACCTGGTTGGAGACTACGGTCACAAACGACCGGAGTGCCTTCTCCACTGCCGTGAGCTCTAGGGCATTTATGTGAAGTCTCTTTTCGTGGAGGGACCAGTGGCCGCTGATGGTCAGGTCCTGGAGGTGAGCACCCCACCCCGTGGATGACGCGTCTGTCGTCAGGGACAGGGACGGCTGGGGGGGGGGGGGAAGGGCAGGCCCGAGCACACATTGGATCTGTCGGTCCACCATGACAGGGACTGTAGGACATGGACGGGGGATGGAGAATCATGTTTTGGCTGTCCAGTCCTGGCTGGAACACAGAGAGGAACCAGGCCTGGAGGGGCGGAGGGCGGGCGAACGCGGTAACGTTCGTGGTGGAGGCCATATGACCAAGGATAGATTGGACGGTCCAGGCGGAACACCGGTGGGTGGTTTGGATGGCTTGGATAGAACGGCTTAGATTGAGGAAGCGATCCTTCGGAAGGTAGGCCCTCTGGGACACAGAATCTAGGACAGCACCTATGAATTGCACCGTCCGGGCAGGTGAGAGGTGAGATTTCTCGCGGTTGACGATCAGTCCCAGGCTCTGCAAAAGAGATAAGGCATAACCAATATCAGATGACAGCTGGTCACATGACCCAGCGCAGAAAAGCCAGTCATCCAGGTAAGGAAAAACGGTGACGCCCTGCTGACGTAGATGGGAGGCGACGACCGCCATACATTTGGTAAAAGTCCTTGGGGCCGTGGAGAAGCCGAAGGGAAGGACGTTAAAAGAATATGGGGTACCGTCCACCATAAAGGTGAGGTATTTCCTGTGGGACTGCCGAATTGAAATGTGGAAGTAGGCGTCTTTAAGGTCAACAGTAGCCATCCATGCTCCCTTTGGAATGAAAGGGAGGATGGAGGGGAGAGTGACCATCCTAAATTTGCGTGGCCTGATGAATTGGTTGACCTCCCAAAGGTCCAAAATGGGCCGAAGACCACCATCTCTTTTGTCTACCAGGAAATATCTAGAAAAAAAGCACAAGTGGAGTAGGTGGGATGGGGTTGAGAAATGGCTCCTTTAAGAAGGAGGGATTCAACTTCTTGTAGCAGGGCAGGAGAAGCCTGAGTAGAGACAGGCTTCACGGGGGGTTGGAGTGATTCAAACTCTATGGCGTAACCTCGGAAAACAATGTCCAGGACCCACCTATCTGTGGTGATGGACTGCCAAACTGAAAAGAAGGGTCGCAACCTATTAAGAAACAGGTTAGAAACGACGTGTCTTGTTATTTGAGGACCTACCACCTCGGTACTGACCCCAAAGAGCGTTGGTTATAAGACAATGCTGCGGATCGTAACCAGGCATGTCTCCGAAGAGCAACCGAGCCCGCTATAAGTTTGCCTGAGGTATCTGCCCCATGTTTGGCAAGGTCCTTCTGGAGGGTGGCCAGAGTGAGCACTTCCTGGTGGAAGGCTTTAGCCATAGGCTGGTCAGACACTGGAAGGAGATCCAAGTAAGGACCTATCTTGTTCCAGAGATAGGATTGGTAGACGCTCATATAGACGCCATAATGTGCCATTCTGCCCGACAAACATGCAGAAGAGTAAAAAATTTTGGCCATAGCGTCAAGCTTTTCCCCTTCTTTGTCAGAAGGGGCGGCCTGGTTGTTCTGGGCTGGCTTGGGCTGAGCATCAGTAACAATAGAATTTACTTTCGGAAGTCTGGCCAACCACGGGGTGGCGGACAGGTCAATCCGATATAGATTTTCTGCCCGTCTGGATGTACTGGGAACGGAGGCCGGGGCAACACCCGTGACTTTTAGTAATTTGACCAAGTAAGGAATGGTCGGTAACATGGTGGATTGCTGAGTCTGTTGTTGCTCAGCAGAGGTAAACTAAGGGTCTTGAACTACGTCCTCAGAGTGAGGGGGTTGAATGCCCAGAGATCTGGTCAGTCTGAGTAGCAAAGCGGACAACTTTGTGTAGTCCTCTGCCTGTTGAGGATCAGCCTCAGGTTCAGGCAATGCAGGGATGGGAGTCACATCAGAAGATGACTCTATAGCCGCGTCATTGTCATCAATAGGGGGGGTGGTGATTGAAGGGGGCAGGAGCAGGGAGCGGGGGCACCTGAGTGGGTGGGGCTGGTGGCGGCGGAGGAGGCGGGGGAGCCACGGATTGCGGGGCATAAGAAGCAGGAGACCACGGATGGTGGTAGAACTCAGATGAATAGGGATCAGGGGATAATAACCATAGTGGGGAAAGGAGGGGGGTAGGGGTATCCAAAAGGATACCCATCAGGGGACCCCAGTATTGAGCTTGGTCACCGGAGCCCTCTTTCAGAGGGCTCCGTGACCGAGGATGATTAATTTCTCCAGCTGGGAAGGCAAGAGGAGGGCGCCGCGCAGCCGCGCGGCCCTGCGGGGGCGAGCGCGCGTCTCCGCACCTCGGCGGGAAGGAGGCAGCAGCTGATAGAGAGGGAGAGAGGGAGAGAGGGAAGGCCGTGTGGCGCCAGTCTCCACGTGGCGGGGCTCGGTCTCCGCCGAGCCGCGCCACTGAGGGAACGAAGCAGCAGCTGCTGGAAGTGAGGAGGGAGGCCGCGCGGAGCTGGCCTCCACGTGGCGCTCGGAATCCGGAGAAAGGGAAGGAGGGGGGGGGAACCTGAGCGAGTGGAGGTGAAGGCAGCTCAGGCTCGGTAACCGGGCAAGGAGAAGGCTTGGGAGAAGCTGGGGGAATCTCTTCTAGAAACGGAGTGCTTTCATCTGTGAAGAGTTGCAGCGTCTCAGCTGCACACAGAGCAACAGGAGGACTGGGGGGTGCAGAGCCACCCAGGAGCCTCACATTATTTTGTGCCAAAGCCTCACAAGGACTGGAGGGCCCAGGACCAACCAGGAGCCCTGGGGTTTTCTGAGCCAGGGGCTCTTTAGATTTTTCTTTAGGCTTGCTAGTTTTAGCAGCCTTTTGTTTTTCTTCCGGAGTGGCTCAGTGACCAAGTCAGAGGCCAACTCATGGATGGCACTATCAGTTTTAGCACTCAGGGGGCTGGGATTCGGAGTCCCAGAAGGCAGAGAGGGCTGGCTCATGGAAGGGGAGAGCCCAGTCTCTGAAGAGAGCAAAGCCTGCTCAAACAAGGTGGCTTTAAGCTTAGAATCCCTGTTCTTCAGGGTTCTATTGGAAAAGTCCTGCATATCTTGCAGGACTGGGGAATGTGGACTCTCCCAAGCAGAGGAGACATTTAGGATGTCTATCCTCTTGGGGCAAGGTTGCTCCACAGTCAGAGCACCTTTTAAAAGAAAGGGAAGACATCTTAACTGAATAGTCGAGGCAATCCGTGGACTTCTATCAGGAGCTAGTAGTCTGGAGATCCTTTCGCTGGCTAGGCGGAAAAGGAACTAACTGGGTAGCTACATTGGGGGATGAGGGGGCGAGGAGTGGGAGGGGCTTATGTTAATCTTTAATTTTTAGCTAGTATGTCCGAGATTCTATGCATGCGCGGGAGTAAACCCATTTGTGTGCATTTCACAGACCACACGAAGGAGAAAGGGATCTGAAACGGTTTTTGTTTTGGCTGCTAATTGAAGCATTCGCATACATTCGGCTCTTGTGTTCCATTGAATCTACAGTTGGAGATGCCCACGTAGCGTCTAACTGCGTCCAGGGATTTCCCCTTCGAGTATCCTGCTCCTACACCAGGATTACTTGTCTCTGTGTTGGATCAAGACCTTTTGTTTATTTATCTGAGTTGGTTGATATCATGATCTCGGAATCTTCCCGACTGGAGTTTCCACCCTCTACATCAGGATTAGTTGCACTAATTAATGCACCAGGGACCGCGAACTTTCCCAGGACTTTATGTATCTTTTTGGATCATATATTGTGACTGACTACTAATTTGTGCATCTAAACCACAAACTTTAATCCAAGATTACCTACTTGGATTATTTGCATGGACTATCGTTTATATTGAACTACGTATTGAGTCTGGAACCAATTTGGGTTTGAAAATTTGATATATATTATATATTTCTACGACTTCAAAATGTATGTATGGTCTTTTTCTGATATTACACACAGCCAACATATATTTTCCCTGGCTGTTAGATTTATATTTCATCGTTGTTGTGTTCCTGGACTTTGTCACCTCTGAAACTTTATGAGACACTTAAATTACTGTTTGGTTATTACTTGTTGCTAAACCTTTTGGATTATAGATGCAGAAATATTATGTTCTATGTAGAAAATGCTGTTTTCAGTTCACAACACCCACATGCAATTTTTGTACAAAATGAGACCTGAATTGCGAATGACCTTCAAAAACTAAACTGTTTTTAAGACTTTCTAGCAGATGGAAGAAAAGTATGACTAAAATTATTCATTCTTCCATTTGAGGAAAAAATAGTGAAGAATTACATCCCTGTGGTGAGCTAGTCATTTCAAGATTAATTCACATCTTTCTTATACTTATTATTTTTGGCCCTGCAGGAAACCTTTTAAACACATACTCTGCTGCAGATGAACCAAACAGAGAAAGGAGCCTTAACATCCCTATAAGACTATCAAGTATGTGTCCAAATCATTCCTTTTAGCTGTAACAGCATGCTCAACCAATTTAGCATGCATTATCTCATATACGTACCCGGCATTGATGTATAATTCATACCCAATACCATTTTCTTTTTTGGGTTCTACTCCATTAACTGGGCTGTACTTAAATATATCTAAGCTATATTGGCATTTTAAGAGCATTGGCAACTCTTATCCTGGAATAGTCACTGCAATATCATCAAAGGCCAAATGGTCACTCTTTTAAAATAAAAGGCTTGCAGCTTTGGTAAACATATTCTTGTAACTATGCCGCTGGAAATAGGAAAAATTACAAGAGATCTGCTCCAGAGAAATAATTATAACTGATCTGAAAAATCATGGGGCAACTCTCCTCCTGTCCCCTATAAATGCCCCACAGGAAGGATGAAGAAATACATTCACAGATTGAATCTTGAAAGAAAGCCACAGCCAGAGTTGAGAAATGTACATTTTAAAATTACAGTTCCGATGACCACTACTCATGCTCGCTGGAACATTTTTGGAGCTTCAATGAAAACAGAGAGGGGGGATATTTTCTGTCTACCAGCTGTATTTATTTTGTATCAAAAACATTGCATGAATAAGTGTAAAACTGATAAAATAGAGAAAACACAAGTGGTTAGATAATTTTAGACCAAAAACGGGCAACATGTTGTTTAACATCTACATGAAGCCATTGGGGGAGATTATCCGGAGTTTCGGGGTGCAGTGTGATCTGTACACAGATGATGTCCAACTCTGTCACTCCTTCCCACCTGCTACTAAGGAGCCTGTTCAAGTCCTGAACTGGTGCTTGGCAGCTGTAACGGACTGGATGAGAGTGAACAAATTGAAACTAAATCCAGACAGGACAGAAGTCCTCCTGGTCAGTCGCAAGGCTGAACAGGGCATAGGGCTACAGCCTGTGCTTGATAGGGTTACACTCCCCCTGAAGGTGCAAGTTCTCAGCTTGGGAGTGATCCTGGATTCATCGCTGAGCCTGGAACCCCAGGTTTTGGCAGTGGCCAGGGGAGCTTTTGCACAGTTAAAACTTGTGCACCTGCTGCGCCCGTACCTTGGAAAGTCTGACTTGGCCATGGTGGTCCATGCTCTGATTACATCCCAAATAGACGACTGTACTCTACATGAGGTTGCCTCTGAAGACTGCCCAGCAGCTCCAACTAGTCCAATGCTCGGCAGCCAGGCTGCTCACCGGAGCGGAGTACAGGGAGCGCACAATGCCCTTGCTACACCAACTCCACTGGCTGCCTATTAGCTTCCGAGCACAATTCAAAGTGCTGGCTAGATGGTTCTGGCCCAGTTTACTTGTCCAAATGTATCTACTGCTACGATCCATCTAGGACTCTAAGATCATCTGGGGAAGGCCTGCTTGTTGTCCTCCCATCATTGCAATCACGTTTGGTGGGGACAAGGCCTTTTCTGTGGTGGCCCCTCGGCTGTGGAACTCCATCACAAGTGAAATTAGATCTGCTCCATCCCTCCTGACCTTTCAGAAACAAGTGAAATCCTGGCTATGGGATCAGGCCTTTGCAGACTAGGCTGACCTGCTGGCAAAGCGATGGCTTTAATGGAGTTGACTGACTGCTTTTAGGACGATGACTTAAATCAGTGACTGTTTGAATGTTTTTATACTGTTTTTATATTGTTTTTATTTACATTGTCTATTTATGCTTTTGGTTGTGAGCACCATGGTGCGCCTCTTGTTAGCCGCCCTGAGTCCCTCTGTGGGGGTCGAGATAGGATACAAATGTCCAAAATAAATAATAAATAATAAACAGTGACCACATTGTCTGTAGCTTTAAGCAATTCTTCCTCTGCGCATTGTGGGCAAGCATACAGATGCAGGGTTGTTGTAGGTTTTTCACACTATATGGTCATGTTCTAGAAGCATTCTCTCCGGATGTTTTCCTGCATCTATGGCAGGCATCCTCAGAGGTTGTGTGGTCAACCCAATAATTCAAGCCATGAAAGCCTTCGACAATACATACTGGTGCTGAGTTGTTTGTTCTGCTCCACAGTCGCACAAGGTGGGGGATTATTTTAGGTAGTGCCATTTTGCCAGGTTGTCTTTTGATCTGCCCACTCTGCTTCTGAATCTGTTCAGGGACTTCCAAGTTGCCCATTCTTGTGGGAGGACATCCTATTGGGATTTCCTGCCCAGAGGGATACTCTTGCTGTTACTGTGGGAACATTAAGAGGAATGGTTATTAGCCGGGAGGAGGCTGATAGCCATGCAGTGAAATAATGGTGTTCAACCTTATTTCTCTCACAGTTAGCAGCAACTTCCTGTCACCCATTTTGGGGGGGAGGGCAATGCCAGCTAGCTTATAGAGTCTATCAACAGGTGTAGGTATGAGACATCCTGTGATTATTCTGCATGTTTCGTTCAACACTATATTCACTTGCTTTGCATGGGCAGACTTGTACCAAACAAGACAGGCATACTCAGCAGTTGAGTAAGACAAGATAAATAAATAAATATATAAATATGAATAAATACCAGCTGTCAGGTAAATTGAGCAAAAAGGCTGCACACTTCCCCAAGCAAAGGAAGGCGTTGATGAGAAATTAGGTGGGTGAATACTTCTCTATCATGCCCGAGCTTCAACCTAGTAAATCAAAATTTACTGCCTGCCTTCGTTAGAACAAAGAGATTTGTAGTTCTGGAGGAGGGTCTAGTGCTCTCTAAGAATTTTAAATACTTAAAATACAAAGTCCCAGGTTTCCACAGGATAAATTCATGACAGTTAATGTAGAATCAAAGTGCTATCATTGTGTTTTGAGAAAGAGCTCTGGTGAATGGAATTTACTATTTGCAGAACTTTATAACCATGAATTTAATCCAACAAATCCCAGCAGTCCTAATCAGAAGAGATGCTAGCAACTGGAGTCTAACATAATCCGAAGGTGCCGTAATTCCCCACCCAATCTAGTTCCCGAAATTGCTTTTGCTCTCCCAATCACTTCATTGCATCTACTGGACTATAATCCTAAGAAAAGTAATCATTTCATTTCTGGAATTGGTAAAACGCTCTCGGTTGGTCCTTTCTTTTCTTTTTTTTTGGAGAAGAGAGGATAAAATGTGGGTAACTAAATACACACAGCTTGACTGGAGAAGGCTGATGTCTTTTTAGTATTTACTGCATAATGGGATACTATGTGAATTCAAGTTGTGACATCCAAAGCACAAGGAGAAAAAGTAGTTCAGAACCGACTTACCGAACTGTGTCATTTGCAAGGGGAGGAGGATTTAAGGCACTCATCTGTTTCATAATAGCACCAAAAAAAATACCCTCACCTACCTAAATTACATGGAATTAATTTAGAAAAAAAGTTAGTGCCACTAAAAATATTAAGTCATATGACAATTTAAAGATTAACATGTTTATTGTGTTAGTCTTTAAAATATTCATCTTTTGAGCACACAGGCCGTTGACCACAAATGCTTATATTGTGCTGTCATTTTTCCTGTAAGGCGGAAACATGGCTAACTATTGGAAATGAGGGTAATCAGGAGTTGATGTGTACTATTAGTAACACATAGGTGTGCCTACGTCCGGCTTGTGTGTATGCTCCTTTTGAGACTGGGTGCTGGTTCTTACTAGTGATAAGAAAGCAATTCAGTTCCTGGAGGAAGGAAAATGAAGACGCGTTTTGATCCATGGGTTCACTTTCATTTCTACCTCCTGCCCAGCTGGATCCAAGTGTTATGTCAGGCTATAATTCACTTCCCTTCCTTCCACCTCTCACCAGCAAGCTTGGCTTTATAGCCGCCAGACTACAATGAGGAACGTGGAATTGTGCAAACATGAAATTGTGTATCTAGAGCCATACTGAGAGCTGATGTGGTGCAGTGGTTTGAGTGTTAGACTAGAGCTTTGGAAACCATGGCTGAAATCCCTGCTTGGCTACTGAGTGATCCTGGACAAGTCGCAATCTCTTGGACTCAGAAGAAACCAATGGCAAACGTCTTCTGAAGAAATCTTGCCAAGAAAACCATGGAATAAGGTCACTATAGATCACAAACAACTTGAAGGAACAAGAGCCAACAAAGAGCTTTATTGTAATTTAGAATGTCAGTCTTAATGTGGAAGAAAAGTTAAGTTTCTTTCTGTCTCAATAATGAAAACAAACTCCTGGGCATATGTCATTTGCACCAAGAACCACTTGGTTAGATTGTTGTAAATCAGCCACCAGATGATGGTTTAACTAATGATTTAGAGAGGATTGTGAGCTTTCCTGTGGCACAAAGTGATGAGCTCTCAAGTCTGGGAAATGATGGTTCTCTCTGTGAGAAAACTGGCTTGGGAAGAGCAGGGCCTCAAAGGTATTCAGGGGAGGCAAAAGCAGCAACAGCAGATAAGGAATCGAGTGAAGAGTTAAGTGATAAGGAGGGTTCCCATGGGAACCCACCTGCAGCTACAGAGATCAACAAAGGTCTTCATTCACAAATCAGAGCCGAAGATAGATTGCGTCATTCGGAGAAATTATGTGGGAAAGTTGCAAAGGAAATTCACAGTAAAAGGAATGTTTTCATGGGTGTCTATTAAACAATAAGTTGTTTACCTTAAGGTCAGTTCAGGCAACATTGCATTAAGACTGGGAAGCTAAGCCTGAGTTCTCTTGTTCCTGGTTCAAGTCAAGCTTTTGTTTCGGATTTAATATCCTGGAAGTTTTCTATGTTACTGTTAAGAGGTCCTCAAACTTTTTAGACAGAGGGCCAGGTCACAGCCCCTCAACCTGCTGGAGGGCCGGATTATAATTGGAAAAAACATGAATGAATTCCTTGCACACTGCACATATCTTATTTGTAGTGCAAAAACACTTTAAAACAATACAATAATTAAAATGAAAAACAATTTTAACGAAAATAAACTTATTATTTCAATGGAAAGTGTGGGCCTGCTTTTAGCTGATGAGATAAGGTTGTTGTTTGTTGTCATTTCATTTCAGACTTAGGTTGATCCTTAGCGAGGGCTGGGTAAATGACCTTGGAGGGCTGTATCCGGCCCTCGGGCCTTAGTTTGAGGACCCCTGTTCCTGTATTCCTGTTCACGCTTTCCTAATTGTGGGCTTATGCTGTATCTGATTCCTGGCTTTTCCTGGACTTTGTCACCTCTTGAACCTTATGAGACATTTGATTTACTGTTTGATTATTATCTTTTGCTAAACCTTTTTGCATTATATCTCTCTTTATTATTCCAGATTTTTATATGCTTTTAATGTTTGTTTTTGTTTACAAAAACCATTCACTTATAATCATTCACTTATATTGTGTCCATAGGTGTTTCCAGGCCTGGAGTGCAACACACATATAAGAAATCAGATCTGGCACAACATAAGCCTGCTTATCTCTATTAACCATAACAGCTGCTGTAGACAAACTTCAGAAAGAGAAACATATCAAAACACACACAGTAATAAAAACAATAAATTTATGAATACTTTAAAAGTTGTTTTTAATTTTAGACAGGATCTTTGTAATCTGACCTTGTTTTTAAAAATGAGTAAAAATTTCATTTCAGATTCTATGAAAAAATGATTGCAGGTAGGAAAATGTAATGCTTGGAAATGTCACTTTGTGGATTATAAATCACAGAATCCCTCATTAATGACAGCTAGAGGATTCTGGGAATCACTCTCTCCAAAAGTAACTGTTGCAAGCTCTGGGAAAATTAAATAATTTGCCACAGTTAGAGTGGAAAATTAATTCTCAAAATGTGTCCTTTTCCTATGTTGTGTCCAATGAAGCAGAACCCCCCAAATTCTCATATTCAACAGAAAAATATTTTTGTTTTGTCATCCCATAACCAGTGCTTTGCTCCACCCTAAACAAAGTGCTGTGGGATGAGACACCATCCCTTCCCATAAAAGTAGGCAAGACAATGGGACCACAAAACACCCACATTCATTATAGAAAATGTTAACTTGACAGCAGAACATCTTAATCATTTTAAACTCTGTCCTCTTTCTAGTGTCACGGCAACGTTTTTGCCTCAATCGAGGCTGATGGCTGTATCTCACTGGGTCTTCGCTTTGCTCTCTGAGATGATGTGCTCAGGCCGTGCCCTCATGAACCATTCCACCCAAGCACCATCATAAATGGCCACATCAGGCTTTCCACACAGGTATGCCCCCAGTGCCACATGGCATGCTGTGACACCTGAACCACAAGTGGCCACGAGGGGTTTGGAGAGATCTACTTTCTTCTCCTTAAACAAGCTCTGAATCTTCTCAGGGCTCTTTTCTAAGCCCTCCTCAGTTAGGAAATCGGTGAATGGGATGTTTACTGACCCAGGGATGTGGCCAGGCTCAATACCTGGAAGAAAAATGAAAACAAAGGATTTAATAATAAGAATATTCTGCCCTATCATTCCAGGGAGACTCAGGGTGGATTCCAACATACTGTGGCAAACATTCAAGGCCTTCATAAGACAAGTACCAACATCAATACCCTAAAAAAACCATGTATAAAAATAACATTTAGAACCTAACATCAATTGATTAAAGCAAACATAATCAAACAAAAATATATAATGATGTAAAACCTGAACATAAAACAGTTCACATTGATCTACAGAAGCCAACTACCATACAAAACATTGTGTGAGTTGGTTTTGTGGCCAGTGTGGTTTTGTAACCAGTGATGATAACTGGGCTAAAATGGATTAGCAGAGCCTGGATATGAAATAATTCTCAACCAGAGGTCTGGTAGTGATCTCTCATTGTCTAATCCTCCTCCCCTTCATATGCTAGTGAGCAAAGGTGAGTCTTCAGTTGTTTTTTGAAGGAGAGGAGGAAGCTTTATTTCTTCAGGGAAGAAGTTTCAGAGGTGGGGGCAATCGTTTCTCTCGTTCCCACCAATCGTACTTGAGATGGGGGTGAAAATGAGAGCAGGGCCACCTCCACTGACCGCAGTGTCCAAGCTGGCTTGTAGGAGGAGATGCAGGCTTTAAAGGTAATGACCAGCACTTTGTATTTAACCCAGAAGGGGATTGGCAGCCAGTGGAGCTGCCGTAAAATAGAAATGGATCTCTCTCTGTAAGGGGCTCCAGTTAGTAATCAGGCTGCTGATCTCTGAACCAGTTGAAGCTTCTGAGCTATCTTCAAATGCAGCCTCATGCAGAGAACGCTGCAGTAGTCTAAGTGGGATGTGACTAAGGCACGGAGAACCTGACTAAAACTGATCACAATCCTTGTGAAGAATTACACCCTGATCATATGTGAACTCACTGGGGCTTACTTATGAACACGCATATATAGGGTTTTATCTTAAATAATCTTAATTTCAGCCAATTCGTGGTAGGAAACAAGAACAGGGGCATGCTACTTGTGAAATCAAGCCATACTGTATTTCAGCAATGCCTATCTGCAAACTCATACCTGATGCAGAAGTAGAAAAGTAAATCAGGACCTGGAAAGGTTCCTTTGACTGGTTTCTCTTCCCCAAGTATTTTCCCCATATACTAGCTTTTGACCCAGCATAACTCAGCAAACATTTTGTGATTATCACAGTATTTGGATTTGAAGATCTGGTAAGTTAAATTTAAATGCACCTGGAACAATGGCTTTCCAATACTTTCAATTCTAGGATGCTTCTGGACTACAATTCCCACCATTTCAAACACAGATTGTCTGGAAATGATGGCAGCAACAAATGTTTATAAACTGTTATACCAGGAACAAATGTTCCTAAGGCTTCTTCTCTTCTTGTTCCCGGTGAGTGCTCTCCTTTTTTGACAATCCTTGACAAAACTAGCCCAATTCTTCTATCCTTAGAGATATGTCTTACCTTCCCGGGGCTCAGGCTCCACCCCTCTAAATCGCCCAGCAGCGCGTGCATCGGCAACCTGGAAGTGCCGCGACTCAATGTTCTCCTTAATGTCCTTGTGGGTCTTCACCATTGACTTATCCAGGGAGGCATGGAATTCAGCTGGAGCAGAACGGCTCTTTCCGGAGCTGACAGGATACCCTTCCCGCAGCCAGTTTTTCAGTCCCCCATCTAGGAGAGAAACGGCATCGTGCCCAAAAACCCGGAACATCCACCAGACACGAGGGGCTGAAAACAAGCCCTGATCACTCGCATCATACACCACGACATGGGAGTCATTGCTCACACCCAGTTTGCCCACATACTCGGCAAAATTCCCTGCACTGGGGAGCATGTGGTCATAAGGTGATGCACGGTCACTGCACTGGTCTATGTCGAAGAAAGCAGCGCCAGAGATGTGCCGTTCTTCAAACTCATTCCGGGGGTCACGCTTCATTTTGGGGAGATACCAGGAGGCATCTAAGAGTCGGACAGCCAACCCAGGCTGAGATGACTTGATCGCTCCGGACACCCATTTAGCAGACACCAGAGCTCGATAGAGAAGCTGCTGAGACATTGCGCCTGAGTCCTGTTTGAGTTCAGATGAAAGCTGGGACTTCACTGGACTTTCCTCGCTGTGGGAAAATAATCAATCATGTATATAGGACATAACTCACAAAAACAATTTAAAAAACACCTGGGATATAAATACAATGCCTTACACATAACAAACATCAAAAGATACAATTAATCTATGCAATGAAAAATAGTTTGAAAGTTTTTAAAAAATACCAGCCCAATCTTACAAATTGCAATACAGGTGAAGGTCCACAAGGCATAAATCAATAATTAAGGGAAAGTAGATGGCCAAAGTCCCAAGTCCTCATTTAGATAGAGGCCAGACGCATTTCGACCCAAGGTCTTCAGTAGGGGCCAAATAGGGTTCTGATATTTTCCAGTTCTTCTCCCCGCTTCCCCACAACCAAAAGAAATCACTCAAATCTTTCCCAAGCTATGGTTCTTGGTCCAAGTAACTAGGATGGGCTATAAAACTAGGACAAACTAGCAAGGAGTTCAAGCATTTTCTTCTCTTATTTATTTACTGAGTCAGTTTAGTACTGTTTTTCATAGTAAGCATCCCAAAGCATTTTACAGTAAGTACTTCCTTGTACAGCCAGTCCTCAAGTTACGAACAAGACAGGTTCTGTAGGTTCGTTCTTAAGTTGAATTTGTAGGCAAAGTCAAAAGAGGTACATTTTGAAGTGTAACTGCAGCCAAAAATATACGGGGGTTTCTTGCTGTTTTTGTTGTTGTTATAATTATTCTATGTGTCCAACCTTGGGAGCCAGCATAGCGTAGTGGTTTGAGTACTGGATTAGGATACATTCTTGCTTGTCCAGGAAACCTACAGTGTTCCACAATGGCAAACCCCCTCTGGACTTGAAGATAAGCAATAACAATAAAAGAAGGTCTTCACAGCCGCAGTGCCACTCTCTTGCTGATAGCTTACCACCACCAGAAAGGGTTGAAAAGGGCAGATCTTTCTCAAGACTCTTACAAGTCCTGAAACTGCAGATTTTTTTCCCCGTGTCAGGAGCGACTTGAGAAACTGCAAGTCGCTTCTGGTGTGAGAGAATTGGCCATCTGCAAGGACGCTGCCCAGCTGACGCCCGGATGTTTTACCATCCTGTGGAAGACATCTCTCATGTCCCTGCATGGGAAACTGGAGCTGACAGATGGAAGCTCACCTCACTCTCCAGATTTGAACCGCCGACCTTTCAGTCAGCAGTATTGCCGGCACAAGGGTTTAACCCATTGCACCATTGGGGGCTCCAACTGCAAATAATGTGAAGGGAAAAGAATTGCCCAACCACAACCACAGCAAAACGGGCAGCTCTGCCATGAAATCCAGGCTTCCTCTGCCAGAATTGCTTTGCTTAGTGAACAACCTTTTATACAGGCTGCTGGACAAAAGACAAGAAGCAAGAGGAACACAAGAAGACATTGAATGCTGAATTAGGCCACTGGTGTATTTAATCCAATACTGTCTGACAATGGTTCTCCAGGATTTCAGATAGCATTCTGGCTTTAGAATTGCTAAGGGAAAAACCAACCACTTCCCTGATTATAAAACAGCATGTGTTTCAAGGAAAGCATGGAGGCCTCTGCCTTTCACTTTGGTTATCAGACTTTAGCACGACATCCCATCGAAAGAACTCTTCTGCTATCACCAGCCACAATTCATGATGGTTCTACAAAGCACCTTCTTGCTCTGCTGCTCTCACTAACCTATTATTTCTTTCAATTTCATGTACTTTTAAAAAAAGCAATGCATGATCTCACAGTCACATCCCCATCGAAACAGCTAATGCAAAGCTATGGCTATTCACAAATCCGCAGGCGGTTCAGCTTTCAACAGATGCTTAAGTGGGTAGGTAGATCTATATAAATACAATTTTTGCTTTCAGTCTGGAGACATGGTCAGCTGAGCCTGACTTAATGGAGGGTATACTTCATCCCTCCATTCTCCTCCACTAAAAGCCAACGTCGTCACTTGACAGTAGACTGCTGAGTTGAAAACTACTTGGTGGAGTTTATTAGGGGAACCGATTTCCCATGGCAGGACTTATCAAAAGAAAAATGTACATTCACACACACAAAAGAGAGAAAACCTCTCTTCTATCACCAACCACATTTGGTCCTATCTATCTATCTATCTATCTATCTAAATGTAATGTTAGTTTGTGGGAAAAACATAACTCAGAAACCACTGGATGAATTGACATGAAAATTTGACACAATACACCTAATAGTCTAATGAGCATCCATCACTCCTAAAAACGCACCAAGAAAACCAGCAGAATGGACTTAAAACCCCAAAAAACAAACCATATGTACATATACACATACATTCATATATATATATATATATATATATATATACACATACACACATATATACATATACACATGCACACATATACATATAGATATACTTACACACATATATACACAAGCACACACATACACAATAAACATATACACATATAAATACAGAAATACACAAATATATACACATATATACACACACATATGCACACACATATATATACCCATATATATATATGTGCAAACACACATATATACAAATATATACGCACACATAATCACATATATATACACACAAAAAACGTATACACAGACTGGGTCACAGCAGCGTGTAGCAAGGGACAGCTAGTATTATAAATTTCTAAAAAGAGATGGTAGAGCTCGCACTGAAAGCCAGCATGGTATAGTCGTCTGAGCATTGAACTACAACTCTGGAGAGCAAATTTTGAATCCCTGCTTAGCCATGGGTGGCCTTGAGCAAGTCACACTCAGCCTCAGAAGAAGGCAATGTGGAATGTCCAGGGTGGGAGAAAGAACTCTTGTCTGAGGCAAGTGTGAATGCTGCAGTTGGCAACATTGGTTAGCAGTTAATGGCCTTGCAGCTTCAAGGCTTAGCTGCTTCCTGCCTGGGTGAATCCAGGCAGGACCACTCTAACAACTACCATATCAGACTACACAGAGAAGCCATTGAAATCCACAAGCAAGTGGACAATTTCAACAGAAAGAAGGAAATCATGACAAATGAACAAAATCTGGCTATCAGTATTTTAAAAAAACACTCTAAAATCAGGAAAGTAAAGAAAGAACAACACTCAAAAACGGGGAAATTCCAGATAAAAAACAATCAGGGCAATCATCTCCCAACAAAGGATTCTTCCATACAGGAACAGCCAAGCCTTGAAGCTGCATGGTTATTCAATGCTAATCAAGGCGATCAATTGCAGCATTCACACCTGCCTCAAATAGACAAGAGTTCTTTCTCCCACCCTGGACATTCCACAGATATATAAACCTCATTTACTTAGTTTCCAACAGACCACACAACCTCTGAGGATGCCTGCCATAGATGTAGTTGAAACGTCAGGAGAAAATGCTTCTGGAACATGGCCACACAGCCCAGAAAACTCACAGCAGCTCAAGGTAAGTTCTGTAGGTTTGTTCTTAAGTTGAATTTGTATGTAAGTCAGAACAGGTACATTTGTAAATTGTAGCTTGAGCCATATATATGCGCTTTGGAAAACATAGGGAAGGGTTAACACCCCTGTGGTGTTCGCTTTGCTGACTCTGCCTCTGTTCATAAGATTTCACCTAATAATAATAATAATAATAATAATGAACTTTATACCCTGCCACCATCTCCCCAACAGGGACTCGGAGCAGCTTACATGAGACCTAGCCCAACAGTGCGTTACCATAAAATAAAACAAATACAAAATACAAAAACAGCAACACGATAAGATACGTAATAATAAAAATGCACTAAACAATATAAAATAACACAGCAAGATAAAATCATTCAGACACAGTAACAATGGGTGGGCCATATGTAGAAGATAAAACGTTAAAAACCCAGGGTGAGATAGTAGTGGAGAACTTCTGTAAGGGAGAGTCTCATAAAACGGAGTCACAGGGTTAGGCCTGTCCCTGTGATAACTGGATTTTGAAAAATGTGGTTTCTTGTGGAAACAAGGATAGGTGCTAAAGCTTCAGTGGAGACCCCTTTTGCCCGTAAGAACTCTTCAAGGAGCGAATTTCCCTTCCAAGGGGTAGATTTCTCTCACTTCCTGTTGTCTCACCCCCGTTCTTAACTATGAGTCATTTGTAAGTCAGACGTTTGTAACTTGGGGACTGCCTGTACTTCAGGGCTAGGCAAAAGTATCAGCCTTTAATGGTTGACAGACTGTAACCCTCATCTGCCTATCCAGTATATTTTATTATTATTATTACTAGCTTAGGGGCCCAGCGGTGCCCGGGTTATTTGAGAAAGGCATTGTGTGCCAAGGTTGGTGTGCCTCAGTGGCAACCAATCATGTTGTTTGAATGTAGAGGCTTGGATTCTTGGATGCTGGCCAATCAGAGTCCTTTATGCAAATACTAAGAAGCAAGAGTGCTGATATTACCTTTGCAAAAGTCAATTAGAAGACCCAAATATTGAAACAAAGTATGTAACACCAAGAATATCAAAGCATTATTGTAATTATTAATTCAATCATTAAATGTTGTACTCACGGACCACAATTCAATTTGTACATTCATTATTTTCCACAATTAGTTTTGAGTCCATAAATGTAGAATATACAGGCCCGGAGGATAGTAGGATCATAAATCAAAGTTCATAATAACAGTCCAAAGTTCATTATTTAAACGCAGGTTGAAAACGAAGTCCTATCAAGTGGTGCCAAAGTAAAGTTCATATAAAGCCCGGTTGGCGGAAGCTTAAGAATTCTTTCTCCGTTTTCGCACCCTTAGGCGCTTTATCAAAACCGTAATAACAAATGTGGCAATTGGGGCATCCACCGATCTACAATAAACATAAAGGGTCAGGTAATAAACAGCAGGTCCAAATCGGTAATAGAATTAGTTATACATAGTATCATAATATATTATACATACCACAATCCAGTAAGTAGTGAAGCACGGGCCATACTCAAGGGAGTAAGGCACATACAGTAGAAAAGCAATGCATTTAAACACAAATCATTAAGTCACTATTGAAAACACCAGGGGAGGAGGTAGAATCCTTAAAGGAGTAGAGATTGAAGGGATATAATAAAGTATGCCGTGATATGGAATCTGACTTCCTTTTTGCAGTTTGCAAGGTGTGATCTGGGTAACCTCTAGTTCTTAAGTCCGTCATGAGTTTGGAGGCAGCATTAGTATAGTCCTGATTAAAAGAGCAGTTCCGTTTCAGGCGTAAAAGTTGCGAAAAGGGGAGATTCTCCTTTAACGCAAAGGTGCGATAACTGGAGTACTGTAGGAACGAATTCCTATCCGTTGGTTTCTTGAATGTTTTGACCTTTAACAAATTGTTATTCACAAAAATAGATACGTCCAAAAAATTAACTGCAAACTCATTCGCATTAACGGTTAAGTTAATATCGTTAATATCGTTAATCCATATCACGGCACACTTTATTACGGGCGAAACAGAAACCCGCTCTGGACAAAGTTGTGTGGCCCCTTACCCTAACTCCCCACAGTGGTGAAATTCGGAAGATTGTCAACAAATATTGGAATCTTGTAGCAGACATCCCGGGACTAGAAAAACCGCCAATGGTGGCGTTTAAAAGGACACAGAATATCATGAACTTGATCATCCATTCTACATTCAAGACTATTCCTAACCCCAGTACATTAAGCCCTGGAACGCAGGAGTGTGGGCATTGTAATTAATGTAAAAACATTTGTCGAGACACCATTATTAGAAACATTCATGCCAACAAAGAAGTTCGCATACGCTGCTTCTCTACTTGCAATTCTTCAGGCCTCATTTACGCCCTCAGGTGTTCATGTCCCCGCCCATTTGTGTACATTGGCCAAACGAATCGTGCCTTACGCGTGAGGATTTCTGAGCATAAATCTTGCGTTAGATTGGGAAAACAAGATTCGATTTTATATTCACATTGCTTTCAGTTCAAACATTCACCTGATCAATTGAAATTCGCCTGTATTGAAATCATCAAAGTGGACTCACATGCAAATATGCACACAGCACTTATACGTGCCGAAAATTGGTGGATCTCAACCCTTTCTACCGAGTACCCCCAAGGGTTAAACGAAAATATATCCCTTCAATCTCTACTCCTTTAAGGATTCTACCTCCTCCCCTGGTGTTTTCAAGTGACTTAATGATTTGTGTTTAAATGCATTGCTTTTCTACTGTAATGTGCCTTACTCCCTTGAGTATGGCCCGTGCTTCACTACTTACTGGATTGTGGTATGTATAATATATTATGATACTATGTATAACTATGTAGCAACCCAGTTCCCTTTCGTGCCTGGGGGGCAAGGGGCAGCACCGGGGGTCCCACTTGCATTAGGGCCAGCTGCAGTTGATGAGGACATGGAGGAAGGGGCTGATGAGTTAGCTGGGCCTTCCTCTCCCACAGAGAGTTTGGCCTGGGATGATGAATGGCCTGACGGCTATGCTAGCTGGGAAGTTCAGACTGACCCTGAGAGTGATAATTCTGATCATTATGAGAAACCAGGTGGTTACGGGTCGCAGGAAAGGATCAGGGAAACAGTGGAGGATGAGCCCATGGAAGCTGAAAGGGAGTTTGGCTCTCATGAAGATAGCGACGCAGGTGCTGGGAGGCAAGGACGGAGTTTTGACAGGAGACGGAGCATTGAGTCCAGCAGGAGATATTGGCACCGTAGACTAGAGCGCCAGAGAGGCGCTAGATCCCGTAGCACAGATTGGCGCAGAAGCCTAGAGCGTCGGGGGCCTCGCCAAGGGGATTAAGTATAGGATCCGTGGGAACGGATCCTCAGTAGCTCGGCCACTTCTATTCTAAGAGGAGTGAAACGAGCGGAGTTCCACGGAGCCAAGTTGCCGGCTCAAGCCTTGCCAAGAAGTTTCTTGGGTTTGTTCATGAACTTTGCCTTGTTCTTTGCCACGGACCAAGTCCTTGATCCGCATAGTTTTGCGGAGCCTTTGCCACGTTTGCCTTTGGATTTTACCTCACGAACTCTTTACCTTTTGAATTGAACTTTTGATACTTTTTATGGACAATTTACCTTTTCACCTGTTTCTTATTCTTCAATAAATAATTAGCTGATTACCGTCTCTGTGTGTGTGATTAAGGGGCTGGGCCAAGACCCTGCATCGTGACAAACTAATTCTATTACCGGTTTGGACCTGCTGTTTATTACTTGACCCTTTATGTTTATTGTAGATCGGTGGATGCCCCAATTGCCACATTTGTTATTACGGTTTTGATAAAGCGCCTAAGGGTGTGAAACGGAGAAAGAATTCTTAAGCTTCCGTCAACCGGGCTTTATATGAACTTTACTTTGGCACCACTTGATAGGACTTCGTTTTCAACCTGCACGTTTCAATAATGAACTTTGGACTGTTATTATGAACTTTGATTTATGATCCTACTATCCTCCGGGCCTGTATATTCTACATTTATGGACTCAAAACTAATTGTGGAAAATAATGAATGTACAAATTGAATTGTGGTCCGTGAGTACAACATTTAATGATTGAATTAATAATTACAATAATGCTTTGATATTCTTGGTGTTACATACTTTGTTTCAATATTTGGGTCTCAGTAGCAACCAATCCCCTCTGTCTGGTGCCTTAGAATGTTGGAGTTCTGAGGCTGGCCAATCGGAGTCCTTTATGCAAACAATCCCACAGTGGCAACCAATCAAAACGCTGCCACATATTCCTCAGCACCTCCCGTCCTCCGCAAACACTGACTTTTATTATATACATAGATAATTTATTTAAAACTTTTATATCCTGACCTTCTCACCTCCGTAGAGGGACTCAGACCAGCCTACAGCAAGGATTCAATGCTACTAATATAAATTAAAACGTCCTACAACAATACAAGATTAAAATACATATAGATAAAATACATATGAGCCAAATAAAATCATGTTCAGCTGTGTGGCAGCTCAATATCCAGTGATCAGGAACGCTAGAAGTTGCAGTCCAACAGCAAAGAGAGGGGAACACTGCATCATATATTTTCACACTAGTATGCCTCATTGAATTCGATGGGGTTTCCAAACCCCTACATTGCAGGTCATTCGATAATTATACAGTTTTATAACTGATCGATTGGTGGAATTTACTACCACGAGACGTAGTAATGAGAACTTGTTTTAACAATCCAGCAGTCAGGTGTTACATATAATAGCTAAATGGAGAGAGTCTGGACTGGGCATGGGCAAACTTCGGCCCTCCCTGTGTTTTGGACTTCAACTCCCACAATTCCTAACAGACTACCGGCTGTTAGGAATTGTGAAGGTCCAAAACACCGGGAGGGCCAAAGTTTGCCCATGCCCGGTCTGGCCCCTTCTACACTGCCATATAACATCCAGATTATCCACTTTGAACTGGATTATATGGCAGTGTAGATGCATATAATCCAGTTCAAAGAAGATAATGTGGATTATCTACTTTGATAACTATTTTTATATGGCAGTGTAGAAGGGGCCATAATGTGTATAGTGATCAAAGCATATGGGAAGTGTGTGCCTCCCTCAAGTGAAAGGTCTCTGTCTCTCATATTACTTGCCCTAAATCAGGCATGGGCAAACTTGGGCCCTCCAGGCTTTTGGACTTCAACTCCCACCACAATTGCCCTAAATGCTCATAATCAACAGGGAGGCACATTGCACAGGCCAAAGGCACTCCCATTGACAGCTATAACAAATGCCAGCAGAGAACACTTCCTTGCCCAGTCTCCTGGGAGGGAGTGGTATATGGAGTCCTGGGAGTTGTAGTTTTACAAGGTCTTGCGCCTTTCTCTGCCAAAGAGGGCTTCTGCCTCACAAACTACAAATCCCAGGATTCCATAGCATGGAAACATGGCAGTTCAAGTAGGAACAAACTGCATTAATTCTAAGTGTAGATGCTCCCTAGGACAACACAGGAACTTGGTCAATGCAACCTATGGGAGGTTATGTTTGGTTTTTAGCAGGCCAAATTCCCACAACAGCATGCATTTAAGGTAAAGGTTTTTCCCTGGCATTAAGTCTAGCCGTGTCCGACTGTGGGAGTTGGTGCTTATCTCTATTTCTAAGCCGAAGAGCCGGCGTTGTCCGTAGACATCTCCAAGGTCATGTGGCCAGCATGACTGCTGTTACCTTCCCGCCAGAGCAGTACCTATTGATCTACTCACATTGGCATGTTTTCGAACTGCTAGGTTGGCAGAAGCTGGGGCTAACAGCGGGCGCTCACCCCGCTCCCCGGATTCGAACAAATATTTGGGGGTTTTTTTTGCATGGCAGTGAGTATGTGGGCCCAAGATCTGACCTAATGCCCATTTTCACACCTCCCCAGCCTTTTTACACACATGGGATCCCTTTTTTTGGGGGAATCGTAGGCAAAACTATGCATCTACACTGTCGAATTAAAGCTGTTTGATACCACCTGAACGCACATGCCTTGATGCTATCGAATCCTGAGAGTGTGTAGTGTAGATGCACCCTTAAGGGATCCAATAGGCGGCAAAATCCTCCCCCAGCGACAGTCCCGACCGACCTCTGCGCCCCTTCGTACTGGATGGTAAAGGAGACAAAGTGTAACCGGGTCCCTTCGAGGGCTTCTCCTTCCTCCTTCATTAATCGGCGCCTCCCCTGCTTTGGGAGGAGTCAAAGGACCACGGCCCATTTTGCCATCCAGTAGAAGGAAAGGAACAATGGGACAAACCAACTCGCCGCAGAGAACGGGGGGAGCCGAGACCCAAAGGGTTGATCCGAACGGGGGAGAAAAATCGCCCTTTTCCAGAGTGCGTCTACATACCATAGAAATAATATACTTAGACACCACTCTAACTGCCATGGCTCGATACTATGGAAGCCCGGGAGTTGTAGTTTTGTAAGTTCTTTAGCCTTTCCTGCCCTCAGCAAGCTACAACTCTCATAATTCCATAGCAAGTTAAAGTAGTGTCGAACTACATTAATGCTTCAGTGTAGATCAGGCATGGGCCAGCTTGGTCCCTCCAAGAGTTTTGGACTTCAACTCCCACAATTCCTAACAACCTCTTTCCCCCCTCAGCCGCTTAAGAATGTTAGAATGTTGAGGCTGGCCAATCAGAAACCATATGCAAATTAGTGCATGCATGGGCCAACTTGGACCCTCCAGGTGTTTTGGACTTCAACTCCCACATTTCCCAACAGCCTTAAGCCCCTGCCTTTCGCTTCAGGCACTTAAAAATGATAGACTGTTGAGATTGGCCAATCAGAAACCTTATGCAAATTAATAGATCAAGATAGCTTATGCATGGGCCAACTTGGGCCCTCCAGGTGTTTTGAATTTCAACTCCCACAATTCCTAACAGCCTCGGGGCCCCTTCCTTTCCCCCCACCCTCAGCTGCTTAAGAATATTAGAATGTTGAGGGCTGGCCAATCAGAAACCATATGCAAATTAGCAGGACGAGATAGCTTATGTATTAGCCAATTTAGGCCCTCCAGGTGTTTTGGATTTCAACTCCCACACTTCCTAACAGCCTTGGGCCCCTTCCTTTTCCCCCTCAGCCGCTTAAGCTAAGAAAGGAAAAGGACGGGACCTGAGGCTGTTAGGAATTGTGGGAGTTGAAGTGCAAAACACCTGGAGGTCCCAAGTTGGCTCATGCATCCTAGAACTGGACCTGTAACAAATAATGCATCAGCACTGTAAAATTATTCCAATTTGATATCACTCCAACTGCCATGGTTCAATCTTGGGATTTGTAGTCTGGTGAGGCAATAGCATTCTTTGGCAGAGAAGGCTACAGACCTTGTAAAACTACTTATCCCTGAATCCCATGTCAAACTGCATCAATTCTACAGTATACTTACACCACTGTAATAAATGAGCAGTGTTTTACAGGTCCTGGCATGCATCTTCCATCATGGGATTGTCTTGCACCAGATGTATCTTCCTAATCAGAAATGCTTGGGATCAAAAGTATTCCGGGTTGCTGCGTGTTTTCAGGGCTGTGTGGCCATGTTCCAGAAGCATTCTCTCCTGACGTTTCGCCTACTTCTATGGCAGGCACCCTCAGAGGTTGTGAGGTCTGTTGGCAACTAAGGAAGTGAGGTTTATATATTTGTGGAATGCCCAGGGTGGGTGAAAGAACTCTTGTCTGTTTGAGGCAAGTGTGAATGTTGCAATTGGACACCTTGAGTAGCATTGAATAGCCTTGTAGCTTCAAAGCCTGGCTACTTCCTGCCTGGGGAAGCTACAAGACTAATCAAGGGCTGATTCTTTCCTGTCTTCTAATTTTTTGAATACTTGCATATACTGTACATAATGAGATGACTTGGAGACAAGGCCCTCTTTTAAACACGCCATTCATTTACATATTGTATCTACTTTACACACATAGCCCAAAGGTATATTTATATCAAAGTTTTTAAATAATTGTGTGCAAGAAACAAAGTTTGTGTACCTTGAGCCACTAGAAAGCAAAAGTGTCTCTATCTCAGCCACCCACATGGACATTTTTGGATTTTAGCAGATTTTGGAATGCCAGATAAGGGATGTTCAGCCTGTCCAAGGAAATTACACATCAAAGATGTGAAATGGGTATGCAATGAAAACATCTAAATCAACAAATGAGAGTCTGTTGATTTACAGGGTTACATCAAAGCCAAGTTCTATAGTAACAGGGCATAATCTGGAGCCAGCTCAGCTGTGGTGTGCCTATGTGGATGCACATATACACAGATACATGCACACGCGTACACGCACACACACACATATACACACATGTATGCTTGCATACACACTCTCCTCATACACTGATTTGTTGAATCATTACTGTTCCATCATTCACATCTTGAAAAATCAGTTTGGTTCAGGGATCCCCAACTGAATACCAGAATCCTTGGATGCTCAAATCCTATGATTATATAATGTCGTAGTAAAATGGCAACTCTTACATAAAATAGCAAACAGCTGAAATGAGTACTAGAGAGACCTCGAGGCTCTCTGAAAAGGGAGACTATGTGTATGATGATGCATCAGTCTAACGCAAGGTTTGCATTTTGGATTTTTCCCCCTGTATATTTTTGAGCTATGGTTGGTTGATACAAAGGGCCAACAGTATAAGGATTATTATTGACAGGCTGAGTCTTTCCTGCCTTCTGTCTTTTCTGTCTCTTCCACTCTCCCCTATGACTTTTGTCAGGAATGGCAAAATATACTTTTCCTTCAGTGCAAGACTTATGGAGCTTCAAATGGAGGAAAATGGGACAGCAACCTTGTCAATTACTATTGCATTCCATAGAGCAGATGGGAAGTTTGGTAAAGTCTGCCCGGGCATCTTAGTTGCAGCACAAAGGCTACAAATAAACAACAATACCTTGAACTCTCGGCTCAATTTTCAAAATGAAACAAAATTGATCTTGAATTTTGTGCAAATTGTATTGCAGGCAGTTCACCAACTAAGTAAAAAAAGTGACACCTTACGTGTTTTGTTTTCCTCTCCTTCCTCATTGCAGTGGTAAGAATGAGGCAAAGGAGAAACAGAAAAGGAGAGGTTGGGGTGAATGACAGGTGCCTGCCTACTCATTGCTTTTCCTTACTATTCCTTAGAGCTCTTTGGCTTCTTATGGATTCAATTATTTTTTCTACCACAGGCTTTTTAGTGAGCTGAGTCTTTTAGAGTGCATGTGTGTGCTAAGATGGCCAGATGCATGAAGATGGAGTCAACTTTCTAGCTATTTCAGAGACTGCACAGAGAAAGGAAAGCAAACTATAGGGAAAGCCATTTCACTTAAACATCAGGAGAAACATCCTGATGGTAAGAGCTGTTTGATAGTGGAATACGCCACCCCAGAGTGTGGCAGAGGCTCTTTCTCTGGTGGTTTTTTTAATGGGGTGGATGGCCATCTGTCGGGAGTGCTTTGACTGTGTATTCCTTTTGGCAGTGGGTTGGGCTAGATGGCTCTGTGGCCTCTTAACTAATTTTAAGACATTCAAAAGGGAGCCTGCATTCTCACAACCCCATTGGAAATAAAAGTCATGATGCAATGTTTACTTAGCATGAATGTGTTCAGTAAAGTTTATTCACTAGTAAGTCTGTTATTGACTGGTGTTAATCTGATATCAGTGCTTTGAAAATTTCCCTAGAACACAGTTTATGGCTGAACAGCCCATGCCACTGTCATGATTTGAAGAAAGATGGAGAAATAGGTAGGTAGATATGCATTCATAATACATATGCGCACACACATAGACCACAAATGGCTATGTGCAATAATAGTTCCCAGTGAGGGTCTTTGCTTCAAACCAATGTGAACGATTGGGGAAAAATATTTTTGCACAAGAACTCCCAGAATTGGCTGCTGTCTCATAACTATTTGAAACAGAATTTGGAAATATTACTTTTAAAGCCCAGTTTCCCAGCAATTTCTGAAGTTGTAGTTTGAAGTTTTATGTTTCCCAAACTCTGTGACAGGGAAAGATCTATCAGAATTCTTAGATAGTTGCCAGTGTTTTCGAATCAATATGCTGGCTACCCTCACAGCTTTCTATTTGCAAGGGAACTCTTTACCCTTTGTGACTCCAGAGCCTTGGCACTTTTATGTGCCGGTTCCTCTTTCAGAGTTGCACTTTGTTCCGCAGCAGTTTTAGTCAATCACCTCACCGTTGCACTGTCACTTACTTTGGCACTCGGGACATTTCGCCGTTCTCAGCACGTCCTCAAACAGCTGACTTTGAGATGCTGTCACACCACAGTGGGGGAGATAAAGTAACAAAGCACCAGGAAAGGACTGAGAGAGTAGGGAAGAAAATTTGTTTTTGTTTCCTCCTAATGCTTCTTTTAAGTTCTCAAAACTGGTCTGTTTGCAAAGGGGGGAGGGGTATTCCTAGGATTGTCAGCTGATTGTGGGAGGGTTTGAGCCAGTCCAAAGTGCAGGACAGAATAGGAATGAAGGTAGTTCAGAGCTTGCTCTCCGCCCCTTGCCCACTGATTGGCCCATTGGCCACAACCAGACACCAGAGTTTGGGAATCTCCGCTCCACCCCCTTTTCCACACTCCCTTCTGCTAGCTATTCATCCATCAGAAGAGACTTGGCTAACATGGTGCAGCAAGCATTGTATAGGGCCCTGGTCTCCACCAAATGGCTAGCAGAAGCTGTGCGGGCCAATAAGATTGGGCCTGAACTACGGGTCCTGGATGCCTCTTGGTATGAACCGGGTGGAAGAAATGCCCAAAAAGAATTCCAAGAACGACACATCCCGGGTGCCTCCTTTTTCGATATCGAGGAGTGCAAAGACAAGTCGTCACGCTATGAGCTGATGCTGCCCAGCGAGAAACACTTTGCCGAATATGTGGGACACCTAGGTATCGGCAACCAAACGCACATTGTGGTATATGACGGGGACCACTTGGGCAGCTTCTATGCTCCACGGGCTTGGTGGATGTTCCGAGTGTTTGGGCACCGAACCGTCTCTGTCTTGAATGGAGGGTTCAAGAACTGGGTGAAAGAGGGTCACCCAGTGACATCTGAGATCACCAGACCAGAACCAGCTGTTTTCAAAGCCTCCCTGAACAGGTCTCTCTTGAAGACCTATGAGGAGATCTTGGAGAACACTAAATCCAAACGCTTCCAGATGGTGGACTCCAGAGCTGAAGGGAGATTCAAAGGAACAGAACCTGAGCCAGGGAAGGAAGGTAGGAGAAACAGTTGGGATCACCTTTAGCTACCAAGAAATGTTTAACACATCAATTCTTAAGTGTGCTTAGAACCATACTCATTTCCTACTAATATTGATTCACTCCTACAGACCAGGGGAAAGTAACTGTGGCCTCCCGGATGCTATTGGACTGTAACTCCCAGCAGCCATAGGCAGTATATAGTCATTGGTTAAAAGTCATAACAGTTGTAGTCCAACACCATCTGGAAAAGCACAGGTTGCCACTTCTGTTTCAACACTTTAGGATGCAATCCTCTGCATTTTTACCTGGGAGTAAACACCAACTGAACAAAGTAGGAAGCTTTACAAATAATGATTTGATAATTATAGGATGTCTAATGGGGTGCATCTGCACTGTATAATTATTGCAGTTTGACACCACTTTAACTGCCATGGACCAATACTACAGAATACTGTATTATTGATAGGTGAGCATTCTTGGGCAGAGAAAGCTAAAGGGTGTGTAAAACTACACTCCTGGGATTCCATAACATTGATCCATAGCAGTTAAAGTGGTGTCAAACTGCATTAATTCTACAGTATAGATTCATACAGGAAGTTCCAGGTCACTTTGGAAAAAATGTCATATTTGAAGACAAGATGTTTGCCATCTCAGAAAAGTGTTATTTTTACCAGTGAAGCAAAATAACCAGTTCTATTCTTCCTTTAGGACTCTGTATCTGCCAGATCACTTGTTGGCATTCATGTTTGCTAGTAACAACTCAGCATACCGTTACAGTACGTTCTCCAGTAACTTGATAATTGGGCTGCTTTTGAAAAATTCTCCTTTCTCATCTCTCCTCATGCCTCACTCTTTCCTTCCCATGGCTTAAAAAGAGGTTTAACTGGTTTTTTTTCTTTTTATTATTGAATAACCAACTCTTCAAGAGTTTCACAAGAAGTCCAAAGCACACTATCTCAACTTACATGCTCTTTCCCCTCTGCAACACTATCTGGGAAATCGCTGAGCTGGGATTTTTGTTTTGTTTTGTTTTTCTGGACAAAGGGCAGAGTAGAAAGGGGGAAAGAGTGCATACCTATTGCACTTCTCCCTAGGAATGGAAGGTTGCTGAGATAGTATCTTCTTGAGTGCTTTTTTAAAAGTCAAGTTAGCAGTTTCTTAATGTCACCACACCCAGCCTTTCCAATATTCTGCTCAGTGCAAGAATCATGATTTCTCTATTATGCCATATTCTAGCAATGAAAGCACTTTCTTATATGGATAAGAATTCAAAGAACATCCATCCCTAGCTCTATGTTTGCTGGCATTAAGGGCACGGTATCCCTGTGAAAGTGAAAAATCATGCATAAAGAAATAGCCTTTTTTTTACATCTCTCTAGGAATTTTTAGATCATCAAAGAAGATTATATGGTTGACATCCTCTAGAAGCTGACCATAAAATCATACTACATGACCTAGACATTCCTAGACAGTTCTCTCTACAAATCTCCAGGACCTCCATGACTGCAAGAAATTTACCCAAAAATTACATACTTTACCTTGAGAGAACATTTTAATCAATGCCATGAAAATCAAATCAGCAAATATAACATGACAAATGTAGATATACTTATTTTATAGGTTGAAAAACAAGAGCCAGAATGGTGTAGAAGTTTGAGCATTTGACAATTACTCTGGAACGATGGTTCAAATCCTCATTCAACCATGGAAACCCATGGGTGGTTTTGGGTACATCACACTGTCTCAGTCTCAGAGGAAGGCAAGGGAAAAACCTCTCTGAACATTTTTTACCAAGTAAACCTTGTGATGGGATAACTTTATTGTTCTCATAAGTCAGAAATTATTTGAAGGAAAACAAACACAGTAACAACAACTTCAAGTTTGTGAAGTATGTGTTTTAAATATTAGTGTACTGACATATACACATTGTAATTGTCCTGGTGTTGGAGGGGCTGTTGCCCTCCCCTTTCCAGCTCTTAGAAGGCCTGCCTCTCAGTGTCTCCATGGCAATGCTCAGGCAACAATGGGCAGACTCTTGAGGGTCCACCAAAGTTTCTTGATGGCACCTGATTTCTGTCAAAGTATATTGGCACAGTTTTCAAGTGTTTTCAACAGGCATCATGGTATTCTTTTGTAATCACTAAATTACCAATTAAGAGTAATTTGTGTGTGTGTGGGGACGGAGGTGGCTTTGTAGCTAAAATAGAGATTTGATTTAATTAAGTCTAAATAAAAATATAGAATGTTTAATAGAAATTAATTTTTTTGTGTTAGGGAAACACTCTTCATGATTCGCTAAAAAAATTAAAATTGTTTCAACCCTCTGTCCCATTTTTTTTTCTGACAATAGATATTGAATCTCTGCATTTATGAGAATGGTTTTCACATAAATTGTGTAGTTAGGCTACAATAGTTTATGCCTTATGGCATGGACTTTGAAAAAAGTAGGAAGCATGAACAATAAGAAATTGTTTGTGTCTTTTTGACCGCTCAGACAATTCTGTTCTTGCTCTCTGTAGGTAGACAAGCATTGCTTCATCAAAGTAAAAGAGGATTTTTCTCATTCTTTTTGGTGGAGGTGAAAATATTGTGTGATTTAAGGAACTTTCCATATGTTGTCTTTATATTTCAGGAAATAATCTTATTAAGGGTAATGATCACACACACTAGACAGGTAACTACTAGGCATGAGAAAAAAGTTATGAAAATTAAAAGAAATCGTAAGTGATTCGTATGTAATGGGACTTTCTAGTTTATACGCATCACGGCAGCTAACCAGGAAGTAGACTTTCTTTTACGGTCCTTGAGGCCAACAATTTGCTTTATGATCGTAATAAATTCTTAATTATTGTACTACGTACTCACTTCTCCCTGTCTTCTCCCCCTCAATTCCTTCCCGCCTTCATTCAGCTTCTTCTTTTTCCTGCATTTCTATGGGGAACTGGAAGTGACGCTGCTGCTAGGCAATGCATTCTGGAAAGTGTAGTCCTCCACGCTTCTCCCCCCTTCTCTTCCCCATTGCTCTGTCTTGCCCCATCGCAGGGGCCAACTTCACACACACGCGCGCGCGCGCTTCTCCTCCTCTCTCTCCCTGCACTCTCTCAGATGCTTCTCTGCCCCCTCCTCTTTCCTGCTGGCTTCTCCCCCCCGCCCTTCGTCTTCCCCGTTGCTCTGCCTAGCCCCATCGCAGGGGCCAACTTCACACACACACGCGCGCAAGACGCTTCTCCACTCTCTCAGATGCTTCTCTGCCCCCTCCTCTTTCCTGCTGGCTTCTCCCCCCCTCCCTTCTCTTCCCTGTTGCTCTGCCTTGCCCCATCGCAGGGGCCAACTTCACACACACACACACACACACGCTTCTCCTCCTCTCTCTCTCCCTGCACTCTCTCAGATGCTTCTCTGCCCCCTCCTCTTTCCTGCTGGCTTCTCCCCCCTCCCTTCTCTTCCCCGTTGCTCTGCCTTGCCCCATCGCAGGGGCCAACTTCAGCCCTCCAGGTGGGTGTTTTGGACTTCAACTCCCACCATTCCTCACAGCCTCAGGCCTCTTCCTTTTCCTCTCAGCCTGGGCACACTTGGGCCCTCGCGCCCTCAGGATCGGGGTGAGAGAGAGAGGGGGGGGCCTCCTCCTTTTGCTGCTTCCAAGAATAGAATACCCCCTCCCCTCCCTCCTTCCCTCCCTCCTTCCTATTTGGAGAGTCCCATCTAGAATTCAATGTGATTTATTCAAGTTTTGGCCTAACTCCCAGAAATCCCAGCCAATTTACCAGCTGTTAGGATTTCTGGGAGTTGTAGGCCAAAACCATCTGAATGCGCATGCTCTGGCATACGAACTACTAACGAATTTCGTTAGTAATTAAGTTACATTTTAGAAATTTTTGGAAATTTTTTTGTAAGTCTTTCTTTTACTAATAAAAAAAATCCCCCATTAGATTTCCGATTTCCTATTTTTGGGTTCTAAACCATGCCTAGTAACTACACCCAAATTACAACTGTTCAGGTTGGCTGCAGCAATATGGAAGGCCTAGTGGACATCATAGTTCTTCAAGAATGGGGGTGCCAAAGATTTACCATCTTTGTTATAAGAGCTCAGTTCTAGGCACATTAATTACAAGTTCCTATATGTTCACTTGGCCCAAACATTTCTGAATAAACATATTCCGAAATTGGTCTGTTGGTTCCTACACAAAATTAACTTGTATGCAAAAAAAAACCCTGATTCACCTGCATGATTTCTCACTAATAATAATAATAAACTTTATTTATAAGCTGCTTCCTTCTCCCCAAAGGGGACTCGGAGCGGCTTACATGGGGCCATGCCCAAACCACAAATCACAAAATATCAGACATCAAAAACAATAAACACAATAAGAACAATAAACACAGTAAAATGAATACATCTAACAAAAACACAATAACAAATGTGTCTAAAACAGAAGAAAAAAGGAAGACGAGGGAGCAGACCACATGTACATATAAGGTGTTTAAAAGCTGAGGGGAGATCAATGAATTAGGGCCACAGCGTGAAGAGTTGCCAAGGGGAAGGAAATCCAAAAAACGGGCATTGAAGGATCTAGTCACCAAAGGCTAGGTGGAAAAACTAGGTTTTCAGTTGACCCTTAAAGGCTTCCAGTGATGGGGCATTCCTGATCTCTCCCGGAAGGGAATTCCAAAGTCGGGGGGCCACAGAGGAGAAAGCTTTCTCCCTCGTATTCACAAACCGAGTCTGTGAAACTGGTGGAGGCGAAAGGAGGGCCTCCCCCAAGGAGCGAAGGGCTCAAGCTGGTTCATGGGGGAAGAGCCGGTCGCAAAGGTAGGCGGGTCCCAAACCTTTTAGGGCTTTATAGGTGATCACCTGCGCCTTGAATTGGGCCCGGAAAATAAACGGCAGCCAGTGGAGCTCTTTAAACAGGGGAGTCGACCGCTCCCTGTAACCAGCCCCAGTTATTAATCTGGCAGCCGAGCGTTGGACAAGCTGAAGTTGTCATTAGATGTATGCATCACACCTGGATATATTTTGTTCTACGTTCCTGTGGGAAAATATGCACAGGACCCTTGCTGACTAAGCCTCTACTGAATCCCACTGTATTAAGGTTGTAAAGAGTATTCAAAAATAGTTTCAAAATAGTTGAAAAGCATATTTTATTTTTAGGGGAGGGGGGCACTAAGAAACCCTCACAAGAATCAAGGACAGACAGAATATTTGCAGTTTGGGACCTATTATGTGCAATATTCACACAAGGTTGGTTTTCATTGGAAACATTTTCTGCACAGGAATAGCAAATGTATAATAATACAGTATGCCCCCCCTCCCCCAATATCTATGGGACCAGAACATGCAGTTTCATTTATCCACTCTAGGTGTTATCTAGGTCCTCCAGCATGACTTAATAGTATTCTTGGACTGGAGGTTTTTCCTTTCATGTCTGGCTATGATCCTGTGTGATTGTTTTAAGATGTAATCTCATGTGTTTTAATCCTATGTGTTTTATATACTGTTTTATACGCTGTTTTATATGCTGTTTTTATATGCCGTCGTATGTACTGTTTTTATATGCTGTAAACCGCCCTGAGCCTCGGGAAGGGCGGTTTATCAAATCGAAATAAATAATAATAATAATAAATAATCAATGTTATTCACTATTATGTGTTGTTTTGTGTTTCCACATACAGTAAAAGTCCAAGAACTTATCCCCTTTGGATACAAGGGCTGTACTGTATACATACGCATATACATTTATCACATGAAACATACAGATCATGTATAATGCTCCTGCAATTTTGGTCATATATGGGACAACTGCATACATACCATTATAAAATATCAAAATAGTCATGTTTACAGATGTACTCATATTTGCAGATGTACTCATATTTGCAAATATACTCATGTTATATTCCCTGGAATAAATCATTGTCCAGTTTACCTGTTTTACTCATGTCAGTGTGCGGTCCCTTCACCAAAGATATTGAAGCAATGTATCTGCAAAAACTAGAAAAACAGCCTTGACAAATGTTTGTATAAGTACTTTTCTGGGAAATAGTGTGTAATAGTGGATTTACGACTAGTTCAGAGCAAGTAGAGTGAGTTCTTTTAACCTTCCATTCAGTTACACTCCACACCCTGAAATACCTTGGAAAAGAACAAAACTGAACAAACACAATATACACTTGTTTTACAGAACTAAATTAGCTGATTACCATCAGCTTCTTAGGGTGACTTTATACATTACATTTTTCTATAGGACTTCATTTTAATTAATTTCTTTATAGCCTGGACTTTTAAGGTAAGTGGAATATGGTCATATTAACCTTCAGTGCACACATATAAAATTTAAATACCTGTTACAGATGTTTAGACCTTTCACATTATTGATTTGCTAGCCTTTGCTCTTGGCTACAATGTATAAAGTTGCTGGCTTTCCCATAACATCATTTTCCACACTTTGTAAGGGTAAATATATTCTTGGGGATTTTTAACATGATGAGGCTAGTTGATCTCAGTTGTTTTTTGCGCCAAAGCCAGCTCCAGAAATAGAAATGGTATGTCTATTATTGCCAATGTGGTAGGATATACATTTAATAAATAAGCCTAATGCAGCCTTGGACTCACACAGACCAAGGGCAAGATCACTTCATTTTATCAGATATTGATCAACTAGTACTCTCACAATTGGATCCAAAGTCACACAGTAAATTGCATAAGAAAGCAGAGATATGAACTTGGCTCTCCTGGTTCCAAGTCCAACACCATGAACACGACTCTAGAGCCTATACTGGTCCTCTTAAATCAGTTGTAATGGTGAAAAAAAGGTATGGAGGGTGGGATATAGTGGAAGAAAAATGCAATAAATAGCATAAATAATTTGCATACATAGAATGCAAGTAATTGCAATTTGCATAATTAGAATAATTTGCAAAATCTACAAATCAGGTCACTGGATTTGGAGTAGTGGAAAATAGCAACATTACCAGTAATTAGCCCCAGGTAATATTCTAGTGGTAACTCTGTCCCAGCTGAAATTTTTGAACAGTCTACAGTGTTCCCTCACTTATTGCTGAGGCTAGGTTCCAGGACCTCCCACAATATCTCTGTCGGTAATCTGGAAACTTAAGCTGGTGCAAAACGCTGAGGCTCGACTACTGGTTGGTGTGGCACTATCGTGCCACATCACTCTAGTCCTACAGCGATTGCACTGGCTCCCCATCGAGTACCGGATTGCCTTCAAAGTGCTGGTGTTAACCTTTAAGGCCTTGCATGGCCTGGGGCCAGTGTACCTGAAGGACCGCCTATCCCTGCACATTCCCCAGAGACCACTATGGTCCATGGATCAAAACCTATTGGAGGTTCCATCACTTAAGATCTGCCGCCTGTCCTCGACGCGGCAGCGTACTTTCTCTGTAGTAGCGCCTACCCTTTGGAACGCCCTCCCAGAGGAGGCTCGAGCAATAACTGATCTACAGGCCTTCCAGGGGGCCTGCAAGACCAATCTCTTCAGACAGGCGTTTAACCTTTAAGGCTGTTAAATTCCACTCTTGCCTAAATCTGTTTTATTATGTTTGTAACTATGTTGTGATTATGTTGTTCACTGGTGTGGACCACCCTGAGCCTCTTTGGGAAGGGTGGTATTTAAATCGAAATAATAATAATAAGTGAAAAACTGTGATTTAGGGATGCTCTATTTATTTTAATGTTTATACATTAATTTAGTAGTTATACACTATTTTAAGTCTTCATAAACTTAAAATAAAGAGAAGGAAAGGAAGGAAAGGCCCTTCAAGGCTGGAGGGAAGGAGGACTGAGGAGGGAAAGTGTCTTGGAGAGCAACAGCAGCAAAACCCCACAAAACAGTGAAAATACCATGATATGTATTTTAAATTAATATTTTTTGAAATCCGCGAAACAGCGAGTCTGCAATAAGTGAACTGTGAAGTAGCGAGGGAACACTGTACAAAGGCAGCTCCATCCAAAGTGCCATGCAGGAATTAAAACCCTTTTGAAACTGTATTGTTGAAGGCTTTCATGGACGGAATCACTGGGTTGCTGTAGCTTTTATGGGCTATATGGCCATGTTCTAGAAGCATTCTCTCCTGACATTTCACCTGCATCTATGGCAAGCATCCTCACAACCTCTGAGGATGCTTGCCATAGATGCAGGTGAAATGTCAAGAGAGAATGCTTCTAGAACATGGCCATATAGCCCGAAAAACCTACAACAACCCTTTTGGAACTGTTTCTAGTTTTAAATTCTCCTGAATTGTATCATTTATGTAGGCCCTGATCAAAATCTTTTTTCCAGTTGAACCACTAAAAGAGTGCAGAATAAATGCTGTTATAAATCAAGCCAACAATGTCTGATTCTCTCCTTTTGCTCAACCTTCCAGATGCCGTGCCTCCTTTGATAATCTTACTGAGCATCCATTGCCCAGGAGAATCAAAATCCACCAGTTTTGCTCAGTTTGGGCACTTTCTTCTCAGTCAGGCATTGGACAGTGGTCCCCAAATTGTAACCCCACAATGTCACTGGTAACCACTGTATTAAAATATTATCCGTGTGACAGATTCATCTCTTCATATGAATAATTTCTTCTTTTGTTCAAGATAAAGCCTTTAAAACTTGCTAGTCAATGCGCCACATTGTGATTCAGAGATGCATTAAGGCATGGCATTGCAGAATGCCTTCACAAAAATAGCATCATAATGTGAGGCTTCAGAAACAGTGGCATAGTTGGCTCCCCCTCATGTATGAGTAAGAAAAGCAGCAATCTCTTTGGAAAATTGTTTGGGAAATGTGCCACAATTGTCTCCCACCATTCCAGATGGATATTTTTCGACTCATTTGTTTCTTGATTAGCTTCCTCTGTGCTCCTCAGGAATTGGCTGAAGAGCTCCTGACTTCCCCTGGATAACATTACAGGTCTAAAAATACTGAACTGAAAATAATTGTTTACTTTGCTCTGCCCATCTGACTGAAACCTTTTGCATAGACTAGTAAACAAATCCTCAGGGGTTGACTTGCCTCAGTCATATTTCCCAACTCATGAGACCTAAATCCAGTCACTTGTGACAAGAAGAATAAACCATTGAATCAACTGAATTGACAAAAACAGATATCATTTAGTCATTACTGAGTCTACCCTAGAAATCTGAGAGTAACAATTGGTTTGGGCCTAAGACTGAAAAAGGGGGTTTTGCGACTCCCTCGGAAGCAATGGCCAATAGATATTTATTTATTTATTTATTTTATTTCCAGCATTTTACCCCACTCTTCTAAACCCCTGGGGGGGGACTCAGAGCGGCTTACAAAAAGGCACAATTTGATGCCCACACAGTAAAACACAATATAAAACCCCAGAAACATTCTACATTAAAATACATTAAAATACAATTATACTAAACATCATACGCATTCAATTAAATTAAAAACAGTGTTCCGTCCATAAAAAGCATTGAGCCCTATTCATCAACTTTCCATTAAAATCCAATCTAAAATGCTGCCTTGTGCTAGTGTGCAAACGCCTGGTCTCATAGCCAGGATTTCACTTTTTTCTGAATGCCAGGAGGGATGGAATTGATCATATGTTGCTGGGAAGCACGTTCCACAGACAGGGCGCCACCACTGAGAAGGCCCCCTCTCTCATCCCCACCAACCACATTTGAGAAGTAGGCGGGAGTGAGAGCAGGGCCTCCCCGGATGATCTTAAATTGAGAGGTAGGACGTAGCGGCTGATGCGTTCGGACAAGTACGCTGGGCCAGAACCATATAGAGCTTTAAAAGTCAAAACCAGCACTTTGAATTGAGCTCGGAATTGGACAGGCAGCCAGTGGAGCTGACACAGCAGGGGGGAGGGTGGTATGCTCCCTGTATGTAGCCCCAGTTAGTAATCTGGCTGCTGCCCGTTGGACTAATTGCAGTTTCCGAACTGTCTTCAAAGGCAGCCCCACGTAGAGTGTGTTGCAGTAATCTATTCGGGATGTGACCAGAGCATGGACGACCATAGCCAGATCAGACTTCCCAAGGTATGGGCGCAGCTGGCGCACGAGTCTTAACTGTGCAAAAGCTCCTCTGGCCACATGCTAACTAATGTGTGTGAATTCCCATTTACCTATCTACTTTTTATGTAAATATTTTATAGCGTTTACACAAAACAGATATGACAATCATATAGCCCTCCAGATATTATGGAATGCAACTCCAAGCAAATGTGCTATGCTATCTAGAACAGCTAGGATTCTCAGTCCAACGTTTGAAGGCCATCATGATTGCTATCCCTAATGTTAACTACCCCACTTCGCAGGGGAAGGCAAGATATAAATAAAATAATTGTTTGTTTGATTGATATAAATACATTTGACTTGTGGCCCTTAATATGTACTTGGACTTCAACGCTCATTATACTAACCACTAGCAGGAGCTGATTGAATTTGGAGTCCAACAGCCTGCCTTATGTATGTTGGAAGAAGATACATTTCGCTAACATGTGTTGGGAAACATAGTAAGAAGAGCACTGTTGCCATCTTTTCCAGATTATGGGATTCTCATAATCTGGATTTCACATCCATTTTTGGATTAGGATGTTGGATTAGATAGGCCAGGGTGGGGAAGGTGTAAGCTATGGGGTATATGCCACCTAACCCCATATTTGCAGAGGCACAAGAATACCCTAAACTCCCTGAAAATTTATCCTTCAAACCACCCCAAATTATTCAAAACTATTCTAAAATGAAGCAATTTTGTTTCCCCTATTCTAATTATCACCCCCCAATCCTCAAAATACGCAAAGGCTGAACGAGAAGAGATGTCACATTACTTTTGGTCACACAAACACATGCTGGTCTAGCCCAACAGAATAATGGGATGAAAAGGGCTCCCGCTCAACGGAGTTTCTCACCCAAAATAGGATTTTAATATTAGCCTTCTTAAAATCTTACCAAGATTATCCACTCTTTCCTGGTGATATTACTGCTGATCCAGGCTACCAAGGAGGATCACTGGAAAACTAAGCAAAAATCTTTATATCTTTCTCTTTTTTCAAATAGAAAAATCAGTTTCTTATCAAGGACATACTGATTGATTTGTATAACTGTTATAGCATCATGGAGTACCACTGAAATTTTTCCTATGTCTATTTTCTCTCTTCTAGGACTTGAACCAGGTCATATCCCAGGCTGTCTGAATATGCCTTTTTTCAATTTCATGACTAAGGAAGGATTTGAGAAGAGCCCAGAAGAAATCCAAAGCCTATTTGAGGAAAAGAAAGTTGATCTCTCAAAGCCACTAATCGCTACGTGCCGTAAGGGGTTACAGCATGCCATATTGCCCTTGCAGCGTACCTCTGTGGCAAATCAGATGGGCTGTCTATGATGGATCGTGGTCAGAATGGTTCCGCCGTGCCCCACCAGAGCTGAGAATTTCAGAATGGAATCGTCAGAAGGGTTAAGCAAGGAATGTCCATCTACTATGTGGCCTTCCTTCCTTCAAGCTGTGAAATTTCTTATTAATTTCTAACAAGATCTGACTAAAATTGGAAGAATACCTGAAACTTAGTTGTTTACAATTTTCTATTTTCTAATCCATTATTGTTACTTTAAATTACCATAATGAGGTGAATGAATAAACAAAATATCAAATCGAGAAGACTTTTGTCTCTATACTTTTTATTATTGGACTGCTGAAGTCCACATTACAGTCTCTACTCGCATTTATATCTTGCCTTTCCACAGGCAACCTGTGATTCTCCAGCTGTTTTTGGACTACAACTTCCATTACCCCTAGCAAGCATAGACAGATAAATTACAGCCTAATGTTTTCTGGAATACCACAAGTAATCTACATCAGGCAGAGCATAATGCCCAATATGATTTGTAATCCGCATAATTAAAACATATTTCATATAATGTGAACTTTCATATATACGGAAAGCTACAGAAGAAAATCAGTTAGGGAAATCACATCCCAAATTAAGCCATGCCCCTTGAATCATTGAAAGGAAAACAATTTCACATGATGTCAAAATATCACGATACAGAAAACCCACACTGTAGAATAAATACAGTTTGATACTGCTACAGCTCAATAATATGGGTTTTTTTCAGCATGCCAGAGACCATTATCACATTTTTGTCAAGGAACCCCCGGTGGTGCAATGGGTTAAACCTTTGTGCCAGCAGAACTGAAGACCGACAGGTCAGAGATTCAAATCTGGTTAGAGTGTGGATGAGCTCCCCCTGTCAGCTCCAGCTCCCCATGTGGGGACATGAGAGAAGCCTCCTACCAGGATGGTAAAACATCAAAAATCCAGGTGTCCCTTAGGCAATGGGCCAATTGTCTCACACCAGAAGCGACTTGCAGTTTCTCAAGTCACTCCTGACACACACACACACACACACACACACACAAATTGTACCCCCTTGCTACAATGGTTTCTTGTGTGAAAATTTGGTGTAGACCAGCAGCCAACAGCATGCGGACCAGCACTGATCCACACACCACCAATTTGAGTAGCATGACCTAGGAGACCCTTAACTGATCCTCTAACCGTGCTTCTTTGTGTTTTTAATAAAATGCAGGAGAGTGCAAGGATGAATTGGGTCCAGGCACAAATGTTGTGAGGAGATGATATATTTCTTTTCTCTTCATTTTGGTTTCAATTTCAAAAATGATTTTCCTTGGCTACTTTATTTGTAAGTAGAAAATGGAGGAGAGAGAGACCACCCACCCTGAAGGGTTAATAGTTGCTTTGCGGAGGATCTTAAAAGTAAAAGAATCCCCCTCCCAACTCCCTTCCCCAGAAGCATGGTCATAACCTCATTCAGTATGACATTCAGTGACATAAACTGGATCTACACTACCATATAATGCGAATTAAATGCAGTGAACTGAATTATATGAGTCTGCACTGCCATATCCAGTTCTATACAGTTAATCTGCATTCTGAAACTGCATTATATGGCAATGTAAATCCAGCCATAGATTATCTGTGTTGAGAAATTAGTCAACATGTGTAAGGAGGAGCCAAAATAGGTTCGAAACTGTAGCAAATTTACAAAGAGTTTCGGTTAAGTTGTATGTTTTTCCCTTGGTAATATTTTAATTATTTTTGTGGGAAAATCCTTTAGGAAATCACAGGGTCGCTATAAGTTGGCATGTGACTTTAAGGTACATATAGCGGTATCCTTGGTGTCTGCTGGGGTTTGGTTTCAAGGTACCAAAATCTATGGATGCTTATGTCTCAATCTATATAATGGCATAGTAAAATAGCTTTCCTTAAGTAAAATAACCAACAACTCAAATGGGTACTGGAGATGAAGCAGGTTTGGTACTTTTCCGAGCATAAAAAGTACAGTCAGAAAGTGATGCTACCCGTGTGTCAACTCTGAAAGAAAAAGGGGTTTTGGTGCCTGGAATCAATAAGGCACATGTTATACCCTTTGGAACTGTTTCTAGTTTTAAATTCTCCTGAATTGTATCATTTATATGTAGGCCCTGATCAAAATCTTTTTCCAGTGGATCCACTAAAAAGAGTGCAGAATAAATGCTGTTATAAATCAAGCCAACAATGTCTGATTCTCTCCCTTTTGCTCAACCTTCCAGATGCCGTGCCTCCTGATAATCTTACTGAGCATCAATTGCCCAGGAGAATCAAAATCCACCAGTTTTGCTCAGTTTGGGCACTTTCTTCTCAGTCAGGCATTGGACAGTGGTCCCCAAATCGTGACCCCACAATGTCACTGGTAACCACTGTCTTAAAATATTATCCGTGTGACAGATTCATCTCTTCATATGAATAATTTCTTCTTTTGTTCAAGATAAAGCCTTTAAAACTTGCTAGTCAATGTGCCACATTGTGATTCAGAGATGCATTAAGGCATGGCATTGCGGAATGCCTTCACAAAAATAGCATCATAATGTGAGGCTTCAAAAACAGTGGCATAGTTAGCTCCCCCTCATGTATGAGTAAGAAAAGCAGCAATCTCTTTGGAAAATTGTTTGGGAAATGTGCCACAATTGTCTCCCACCATTCCAGATGGATATTTTTCGACTCATTTGTTTCTTGATTAGCTTCCTCTGTGCTCCTCAGGAATTGGCTGAAGAGCTCCTGACTTCCCCTGGATAACATGACAGGTCTAAAAATACTGAACTGAAAATAATTGTTTACTTTGCTCTGCCCATCTGACTGAAACCTTTTGCATAGACTAGTAAACAAATCCTCAGGGGTTGACTTGCCTCAGTCGTATTTCCCAACTCATGAGACCTAAATCCAGTCACTTGTGACAAGAAGAATAAACCATTGAATCAACTGAATTGACAAAAAAACAGATATCATTTAGTCATTACTGAGTCTACCCTAGAAATCTGAGAGTAACAATTGGATTTGGGCCTAAGACTGAAAAAGGGGGTTTTGCGACTCCCTCGGAAGCAATAGCCAATAGATATTTATTTATTTATTTTATTTATTTCCAGCATTTTACCCCACTCTTCTAAACCCCTGAGGGGGGACTCAGAGCAGCTTACAAAAAGGCACAATTCGATGCCCACACAGTAAAACACAATATAAAACCCCAGAAACATTGAACATTAAAATACATTAAAATACAATTATACTAAACATCATACGCATTCAATTAAATTAAAAACAGTGTTCCGTCCATAAAAAGCATTGAGCCCTATTCATCAACTTTCCATTAAAATTCAATCTAAAATGTTGCCTTGTGCTAGTGTGCAAACGCCTGGTCTCATAGCCAGGATTTCACTTTTTTCTGAATGCCAGGAGGGATGGAATTGATCATATGTCGCTGGGAAGCACGTTCCACAGACAGGGAGCCACCACTGAGAAGGCCCTCTCTCTCATCCCCACCAACCACATTTGAGAAGTAGGCGGGAGTGAGAGCAGGGCCTCCCCGGATGATCTTAAATTGAGAGGTGGGACGTAGCGGCTGATGCGTTCGGACAAGTACGCTGGGCCAGAACCATATAGAGCTTTAAAAGTCAAAACCAGCACTTTGAATTGAGCTCGGAATTGGACAGGCAGCCAGTGGAGCTGACACAGCAGGGGGGAGGGTGGTATGCTCCCTGTATGTAGCCCCAGTTAGTAATCTGGCTGCTGCCCGTTGGACTAATTGCAGTTTCCGAACTGTCTTCAAAGGCAGCCCCACGTAGAGTGTGTTGCAGTAATCTATTCGGGATGTGACCAGAGCGTGGACGACCATAGCCAGATCAGACTTCCCAAGGTATGGGCGCAGCTGGCGCATGAGTCTTAACTGTGCAAAAGCTCCTCTGGCCACATGCTAACTAATGTGTGTGAATTCCCATTTACCTATCTACTTTTTATGTAAATATTTTATAGCGTTTACACAAAACAGATATGACAATCATATAGCCCTCCAGATATTATGGAATGCAACTCCAAGCAAATGTGCTATGCTATCTAGACCAGCTAGATTCTCAGTCCAACGTTTGAAGGCCATCATGATTGCTATCCCTAATGTTAACTATCCCACTTCGCAGGGGAAGGCAAGATATAAATAAAATAATTGTTTGTTTGATTGATATAAATACATTTGACTTGTGGCCCTTAATATGTACTTGGACTTCAACGCTCATTATACTAACCACTAGCAGGAGCTGATTGAATTTGGAGTCCAACAGCCTGCCTTATGTATGTTGGAAGAAGATACATTTCGCTAACATGTGTTGGGAAACATAGTAAGAAGAGCACTGTTGCCATCTTTCCCAGATTATGGGATTCTCATAATCTGGATTTCACATCCATTTTTGGAATAGGATGTTGGATTAGATAGGCCAGGGTGAGGAAGGTGTAAGCTACGGGGTATATGCCACCTAACCCCATATTTGCAGAGGCACAAGAATACCCTAAACTCCCTGAAAATTTATCCTTCAAACCACCCCAAATTATTCAAAACTATTCTAAAATGAAGCAATTTAGTTTCCCCTATCTAATTATCACCCCCCCAATCCCTCAAAAATACGCAAAGGCTGAACGAGAAGAGATGTCACATTACTTTTGGTCACACAAACACATGCTGGTCTAGCCCAACAGAATAATGGGATGAAAAAGGGCTCCCCGCTCAACGGAGTTTCTCACTCCAAAATAGGATTTTAATATTAGCCTTCTTAAAATCTTACCAAGATTATCCACTCTTTCCTGGTGATATTACTGCTGATCCAGGCTACCGAAGGAGGATCACTGGAAAACTAAGCAAAAATCTTTATATCTTTCTCTTTTTTCAAATAGAAAAATCAATTTCTGATCAAGGACATACCTATTGATTTGTATAACTGTTATAGCATCATGGAGTACCACTGAAATTTTTCCTATGTCTATTTTCTCTCTTCTAGGACTTGAACCAGGTCATATCCCAGGCTGTCTGAATATGCCTTTTTTCAATTTCATGACTAAGGAAGGATTTGAGAAGAGCCCAGAAGAAATCCAAAGCCTATTTGAGGAAAAGAAAGTTGATCTCTCAAAGCCACTAATCGCTACGTGCCGTAAGGGGGTTACAGCATGCCATATTGCCCTTGCAGCGTACCTCTGTGGCAAATCAGATGTGGCTGTCTATGATGGATCGTGGTCAGAATGGTTCCGCCGTGCCCCACCAGAGCTGAGAATTTCAGAATGGAATCGTCAGAAGGGTTAAGCAAGGAATGTCCATCTACTATGTGGCCTTCTTTCCTTCAAGCTGTGAAATTTCTTAATAATTTCTAACAAGATCTGACTAAAATTGGAAGAATACCTGAAACTCTTAGTTGTTTACAATTTTCTATTTTCTAATCCATTATTGTTACTTTAAATTACCATAATGAGGTGAATGAATAAACAAAATATCAAATCGAGAAGACTTTTGTCTCTATGCTTTTTATTATTGGACTGCTGAAGTCCACATTACAGTCTCTACTCGCATTTATATCTTGCCTTTCCACAGGCAACCTGTGATTCTCCAGCTGTTTTTGGACTACAACTTCCATTAGCCCTAGCAAGCATAGACAGATAAATTGCAGCCTAATATTTTCTGGAATACCACAAGTAATCTACATCAGGCAGAGCATAATGCCCAATATGATTTATAATCCACATAATTAAAACATATTTCATATAATGTGAACTTTCATATGTACGGAAAGCTACAGAAGAAAATCAGTTAGGGAAATCACATCCCAAATTAAGCCATGCCCCTTGAATCATTGAAAGGAAAACAATTTCACGTGATGTCAAAATATCACGATACAGAAGACCCACAGGTGCATCTACACTGTAGAATAAATACAGTTTGATACTGCTACGGCTCAATAATATGGGTTTTTTTCCAGCGTGCCAGAGACCATTATCACATTTGTGTCAAGGAGCCTCCGGTGGCGCAATGGGTTAAACCTTTGTGCCAGCAGAACTGAAGACCGACAGGTCAGAGGTTCAAATCTAGTTAGAGTGCGGATGAGTTCCCTCTGTTAGCTCCAGCTCCCCATGTGGGGACATGAGAGAAGCCTCCTACAAGGATGGCAAAACATCAAAAACATCTGTGTGTCCCCTAGGCAATGTCCTTGCAGATGACCAATTCTCTCACACCAGAAGCGACTTGCAGTTTCTCAAGTCACTCTTCACACACACACACACACACACACACACACACACACACACACACACACTAGGGTTGCCATTTTTTGATATAAGAAATAAGGGACATTTACGGGATTTTTCACAAAAATAAGGGACACTTCATTAAAAACTTGAAATTCAAACATTAGGTAGAAATAGTTTTATTAACAGAATAAGATAATGATTAAAACTCACAAAAGAAACTGACTTATACCCTCTTAACAGTACATGGTATGTTTCTGCATGCTTTGTCATGTAGAAAAAACATTATTAGAACTACCTTATTTTCTCCATCTGTATTTAGTACTTTGCTGACTTTAAAAGTGCACTGTCTAAACATTAAAATAAATTAAATTTTATAAGACAGTATATCTTCATGATTATTATGTCAATAGTTAATGGTATAGTATAGTATTGGATACACAGCATTGTATAGTATTGGGATGCACAGCTAGGCCTATTTTAAGAGTAACTCTCAAGCAACCCGAAACTATCTTTATCCAACATGATTCCAACATTCCCTTGGGTAACGGTTAATTAGTCTACTGTACTTTGAAAAAGTCCTGTATCGCCTCTTCCTTCCAACGGGGACGCAGGCTGCCCTGCGAGTTGGAATCCCCGGGCAGGCATTGCCGTGGAAACCACAGCGCGCACCTTCCTCTGGTCAACCCCACCCAGTCCTGTCCTGCTAGTCAAAAATAAGGGACAGGGCCTGAAAATAAGGGACACAAATTTTAGGGCCAAAAGAAGGGACGTCCCTTAGAATAAGGGACATATGGCAACCCTAACACACACACAAATTGTACCCCTATGCTACAATGGTTTCTTGTGTGAAAATTTGGTGTAGACCAGCAGCCAACAGCATGCGGACCAACACTGAACCACACACCACCAATTTGAGTAGCACTGACCTAGGAGACCCTTAACTGATCCTCTAACTGTGCTTTTTTGTGTTTTTAATAAAATGCAGGGGAGTGCAAGGATGAATTGGGTCCAGACAGAAATGTTGTGAAGAGATATATCTATTTTCTCTTTATATTGGTTTCAATTTCAAAAATGATTTTTCTCAATCCACTTTGTTTGTAAGTAGAAAATGGAGGAGAGAGACTCCACCCACCCTGAAGGCTTAATAGTTGCTTTGCGGAGGATCTTAAAAGTAAAAGAATCCCCCTCCCAACTCCCTTCCCCAGAACAGGGGCGGTCTAAGGTAATTTTAAATGGTAGGCGAACATTATTTTGGTGCCCCCCCCAAAACATTATTTTGCCGCCCCCCATGTAAAACAAATATACAATTATAATATCACAATACCATTAGTAGTATTATATTGTATCAATGTATATACAATATATTATACCATACTCATACTATATTATATCATAATTATATTATACTACATTACAATATAATTATATTATAATATATTGACATTATAATATAATGTAACATTCTATTATATTATTATTATAAAATAATAAAATTATTTATTTAAATAAAATTATCCTCTACTAAATATTTTCATTACTCCTATAAAACTCAAATAACCCAAAATAAAGTAAAATAAAATATTATATATTACTATTTTGTACAATACCACTATACTGCAATATTGTTTGTAATATTACATGTAATATAAAATATATCATTATTCTATTGTTATATTGTATTTGTATTATATTGCATGACAATATTAAGCAGAACTGTATAATAATCAACAAGAAATGCAATGTAAATGCATCAAAATCAGAATATATTACCTATCACCCGACTCATAATTCATAGGAGTCTCCCATAAATCCAAAATTAGGATCCCAATGTAAATGTAAATAGAAAAACAGCCAAAATGTTCAAATGAGGTTGAATACAGGCAGCGCGGCCTGGGCAAACTTGGGCCCGCCTCCCTCCTTCTAAGTGTTTTGGCCTCCAACTCCCACAACTCCTCATAGCCTCAGGCCCCTCAGGTCTAGACAGAAATAGAGCCGAAGGAAGGAAGGAGGGAGAGAAGAGGTCACAGAGGAGGAGGAGGAAAGCCCTTCATTCATTCCTTCACTTACACTTCCTTCACTGATTCTTTTCTCCTTCCTCGCAAACGCGCGCGCGCACGGCGGAAACAAAGGGAGAGGGGAAGCACTCCCTGCCTGCCCAATAGGGAGTGCTTTGCTTACAGGCTTCTGCACAAGGGAGCTACTGGGCATGCGCGGAGGTTTTCGCGCATGTGCAGTTGCTCCTGCGCTCAACTTCAGCCCCGGAGCAACTGCGCCTGCGTGAAAACCTCCGCGCGTGTCCAGAAGCGGCATCGGAGCGCACAAGGCCGGGGTCAAAAAGCAGGCAGCTGCAGCACTGTCTGAGGAACATCGGCAGGGCCAGGATCGCGCCCCATGCGGCCAGGATGGCGCCCCCTTCAAAGATGGCGCCCTAGGCGGCCGCCTACTTGGCCTATCTTGTAGGACCGCCCCTGCCCCAGAAGCATGGTCATAACCTCATTCAGTATGACATTCAGTGACATAAACTGGATCTACACTACCATATAATGCAAATTAAATGCAGTGAACTGAATTATATGAGTCTGCACTGCCATATCCAGTTCAATACAGTTAATCTGCATTCTGAAACTGCATTATATGGCAATGTAGATCCAGCCATAGATTATCTGTGTTGAGAATTTAGTCAAAGTGTGTAAGAAGGAGCCAAAATAGGTTCGAAACTGTAGCAAATTTACAAAGAGTTTTGGTTAAGTTGTATGTTTTTCCCTTGGTAATATTTTAATTATGTTTTTGGAAAAATCCTTTAGGAAATCACAGGGTCGTTATAAGTTGGCATGTGACTTTAAGATACATATAGCGGTATCCTTGGTATCTGCTGGGGTTTGGTTTCAAGGTACCAAAATCTATGGATGCTTATGTCTCAATCTATATAATGGCATAGTAAAATAGCTTTCCTTAAGTAAAATAACCAACAACTCAAATGGGTACTGGAGAGAACTTGAAAAACTGTGAAAGCAAAGGAGACTATAACAAGGCTATGTTGAAATTATCAACATGGTGCTCTGCATGTGGCAGAATCATGGCTCACTTTTTGGATTTTCCCCCCCTGAATTTGAGCCACAAAGAGTCAAATATGTAGATGCAGAACCCATGAATATGGAGCACTGGATTTACAACTATAATGCCATACAACTATAGTTTGACATTTCTCATTGAACTGTCTTATGGTACATTGTGTGTGAAAGGTGGCATTCAAAATACCATCGCTTAATCAACCCATCTTTTTTTAAAAAAAGAACTTGGGGTAAGAACTTCTATTAAGCTAGAGAAAAGGGTTTTCAGTCTATGTTTACTTGGTGTCCCATGACAACCACAGCTCACAAATGGGAATGGACATTCCTTAGCAACTGTCATTGAGTTCCACCTCATTGTCCATATTTCCAGACTTGGCAAGGACCTGCTTGATTCACAAGAACGGGTTTTGCACCTCAATTGAGACCATGGAAGAGGTGAGACATATTTTTGGGAGGAAAACATAATTTCTGGTCACCTCAGAGATAAATCTATATATATACCCCCACCGCTGACTGGCAGTCATACACAGACAAAGGCCTTGAGGCCCTCCCTATGTGACCTACACAATGGGTCTTGGTTTTTAGCCACAAGTCAATGCAGTGAGCCTTGCTGCTCTCTTGCTGCCAGTCCAGGCCACATGTGGCAGGCATGTGAGGCCCTCCTTGGCCACCTCTGGCAACTAATTTGGAGTCACATCTTGTTGGCACCCTTGGGAAATGTCTGGCACATCTATAGCTCATTTCTGGTCATACTGGTGCTCATCCCAGCCAAGGGCTTTTTGAAATTGGCCAGCCAATATCTATACCAGCCTAAAGGAACTAGCGACTTTGTACAAGACCCCAAGGAAATTGAGGGGTTTGGTCTCTCATATCAGTGCCAACAGGAGTCAAAAATGAATACTCCCTTGTACCAACGTATAGACCAACCTGAGGAGATTAGCCCCGTGCTACGATTCCTACAGCACCCAGAAGAATTTACAGACTTTTGCCAAGAACTACCACAGTTTGAGACAACAACTGATACCTTAAAGCACCCATCAAAGAAACTTAGTCCTGTGCTCCAGTATCTACAAGAGCTGGAGGAAATTGGTAGTAACCTACTTCAATGGGATTGCTGTCTCAAGTCTTCCTGCCCAAGAAGTGCCAGCCAAATGAAGAATGTGACTCAGGTGAACATACATGAGATGGTGGTAGCAATTAGCAAAGCTCATGTGTGCACAGCTTTACAGGAATCTCAAAGAATGATACTATTCTTCCTTTAGGTCATGATTTGAACATGGGGGGAAAGGCAAGAGGTGGAAGATCAACATGAAAACCTCTCAGTGTTTTAATTCCATTGCATGCCTCTAAATTATATTGAATTGTGAGAAATTTTGTTCTCCTAGGGAAATCTGTCTACATATTGGTAGACACAGTTTGGGAAATCATGTTTTTTTGAACACACCTTTTGTTTGTGTAGCAATTAACATGCTCATACCCTTTTCCCCAAGCATATCCATCTTTATTTGTGATCATTTATTGGCACATCATCCAGAGGTGGGTGGATAAAATATCTGTATTCAGTGGTTACTTCTGAATGATAGGAACCTGAAAGAAGTGGTCATACTTTCATAAATGGTCTTGAAAACCATAAACTAGATAATTGTTTTTTAAAACAGTAAAAAATGTTATCTTTTCCAGTTATAAATGCAAATATCTGTATTTCTACCATAGACATAATTAATCTGAACCTATTCTACATATTCAAATGTAAGTCACCTCATGTATAAGTCAAAGGAGAGTTTGAGGGCCTGAGGCAATGGGAGCCGGGGGGGGGCGAGCGGGCCTGCTCTCTCTCCCCCCCCACCCCTCCCGTGTCAGCAGCCACCATGCGCCATCTTCCTCCAATCCCCGCCCACTCCGTCCTTCCACTTTCCTTCTGGGAGGAAGGAAGGGAGAGAAAGAAACCGCTCCTCCTCCTTCACAATCCTCCTCTTGGCCCCTCCTTCCCCCTCTGGTAGGAGTTCTCATGAGAGCTGCCTTCTCCTTTTCCTTTTCCTCCTCCTCCTCCCCCTCCCTCTCTCTGCGTATGCTCTCGCGCTGCCGCCAGATCTGCCTGAGGGGAGGAAGAGGAGGAGAAAGGAAGAGAGGAGGAGGAGGGGATAGCTGCTGAACTGCGTGCGTGGAATTTGGGGAGAAGGAGGGCAAAGGTGGCGCGTGCAGGTGAGCCATATGTAATCATTGAAAGAGCCAGATATGGCTCGCGAGCCATAGGTTCCCGACTCCTGCTCTAGGAATTAAAGCCTGACTGCTCACTGGAGGGAAGGATATTAGAGGCAAAGATGAAGTACTTTGGCCACATAATGAGAAGACAGGAAGACTTGGAGAAGACAATGATGCTGGGCATAATGGAAGGAAAAAGGAAGAGGGGCAGACCAAGGGCAAGATTAATGGATGGTATACTTGAAGTGACTGGCTTGACTTTGAAGGAACTGGATGTGACCACAGCTGACAGGGAGCTCTGGGGTGGGCTTGTCCATGAGGTCATGAAGAGTCGGAAGTGATTGAATGAATAAACAACAACCTAGATAAGCTGGGGACTGTTCTGTGGAGAAGGGGAAAGGCCAGAATTACCTTGTTGAACAACCTCCCATGGCCACTGCCATCATCATTTTCCAATCTGGGCATTCAAAAAACCCTATTGCCCCTCAAAAAATGGGATAGTTACCTTTTTGATAAAATGTAAGGTAGAGCATCAACTTTTATTTTTAAAAGGGGCCCTAAACCTTGTTTTTAAATAGAGCAACGAAAGGAATGTGCGTGGTCCATCTTGAAAGAATGTAAAAGAAGCATTAATCCTCTCATAGTTCCATTTAAGAGAAATGCCAAAAAGCTGCTGCTAGTGGCATTTTCCTGCCCACACATTCAAAAAGGCCATAAGTGGTACTGCAGCAGAGAGAATAGATTCTCCCAGCACTGATTAAAATCTTGTCTTTTGCCATTCTGTTCAGAGAAGGTTGTGGCTCCTTTTTGATAATAGTCAAGATACAGTACATTACATTGATTTGTGGATGAATCAAACCATGAATATAAAATTACCTTCGGATTGTGTATAAGGTGTATATATAACATAAATGAATTTAATGTGTATTACCCTGCTTCATATTTCCTAGTTCAAGACCTCCTGATATGTAATTGGGTTGATGATATACTATAGTAAGGCAGGGAATGGCCTGTGAGTTGCATGGTCCTGTTTCTTATTACAGACTATTATAAATTGAAATAGCCCATGCTTTCTTTTTCTTTATAACAGGTGCCCATGGACACGGCCTTCCCAACTCCTGCCGCCACATATCATGAAATCACAATGGCCGATGGTCCAGCAGGTAGGTGATGCAACAAGAGAAAATCTGTAACAGTCTTCATTGTGAGGGATCACACATCCTCATATTCAGTGAATTTAGTCTGTACAAGCTGAGCAACCCCCACATCCAGAATTCTAAAATCCAAAAAGTTCCAAAATTGTCCATATGTTGGCCAAAATACTGACATTTTTGCTTTCTGATGGTTCAAGGTACCTAAACTTTGTCTCATGCACAAACTCTCTCTCTCTCTCTCTCTCTCTCTCTCTCTCTCTCTATATATATATATATATATATATATAGTAGGCATGGTTTCGAATCCAAAAATGGCGATTCTAAAATCAAATGGGGGATTTTTTGATTAGTAAAAGACAGACTTACAAAAAAATTCCCCAAAATTTCTAAATGTAACTTAAGTACTAACGAAATTCGTTAGTAATTCGTATGCCAGAGCATGCGCATTCAGATGGTTTGGCCTACAACTCCCAGAAATCCTAACAGCTGGTAAATTGGCTGGGATTTCTGGGAGTTGTAGGCCAAAAAACTTGAATAAACCACACTGAATTCTAGATGGGACTCTCCAAATAGGAAGGAGGGAGGGAAGGAGGAAGGGAGGGAGGGGGGTATTCTATTCTTGGAAGCAGCAAAAGAAAAGGAGGAGGAGGCCCCTCCTCGCTCCTCGCTGCCTCTCTCTCACCCCGATCCTGAGAGAGCAAGGGCCCAAGTTTGCCCAGGCTGTGAGGAATGGTGGGAGTTGAAGTCCAAAACACGTACCTGGAGGGCTGAAGCTGGCCCCTGCGATGGGGCATGGCAGAGCAACGGGGAAGAGAAGCATCTGAGAGAGCGCAGGGAGAGAGGAGGAGAAGTGTGTGTGTGTGTGTGTGAAGCTGGCCCCTGCGATGGGGCATGGCAGCAGAGCAACGGGGAAGAGAAGGAGGGGGGGGAAGCGTGGAGGACTACACTTTCCAGAATGCATTGCCTACCTAGCAGCAGCGTCACTTCCAGTTCCCCATAGAAATGCGGGAAAAAGAAGAAGCTGAATGAAGGCGGAAGGAAATGAGGGGAGAAGACAGGGAGAAGTGAGTACGTAGTACAATAATTAATTAATTAATAATTAAGAATTTATTACGATCATAACGCAAATTGTTGGCCTCAAGGACCGTAAAAGGAAGTCTACTTCCGGGTTCGTGGCAGCGATCCGTAAAAGCTCAAAAGTCCCATTACATACGAATCTCTTACGAATCCTTTTAATTTCCGTTTCATTTTTCTCATGCCTAATATACAGTATATGCCAATTAACAGACAGACTGATACTTTGAGGCTGAGATCCTGCACTGGAAGATAGTTAAAAAGATATATTTTTATATAGATCCAAGAGTACAGTCTCAAAGAGACAACTAAAAATGCCAAATGTAAATCTACAATTGCCTTAATATTTCTTAATATTAGATCAGTTAAATACAGTGCTGATTGATAATGCCTGAAGTGGCTCAACAACTTGGTGGTCCAGTTTTTTGTCAGATGGATTTTAGGAAAGACTTGACACCCCAACTCGCCACTCCCAAATCCATGATCTTGTAGGAGGGGTAAGGGAAGATGTTCGGTTCCGAAATAACTTTATGATGTATCTTCTGATGCAGGATCTCAGCCACAAAGTATTAATTGGGAAAGACAGCAGAAAGCTGAGATGAGGAAAACAGAATGGAGCAGAAGTTGAGAGGAAAGCAATCCAGGACTCTGGGCAGAAGTATTCCTATTAAAAAATAATAACACTTCAGTAATTATGTTGCCAGTCCTAATTGCCGTACATTCCTTTCTTTTTTTCCAGAAATGCCTGGATATGGAAACAAGGAGCAGGTCACATCCAACATGACTGGGGTACAACCCAACAACAAAAGACCCCTCACCAGGAGCTCCAGTAGGATCTCCCATAAGACCTCCAGCAGCCTGGCAGAAGACAGAACTGTTATGGGTAGACCCCCAGCAACACCACAGGCATCCCCTTCTGCACAGAATTTCCAGACAAGAAACCTCAGTAAGCAGAACCTGAGGCCTAGATCCCCTTCCTCCCTATGCATTCACAGTGGATCCCCTGGGAAGAAGGATAGCCCAGACAACACAACTCTTGGATCTTCCCGAAAAGTCCTAAAAGGTGGCCGTGAAGATATGAAACAATCCGGAAACATTTTGAGTGCCAAAGAATCCCTGACCTCAAGTGGGCAAGATGTGAAAGCAGAAGGAAAGCCCCTTTTGGAGCAGAAGAAGAGTCTAATACCTGCCAATATCAAAGCCAAGTATGGCACAACTGGTGTGGAGAAACTAGTTACTGAGGAGCAGGTAAGGAAAAAAATATCCTACATTTCAAGGAGGTTAGAATGCCTTGGTCACAGCAAATGCATCTCTTTTTTCATTTGGAAATATCAAATGCCAAATTGAGAACCACATTTTTGAAGCCTCACTTTGCACTGACATCATGTGGTTCTTAGTTGTGGACATTTCACCTTCAAATGAGTTACAAGAGATGTTGGGCTTGTTTTGTCAAAAACAAACAACTGGGACATCTCCAAAGTCTGACAGAACCCCAGAGCAGAATAGGTGTTCCTTTGATATTGAAACCACTGTCTAATTGTCCCAAGCTCCTTGCAATCTCACATTCAGTCTATGCTTATGTCTTCCAGGCACGCCGTGCTCTCTGTGAGGCTGGACTGATTCAAGGGCAGAAACGACTCAGCAACTGGGCATTAAAGCCACTAGAGAATCCCATGGGATCTTCACCTTATGCTGATTATTACGAACTAGGTTACAACCTGAGGTCCAACATTTTCCAAGGTAATAATAATCGGTTATGGTTTGGCCTCTAATACCATTTTAATTGGGCTTGCAGCTTTGACATGACAAATATCAACTACCAACTTTTTCTATTCTAGAATCTGTGAATGGTCAGAAATGCTACCTTAAAAAAAACCAGGATCTGTTTACTATGGACAAGAGAGAACTGAAATTTTATGCCTTTAGAACAGGGAATTGGAAAGATGCAGAGTAAGAAACATTAATATTTGTGAAATAGGCAAATGGCTAGAGTGGGCAGCCTTTAACACAGCTTTCATGTGTGGAAACATCTGGTGATATTTTTCATGACATCTAGTTAATTGATTTTCTTCTAACTGCTGCAAGTCCAGTGCTTGGAAACGTTACTTTGTTGGATTTCTGTTCCCAGAATACCTGAGGCAGCATGGTTATTCTGACTATGGTTATTCTGACTATGTTCAAATGAAAGAGTCTTATTCTTAGCCTTATCCAGTCAAACAGCTGTTAAAGACATAGCTAAAGAAACATACCCTGTGTAGAACTTGGCAATGAACATTCTTCTCATAAAATTAGTAGTTTTGTTTCTCTTGAACCAGCAAACCTTCAGCTTAGGAAGTTCCAAACCTACTCATATTCTTTTAGCAACCCAAGCAACCGCTTCCACCATGTTGAGGCTTTTTTGCAGGTTATTATTTCTTACAGATGGTTGTCTGCCTGTAGTAGTAGTATTAGTAGTAACTGCAGTAGCAATAGTTTCTTTGGCCTTCCAAAAGGTAGGAATCAGATACCATTAAACTTGTGATCCTAGCAATCTTAGTCAAAATAACGAATGTTGTTGGGAGCTGCAGCCCAAATTGTGGGTAGCTACGTGATCTCCATTCTTTGCCTACTAGCAGAATTGGCAGATTTTGAACTGGATGTTTCAGTGGGCTTTTTAGCTGCCATGTGATATTCAGCAATTCATATGTGATAGTGTACACAGAAATCAACTACTTACATAATTATGCAGGGCTCAGTAGCAAAGGTTGCAGAAAAACAAGCTAGGTTGTTCTACCCCACCCTCCAGTTCAACCTAATCCAGCCCATGGGTATATCTGAAAACACTGAATGCTCAACTGCCTGCCTATTTATTTAAATTATTGTACCCAACTAATTCCTAACCCTAACCCTATACCATCTGCCACCTGGTTACAAAGAAGAGTAAACAAGAAGACAGGTACTTGCCTGCAGGATTTAAAATCTGAAAGAAAACACAAAAAGATAAAGGACTGGGGAGGAAAGGGGACCATCACAAGCAGGAACCAATTCTTAAGGTTCAATAGCATTTCATTGAGCTTAGCCTGAAAGCATTTCAGAGAGAAGAGGAACCAAATGGGAGCTGGTCTCTCCTCTGTTGCAGCTTGATGGGTTAGCTAATTGCCAGGTGACAACTGACATGGCAAATTTTTCAATTGAGATTTGTCTCCCAGTGTCCTTGCTTTCATCCCTTAGTCTAAAGCTTAAAAAGCAATTGATCTACTTGCAAAATCAGCTCTGCATGTCCAGGGATGGGAACTTCTAATTTGTGTGTATTTCCCCACTCTCAGCCAGCTGCTTCTAGCTGTTATCTCCTTTCAGTGATGGAAGATAAAATAGCATATACAGTTATAAAATGGGTTATTTAAAAGTTAAAAACCCCTTCAGTGAGCATTGCAAAGTGAGAAACTGGACAAGCCTAAGAAGAACTAGCCGATATCTGTTCATAACCATGATGTACTTTACTTAGGTGATCCCTCGTTGTCTGAGTAAGATTGTCCTCCAAGTTCAGTGTGCTGGCGGTGGGTACATAGGTGACTATGGAGCCCTATTCTTGACCTTCATGTTCTCCCACAGTGAGGGCATCGGTTTCCAGGTGGAAGGTGGTCCCGGTCAGGGTTGGCTTGACACACCTTCCTCTTGGCACATTTCTCTCTTTCACCCTCCATGTGTGCCTCTTCAAATTCTACAGCACTGCTAGTCACAGCTGACCTCCAGCTGGAGCCCTCAAGGGCCAGGGCTTCCCAGTTCTCAGTGTCAATGCCACGGTTTTAAAGGATGACTTTGAAGCCATCTTTAAATCTCCTTTCCTGTCCTCCAACATTCCGTTTTCCATTTTTGAGTTTGGAGTAGAGCAACTGCTTTGAGAGATGGGGGTCAGGCATTTGGACAACGTGGCCGGTCTAGCAGAGTTGATGGCATAGGAGCATCAATTCAATGCTGGTGGGCTTTGCTTTTTCCAAGCACACTGACATTTGTCCATCTGAGCATTCTGAACTTCACAAATGATATAATTGAACCAGACTTAGCACACAGAATTCCCATGACCAACAGAAAATACTGGAAGGGTTTGGTGGGCATTGACCTTGAGTTTTGGAGTTGTAGTTCACCAACATCCAGAGAGCACTGTGGACTCAAACAATGATGGATCTGGTCCAAACTTGACATGAATACTCAGTGATGTCCAAATGTCAACACCGGTGGTATTTTGGGGGAAATGGATATTTGGGAGTTGTAGTTACTGGGATTTATAGTTCATCTACAATCAAAGAGCATTCTGAACCTCTCCAATGATAGAATTGGGCCAAACTTTGCACACAGAACCCCTATGCCTTGAAGGAACCCACTGACATGAGCCTCCCTCTAGCCTCGCACACTCTCCCTTACCTGCACATGTGCATCACACTGCCATGTGCCAAGCATGCCTGCTCTCCCCTCCTTGCTTGGAGTCTCAGAAATAGCCTTCCCCTTGGCTGAGAGGCTGGTCAATCACAGTGGATGAGGGCTTTTGGTGGGAGGATTCACCATCTGTTTCGAAAAAGGAAGAAGACAGATGGAGAGATCTTCACCCTTCTCTGCCAAAGGGGTTCCTAAGACCATCAGAAATAAATAGTCAATTAAGTTGTAGTGAGATACTACTTCAAAACTTCAGAAATAATAAAAAAAAAAGAAAAAGGTGGGGAAAAAACTTCACGCACCATTACATAAGATCGGAATTAATAAAAACATGGGAGAAATATAAACAACATCTGTTCAAGTCCACCCCAATGTGGATATCCCCGATGGAGGCATTCCACAAAAAAGAACTTGCGCCGACCAAGTGGCTCACATACAAACAAATTTTAAAACAGTCAGACAAAACATGGAATATTAAATCAATGGAGGAATTAAGAAAAGAATCTCACTCATTATCCTGGTTCCAATACTATCAAATGCATCAAAGATTCAAAGAAGATAACAGGAAGGGGTTTAGCGCAGACAAATTCTGGGACTCCATAATGATGAGGAAAAAGAAAAACATAACTGCCCTTTATAGGCAACTCCTGCGTTGGGAAACAGAGGAGGAACAAGTAAAGGAATGCCACATAAAATGGGCCAGAGATTTAGGCCACTCAATCCTGCTGCAGCAGTGGGAGGAGATATGGCTGAAAAAACTTAAATACACAACGACAACAGAAATAAGAGAAAATTGGTTCAAAATGCAATTTAGGTGGTACCTATACCCAACTAAATTAGCCAAATTTAATTTTAAAAAAATAACAGACAGATGTTGGAAGTGTAAAAAAGAAAAAGGAACCTTTATCCACCAATGGTGGAACTGTAAAAAAACAACATTTTTCTGGAAACAAATCCATAATGAGATACAGAAAATACTAAAAATTAATTTTAAAGGAGATCCCCAAAACTATCTGCTAGGTATATCAAACCCTCTGTTTAATGAAAACCAGGAAAGAATCTTCTTTTTCTTAAGTGCATGTGCCCGAATAACCCTGGCCAGATATTGGAAGAAGAGCTCGATACCGGATAAGGACGAGTGGACATTCAAGATGCTGGATATTATTCAGATGGACTCCCTATCTCAGAAACTTAATAATAAGAGGAGCAAGACGGACTGGACGGGTTTTAGAAATTATATGGAAACACAAAGATGTAAATTTGTAATAGATTTGAATGACATATAATTACTCAGAAGATAATGTTTTTTAAGAGAATATTTTATATATACACTTGATACAACAAGATTTATTTTCTCTTCTACAATGGTGAATGAAAACCAGAGCTCCCCTTTGGGAAGTATTTTTTGTTTGTGCCCCCCCCACCCTTTTGCCCTCCCCCACCCATGAGTAGCCCTCCCCTGCCCCTCCCACCCTAGACTCCCCACCCAAATCTCTTTCATCCCTCCCCCAAAATGCTGTTGGTTTATGTGTATAATGAAAATGTTCAATAAAAACTTATTTTTTTAAAAAAAGAAATAATCACTTTCTATTTTAAAAAAAATCCCCTGATATAAATATGGCCACAAGAAAAAAAAATTGAATTTGGAGAATTTCTAAGATATATCACTATGCATAACACTTGTCATAAGAATGTCTTCTTTCCTATTTTGAAGTACCTGTTCTTTTCTCTCTCTCTCTCCTCCAGCCATGCCCTGAGATGCAGTTCATAGATGATTACAGCTCAAGAGGCTTACTGTTTTCTAAATATTTTATTTTTTTTTCTTGCAGGAGGACCATTAGAAAGCAAAAGTCTGATGAAGGATTCCTATACTCCAGATGTGCTAAAAAGATCAATTCGGGATCCTAAACATTGGCATGGAAGGAAAACTGATGATCTAGGTAAGGAGCCCTAGATTTTGAGGAGAACAAAGAAAAGAGGTCAAAAGCAAATGGTGTATCAGTCAGGTACCTTCCCTCAAATCTGTAATATGGGGATAATAATAATACCCCAATGCTTTACAGGGTTATTATAAGGATTACAAAGATAATGCTATGGATCACTTAGAAAAGAGAGCTATATATAAATACTTAGTATTATTATAATCTAAACATTTGGATTTCACCCAGCTCACATCACATGCTTGTACACATATTTAAAGAATCTTGTGCAGTCATTATTGATGGGAATAATAATCCTACCACATGTGTTAATTCTCCATGACTAGTTAGAATTCTGGCATTTTTTTATCCAGATGACCACATACATAGTTGGTTTTTCTCTATCGTCAAACCACTAAGCACAAATCTCTGCCTTTTGATGCCTTGACCCTTTGTCTTCATTGGCCAGGACCCAAACTTTTCTAAAAAGCAATCTTTCAATCCTAATGCTTGCAAATAGATCCATAATTTAAAAAATCCAAACTGTTTTTAATGCTTCTTAACAGGAAGATGGTTCCAGAAAAATGCTCTAAACCTTAATCTGCAAAAAGCTTTGGAGCAAAAAATTGGGGAGAAGAACAAAGGCGGCAAATCCTAAGAGGGCAATAAAGAGGTCTGCAAGTCCTCTGTGAAAGATATGTGTTCTCCCTACCAGTGGAATAAACCTCTTGCAGACTCTGGTTATGTGTGTTCATTATGCATGTTGGTAAAGCAGCAAGTGAAGTTTGTTCAACAGGACAGGGAAGAAAATCTTCAGTCTAGAAGTACTTAAGGAATTCAGCTTTATTGAGGACAACATACTCATCAACTACTCTGCATAAGCCTAAGAGAGCTGCCATAGTTTCAGAGAAACCGAAGACAATTGTCCTGATTTCAGTTTCCCCCCACCTCCCTTTCCCCAGAGTTTTGTTCAAGTTTTCTAAAAGGGGCAGTGACATAATAACAATGAACAAAAGCACATATCTAAATGAACAAAAAGGTAAGGCAATTCAAATACTTTTCACAGAATATTTGACAGCTCCAATTGCTCACACGTTTCACTATTTTCAGTTTCTTTGTATGACAGATATGAAATTGTTTTTAGGTTCTGGTCAGTTTTTCAAAAATGCACCTTGAAAAAGTGATTTTGAAACAAAATCTCACCCATTCTCACCAGTTAAATTCAATAGGTACAGTGGTTCCTAGTATGAGGTGGCCATGTACTTGCCTACCCTACAGATCCTAAAAATCTCAAGAAAGGGGAAATGACAATCCTAATTCAGCCCTCAGATGGTTGAATAAAGTATGCCTTCTAAAGTTAAAGAGGAAAACAGTAGCAGCCCTGATTCAGAAGTAACATAGCTAAACAATAAACATAGATTAAAACCCAAATTTTAAAAATTAAGCTCTAGAAGTATCGGTTTCAGATTTTTATTTATTTATTTACTGTATTTGTATACTGCCCTTCTCAGCCCTCAGGCGACTCAAGGTAGTTTACAGAGGCAACAATTTGATGTCCAATACACCATAAAACATTTAAAAGCAAGAACACACAATACAAATCCATAACAATAGTATTAAAAACATACATCAATTATGTCTCTTAATAAAAACATTGTCCAATCTTGTTGTCCAGTCCTTCCAATTCCTATGTCATTTACCTTGCATTTTCAAATGCTTGTTCAAACAACCAAGTCTGGACTCTTTCCCAAAATGTTAAGAGGGAGGGGGCCAATCTAATGTCCCCAGGAAGGGCGTTCCATAGCTGAGGGGCCACTGAAAGGCCCTGTCTCTCATCTCCACCCAACGTGTTTGTGACTCAGAGCAGGACCTTCCTGGACAATCTTAAAGTCCTAGCAGGGAAGGGTGAATGCTCCTGTGATGTTTATTCTGCTGTCTGTGTCCTCCTTCAGAAAGTTTCACCTCACTTTCTTTCCCTATAATAATAGGATTTTGAAAAAAAGCTTGCTTCTTTTGGAAATAAGGGTTGGTGAAAAAGCTTCAGTGGAGACACCTTTTCCCCATGATAATTATTTTAGGACTTAATTTCTCTTCCTCGGGGTAGATTTCTCTCACTTACTGTTGTCTCATCCCCATCTTTAACTGTGAGTCATTTGTAAGTCAGATCTTTGTAACTCGGGAGCTGTCTGTATACAATTATACTACTATGATTCCATTTTTAATGTCATGGCTGCGCCCTGTGGAATCCTGTGGTCTCTAGTTTGTTGAAGAAATAGACCTTTCTCATAGAGATTTCTCTCTAAATTGCAAATCCAAGGATTCAATAAAGTATTGTTATGGTTTAAACTGAAATCACAGTGCTATAATTCTCTATTCTGAAAACTTGCTCAGAAGGAAGTGAGTTAGAAAGGGGAATGCAGAGTTAGTTGGAAAAAAAACCAGTAAATGGTATCTAACAACTTTGGAGGGATTTTGCTTGATCATCTCATATCACTCATGCATCCATACCATTCACAATCTCTTTCTTTCTCTTTCTCTCTCTTTCCAAAACAAACACAAACACACAGTATCCCAAATCCGCTGATCCATGTTGATCAACCAAGGGAAGGGATTCCTCAGCTCCTCCCCACTAGAATAAGGGTAAACTGTATAAGGGAACCTGGCTAAACTGTAGGACACAAAGTGTGGTAATAAACGGACATTTCTCTGGGTGGAAAGAGGTGAGAAGTGGCGTACCCCAAGGTTCAGTTTTGGGTCCATTACTTTTTAATTTATTCATTAATGATCTGGATGTAGGAGTGAATTCTGAGGTAGCAAAGTTTGCAGACGACACTAAATTGTTCAGGGTAGTTAAAAATGAAACTGATTGTAAAGAGCTCCAGAAAGATCTCTCGAAATTGAGTGAATGGGCAACAAAGTGGCAAATGCATTTTAACCTAAACAAGTGTAAAGTCATGCACATCGGGCAAAGAACCCCAACTACACCTACCAATTGATGGGGTCAAAGCTTTCCGAGACAAACCAGGAAGGGATCTTGGGGTTTTGGTGGACAGCTCAATGAAGATGTCAACCCAGTGCGCAGCAGCAGTGAAAAAAGCAAATTCTATGCTAGGCATGATCAGAAAGGGAATCGAAAATAGGTCAGCAAATGTTGTATTACCTCTCTACAAATCGATGGTAAGGCCACATTTGGAGTACTGTGTACAATTCTGGTCTCCGCACCTTAAGAAGGATATAACGGAACTGGAAAAGGTACAGAAAAGGGCAACAAGAATGATCCAAGGGATGGAGCGGCTCCCTTATGAAATCAGGTTGCAACGCCTTGGTCTTTTCAGCCTTGAAAGACAGCGTCTAAGAGGTGACTTGATCGAAGTGTATAAAATCATGCACGGGATAGAAAAGGTGAATAAAGAAAAATTATTTTCTTCGTCACAAAACACTAGGACTAGAGGGCACTCCCTGAAGCTCCAAGGTAGGAAAATTAGGACTAATAAAGGGAAATATTTCTTCACCCAGAGGGTCATTGGGTTATGGAATTTACTTCCAGAAGAGGTTGTGACAGCTGTCAGCCTGAACAACTTCAAGGCAGGATTAGACAGATTCATGGATACCAAGTGTATCGGTAGTTACTGAAAAGGACATTCAAGTGCCACCTCAGAGTTGGTTGAGGTAGGCAGGATTTCCCCTGGGTACTGGTTGTGGGGGTCGGGAGCAGGTTAGGGTTTGCCCTCCCTTCTGCTTGAGATCCCCGTGTACAACTGGGGGCCACTGTGTGATACAGAATGCTGGACTAGATGGGCTGAGGTCCGATTCAGCATGGCTCTTCTTATGTTCTTAAGGGTAATTTTGGAAGCACGAGCCCTCTTCAAGGCAATCTCTTTAGAAACACGCCCACATTGTCCATACATGCAGCCAGCTCTGTTGAGTTAAAGCTATTTCTAGCAATTATCTCCACCAGAAGCTGGTCTTTTGTAAAGCTAACAGCTCTTGCCTAACCAAGACACCCACCCACACCTATACCAAATACTTTAGATTGCAGTAGAGAAAGTATAATAATCATATGTCATTTATAGAAAAATTGGTTTCTCATTGAACTACTGTGGGAATTCCAACTGATCTTAGTAGGGACAATCTAGTCCAAGTGAAGTGTCAGAGGGTATCAAAGTCCTTTTTCATCAAAAAGATCTGGGCTTCAGCTCTGTGATCCCAGTTCTACTACCCCGCTATCCATCTGCTTAATGGATTTGTCTAGATCAGCTGAGGAAGGGATGACATTTTTATCCTCTTCATAGCACACCTCAAGTCTTGGCAGAGGTGAAATAGTTGTCTATATTTTGCTTCCAACAGAGTTGGCATCATCAAGAGGTTCTGTGACTTTGGAGCCCATTTCTGAAAAGCCATGCCCCAGAGTTCCCTTGGGATTCTTGAGGGTTTCGTTGTTGAACTTGAAGCTAGGAAAGAAGCAGTAATCTCCCACTTGGTTTAAGAAAACAGGGGTCTTGTTGTCAGGGTTGAATATAAAAAAATCCTTATGCTTGGGCTCCTCAGTGGAAAGACCAAGTCCTTCCTTCAGTGTAGATCCTGAGGGTGCAGGAAAGCTCGTCACATAGTCATCAAATGCTTTGGGAATAGCTAGCATTTGTCCCTTTGTTGACAGCACAGTGTCTGGTTTCTTCTGATCCATCACTGGGCTTGAGAGATCTGCACTTGTTTCTGCCACACCTGTAGCCATCCCATTGCAAACAGGCACCCCTTTCTCTGAGGCAACCGTGGGTATCCAATGTAAAGGGCCCTCTACTTCACTTACTGGTAAATTTTCAGTGGCAATGTAATCCAATGGTCCATCTTGACCAGGGTTGTTTGTACCAGGAAGATGTTGTGTTCCCCTTGTTTTGTTGTCTTCTTTCTCATATGTATCCCTTTGAGATCCTTCTTGTCTTTTCAGAAGTTGCTGCTTTTTTTCCTCCTGCCCATCATTAATCGAAAAAAATGGAAGTGCCTCTTTCTCTTTTCCTACTGGTAGCTGCTGGGGGTAGAAGCAATGGGGAAATTCCATATGCTTCAAAGACAGAGATATTTCTATTTTTTCTGATGGTGCAGCTTGCACATCCTGTGAAACATCACATACAGAAGGTTCTGGTGAGAGGTGTAAGTATGGGCCATTGTAATCAAAGATCTGAGCCTGGTGACTACTGAGTACTGTCTTTTCAACACTTTGAGTCAAAAACTGGCCAACTTTGCTTATATTTGGAAGTTTGATTTCTTCCATACTGTGAGAGACAAGTGAATGCTGTTCTGTTTTCCTTGACTCAACTGGAAGAGTCTCTGGATGGGTCACCGACATTTCCCTGTGGCAGAGAAATAAATGACACAATGTCAGTCAATACAGATATTGTGAAACTGAACACTTTAAGACTATGAGGTGAAAAATGAAGCCAAAAAGGACAATCATTGAATGTGTTTCCTTGAGAGAATGCCAAGATAAAAGAGTTTTTCAAGAGACCCATGGGAGCAAAAGCAGTTTATGGAGGCCTCACAGGTCTTAATTTTTGTACAGATTTACCAAATGTGGACTTTCAAAAACCATAAGTGATCTGGAGCACACTTGTATTTGAAAATTCACACTCATCAGTACCGGGTAAATATGATCATAAATTTAAAGGCGAGGAGATTATGCACATAAATGAAGGAAATTAAAAATTATTTTAAAAAATTGCACATACCAGGAGAAATCTGTACAAATACATACATTAACAAAAATAAAATTGGTGGTAGATCTAGATAACATGTTTTGCCTATAGAAGATTCTAGATTCAATAGTTATCTAAGTACTGCATCAGATAGAGGTTTTCCTTAATTTCTACGTACTTCAAAAACAGAATCCATGGGACTCCGTCTCCACAGAATGTAGGAATGGGAGGATTTGAAGGATGGGCCACAGGCAGTAATCAACTCCACTTGTCTCCTTGCACATACAAATACTAAAAACAGATATTTTTCCTTGGGATGGATTTATTCATTAACACTTCATGGGTGCGGGTGGATAGAAGGAATGGGTTTTTTAAATGCTTTTATTGCTGTCGCTGTGTAATTTTGAACACCTGAAATTTTGAGTTATTGATAATTTCTTGTTTTGCACTTCTGCAATTGCGTAATTTTCAAGAATTATATTAGGGGAACCAAATGGGAGGAAACAAAAGCCACTCATGTAGTGAGGAATGAATCACAGAATTTAGCTAGAAAAGGGCAGAGGGGATCTTATGTGATGGAAGTGAGCAAATTCTCCATCTCCTTTAAAGATGGAAAACCACAAAATGCCATGCAAAGAAGATGGTTCCATTCACACACACCGTTTGTGGGAAGAGGTCCTAAGTAGCATTGTAGTGATGTTCTCTTCATCAAAGGCCTTTCAACTTGCTTTGCTGGAGTTAGAAAAGGGCATTCACCACCTAATTTTCCTGCCCTCTTCTGCCAGCTCTAGATTTATAGGTCTAGTGAACAACTGGTTGGAGTCACACCTCCAAGAACGTTTTCCATATCACATCAGGTTGAACTGAAACTCATCTATCAAAATTAGGCAAGTGTGTGGATTATTTACCTCCTCAGCATCAATCCTTGATCTGATCCAGTATCAGGCAGGTTTGTTAAAATGTGTTTTAAAAAACGTCCTATACATGTCTACATGGTCATTCCCATGGCACTCAGTTGAGCCTGCTACCCCAGAAATCTGTACAAAAGTCTGTATGGAACTACAGTTTGAGGGGCTGCCATGGCTGTGGGGGACAACATTTGCAAATGTCCCTTATATTCCCACTTAATAGTACTTTAGACCAGAGCTTCTTAAACTTGTCCACTTTCAACTGCTTTCAGCTTGGGAAATGATTACATGACCCTGGATATAAATTGTATATAAAATAGGTATAAAAATCAAACAGTTACTATCAGATATCAACATTTGTGAGGATTGTTAAACAGGCTGATTTTCTTTTTTATGAAGTACAACTGAAGCATATTCTGCAAAGTCCACTGTAAACTTTACACAACAGATCTGTATGAATGTCTAAAACAGCTACTATGAGAAATTCCGAAAACTTTGAGCTAAAGGGACCGTCTTTGGGGTCAGGAGATAGAGCAGATGTCAGGAGATAGAGTCGATGTCTCAGCTTTATATGCTCACCTTTCCAAGATCTTGGTATAGTCGAACCCTTGCAATGCTGAAGAGCTCTGTGTATTACTGTCTTCCAAGTTATCTGGTAATTCTACTTTCTGAAAAGAAACAAGGTGAGATGTCAAGGAGAGGTGAAATAAAGACCCAAAACAAAAGAGTCAACTCGTTGAATACAAATTAAACTTTCCTACATATATGCTCATATGCCAATGTGTCCATCCAACCATCAAAAAGTTCATATATGGCAGGAATTCAGGATGGTTCTTGGGTAAGCATGTGCTGGCTTGATACCTACAGGCACCTGACCTCACAAATATTCAGATCCTCTCTTCTGCATCAACATTAACTTATTTGTGGAACTCATTCACAAACATGTCTATTAAGAGATTGCTGCATTGGGCAGGAGAAAATAAAGCCACCAAAATTATCTCTGGTTCCATTTTCAGCTAAACAGACTTGGGCATGCCTTAGCCTATTTCCTCAGCTGCTGTTATCTCATTTCCCCCCAGAGTCTGTCATTTTTACAAGTTTGTTCTTGAATGTTATAGAAACATTTAAAGAACTGGGCTGGGCATAAACAGATGGAGAAATGAGCTGTATGTGTGATGCACCATCCCTGGAAAGCATTTAGAGAAGCTATGGGGAATGTGCGGCATTCCACATTGCAACTTCCATCATTCCTGATTTATAGGATCAGAAGCCTCCCTTCCCCAGACCAAATTGATTTTTGGGAATCTGAGGTTAGGATCAAACTATATGCAGAAGCAGGTTCTGAAAGTAGTGCTATGGAATGGATACATGATAGAAATAATATGATCTAGCCTGCTGTTCTGCTGATGTTTGTTCTTGTAGGATGCTACCTTGGATATGTCAATAAAACCTTTCCTTTCTTTATTGACCCAGGTTGTGAACTATGTTGATTTAGGGTGCTGTTTACTTTTTCTCTTCAGTTCCTTGGCTAAACTATCTATCCAAATCTTGCCAAAGGCTACCAGGAAGAGAATGCCATCTGTGGGATTAGTAAATGTTGACTGAAATCCTATACATCCGCATAGTTTGTACACTTCTATGTACTCTCACCCTCCAACAGCTATGGGAACCCAAGGGAAATCATTTCTACTTTCACATATCAGTAGGGAAGGAAGTATGGAAAGCTAATTCAGACATGGAAGATGCAGCTGGTTTCAGCTTGGTCAGAAGAAAAGAAATGAGAGGGAGCTTTTCCTTCCCCCCGGAAGCTCAGACCCATCAGATCTTCCTGATCTGAATTAATTTCTCCACCTTTCCTGTTAAGAAGGAGCGGCAGTAGCAGTATCTGGAAGGACCTCTCTTGGCATTACTTTGCGAATGAAGATTCTTAGAAAGGACTCATCCCATGCTTTTTACAAGCGTGTTGATGACTAAAAAGGCCAATCTGAGATAGGCAAGTTCGGTTGCAGAAAGCACAGCAGAAGGTCTCCTTGGGTGATGTCATTTCCAAGTTGCGGTTCTTTTTGCGTTGTCATTTCTCTTCGAGACCCATTCGCCGTGTCTTCTTGAAAGAGGTCACAGCATTGTGGATAGTGCATCTCCAGATACAGAAGGACTTTTTTATAAAGTTGTAATAGGATGATAACCATTGCGTTAACTAACATACTTTTACTGGACCTGTCACAAGTGGTTCTAGCATAAATAATGTTTCTCCATGTTCTCCATTCCAGCCCTGGCCAAAAGCTATAATACAACAATGCCAGTGCCTCTTCTTTAGTATTTATATGAGACCAATGTGTCTCTTGAGAGCCTTTTGCATCACTCTTCTGCAGACAGCCTGGTGACATTTCTGGACTTGCATTGTCACCAGTCTATCAGAGACTTCCTCCTGCCTTTTTGTAGGGAATAGTGAAATGCTGTTGGAGTCCAGTTTCCATTCATCCTATCTAAGATACCAAATGTAAGAAATCCTAGGAGTTACAGTCCAACAACATCTAGAAGACCATGATTTGCCCATTCAGGGTTGAATATCAACATAAATACTTGTTTACATTTACCACTTTGGGTCCCCAAATATTGAAAGACAATTCCCAATAGCTTTAATCATTGACTATTGTGAGAAGTTTAGTGCAACAACTTCAGGTTGAGAAAGGCTTACTTCAGAAATAATTGCCCTATAACAGTGTTTCTCAACCTGGGAGTAAAGACCCCTGGGGGGGGTGCGAGGGGTGTCAGGGGGGTCACCAAAGACCATCAGAAAACACAGTATTTTCTGTTGATCATGGGAGTTCTGTGTGGGAAGTTTGGCCAAATTCTATTGTTGGTGAGGTTCAGAATGCTCTTCAATTATAGGTGAACTATAAATCCCAGCAACTACAACTCCAAAATGTCCATTTTCCCCAAATTGAAGCAGTGTTGACAATTGGGCATATTGAGTATTCATGCCACATTTGGTACAGATCCATCATTGTATGAGTCCACAATGCTCTCTGGATGTAGGTGAACTACGACTCCTAAACTCAAGGTCAATGCCCACCAAACCCTTCCAGTATTTTCTGTTGGTCGTAGGATTTCAGTGTGCCAAGTTTGGTTCAATTCCATAATTGGGGGAGTTCAGAATGCTCTTTAATTGTAGGTGAACTATAAATCTCAGCAACTACAACTCCCAAATGACAAAATCAATCCCCGCCTCAAACCTCATCTGCATTCAAATTTGAACGTAATGGGAATTTGTGCCAAATTTGGTTCAGTGAATGAAAATATATCCTGCATATCAGATATTTACATTACAATTCATAACAGTAGCAAAATTCCAGTTAGGAAGTAGCAAAGAAAATAATTTTATGGTTAGGGGTCACCACAGCATGAGGAGCTGTATTAAGGAGTTGTGGCATTGGGAAGATAGAGAAACACTGCCCTAAAAAGTGGCATGTAAATTAATTTCCAAACTAACCCAGAATAAATGCCATGAACTGGAAGCTTCGTTTATCACTACCATTAATAGAGAGGATAGTGGAGTTCACAACTGCTTAGCTTTAAAGTCAAAAGCCAATCAAAAACCATTTTGCTGCCTGGAGTGGAGTAGAAAGGATAATGCATCTATCTCCAGCCAAGGTAAGCTATAGAGTTTCTAATATTTTGGGCCCTGTGGAGAAAATCTTGTGTTTTCTTTCTCCTTGACAGGCAATAAAGTTAATAGTGAACAATTTGCTGCACTTTCATGATACCTCATGTGATCATGTTATTTTCAAGTGACATGACAACAAAAAGACTGTCTCCAAATCTCCAGATACCCATGGCTGGAATCCTATTTGAAGCTGGTATAACATAAAGTGCAATTACCATACGGATGCCAAATCTAGTAGGTTTTCTGAGTTGTTTCTAGAAGGTTTTACCTACTATTCCACTGCACAATTTGACAAAGCTTACAAAAGAAGGTTCAGGATATTTCCCAATTGTTGCTGTGTCCCTTGAATTGTTTTTCATCAAAATCAACACGGTGCTTTATCAAAAAGATTTGTTTAGAATGACCTTTGCCTTCCTCTGAGGCTGAGAGAGTGTGACTTGCCAGAGATCACTCAGTGGATTTGCATGACTGAGCAGGAATTAAAATCCCGATCACTCAGAATCCTAGTCCAACACTCAAAATACTACAATATGCTGGATGTTACCTCCCTATGGAACACTAGAAAAGGAGTTATGCCAATGTAACACTTCTTGGCAAAATGTGTTCATAAGTGATTTATCTTTGCCTTCCTCTATAGCTGAGAGAGTGTGACTTTAGTCATAGTAATGTAAATAAGCTAAAAGAGATTGTTTCACTTAGACCTCTCCAAGCGATCACTTTCATTTCTTAACAATATCTTTCGTCATACCAATTCACAGATAACATTTTATGTCAAAATACATCAAATATTGTATGTCTCTATTTAAACTGCTGAGCTGCTGAACTTGCTGGCTGAAAGGTTGCCACTTCAAATCCAGGGAGTGGAGTGAGCTCCCACTGTTAGGCCCAGCTTCTGCCAATTTAGCAGCTCGAAAACATGCAAATGTGAGTAAATCGATTGGTACTGCTACTGCAGGAAGGTAACGGCGCTCCATGCAGTCATGATGGCCCTATGAACTTGAAGGTGTCTATGGACAACGCCAGCTCTTCAGCTTAGAAATAGAGGTGACTCACCCCGAGTCAAACACAACTAGACTTAATGTCAAGGAAAATATTTACCTATACCTATATATAAATTGTGTGTGTGTGTGGGGGGGGGAGAGACCATTCTCTTCATCCACACCTTTCTTTTTGGTTCCTAGTATTTGCTTTATTGATGTTTACATCAACTAGGTCACTGTGGCTAACTGTAGGGCAGGCTCTGCTGTACTCCTTTACAAAGGTCAAATAGGTAGTGCAGAACTATCACAGAAGACATGGTTTATTCACTTATTAGCTATATGGGAAACCTATCAGAAGAAAAACATTCAAGGAACCCCAAGGGAATGGGCAAGGCCGATTCAAAGATGCTCACAACCCCCATTTAAAGAGAATCTCTCCTACCTGAAAAAATCCTGGGAGCATAAGTGTCCTGGGAGGACTTGGAATGGTTGCCTCCCATTTTCGTTTCTTGCTGAAGTAAAACAGTAAAATAAACATTAATACATTAGACAAAGTAAAACATCATCTGGTCCCCCCACACTCACTCCACCCCTTTCTTAAGCAAACTGGAGCTAATGTTTACCAACGTTTACAAATGGGCACCACAATTGAAGGGAGATGTTGATAAGCTGAAAGGTGTCCAGAGGAGGGCAACTAAAATGATCAAGGGTCTGGAGAAAAAGCCCTATGTGGAACGGCTTAAAGAGCTGGGAATGTTTAGCCTGAAGAAGAGAAGGCTGAGAGGAAACATGATGACCATGTATAAATATGTGAGGGGAAATCATAGGGAGGAGGGAGCAAGGTTGTTTTCTGCTGCTCTGGAGACTAGGACACAGAACATCGGCTTCAAACTACAGGAAAGGAGATTCCATATGAACATGAGGAAGGACTCCCTAACTCTGAGAGCTGTTCAGCAGTAGAATTCTCTGCCTCAGAGTGTGGAGGAGGTTCCTCCTTTGGAGGCTTTTAAGCAGAGGCTGGATGGCCATCTGTTGGAGGTGCTTTGAATGCAATTTTCCTTCTTCTTGGCAGGGAGTTGGACTGGTTGGCCCATGAGGTCTCTTCCAACTTTATGATTCTACAGTACATGAAAGCCTCATGAAACAACACATGAAAAGAAACCGCTTTGTGTGGCATCAATAGATTCTACATCCATGGATTCCACCATTGATATTATGAAAATATTCCAATTTCTTTCTAAAAAGCTAACCTTGAATAGCTTTTTATGAATAATGGACACCATATTATTATGTCATTTTATATTAAAAAATTAAAGCATTCACAGAGTTTGGTATCCAGAATCGTAGTCCAACCTCGAATAACTATACCATGTTAGCTCTTGATTAATGTCTGACTCCTTCTACCAAGGGACCCATGGACCATATTTGCAGCACAGGCTTACCTAAGAAGGTATTTGTAACAACAGTAGAGGCCCACCATGATTAAAATAATAGGGATCACTCCAATCAGTGGGATACTCCAAGGTGGAAAAGCTGGAAGAGAACAGCAAATACAAATAGAAATTCAGGCAAGACTCAAATTAAGCATATTTTTGGAGAGCGAATAGGTCTTGATTTCCCTCCCATTCAAACCAACATGCTTTAGATAACAACAGAGATAATATATTGTTGCTGGAAGAATCCAATCCCATCCACATTCTGACTCATACCACATTCCAGCTACTATGAAACTCAACGGGAATTGGAGAAGGATCAGAGGCAGGAAAATGATTCCATCACATGTGGATTGAAAACTATTATTCTATTATTCTAACTAGCAGCACCTCAATCTTGAGACCTGTGGCTGAAAAATGAAACTACTGGTAAGATATAGAAAAAATGTGGGATGCTGGGCTCAAGACCTTTAGACCAGTTTGGTGCAATGTACTATACGTGGGGCTGCCTTTGAGAGCAACTTGATAAACCAGTCCAGAATACTAGCACAGCTAGTGCATTTCTGTGTGCTGTAGTGATCTGAGCAGACACTAGAGAAAAGGTTCAAATGCCCATTCAGCCATGAAACCCAATGGGTGAACTTGGGTAAGTTATAAACACTCAGCCTGAGGAGAAAGCAAAGGGAAACACTTTCTGAATCAATCATACAAGGAAAATCCCATAATAGGTTCACTTTGGGGTTGCCATAAATCGGAATGCACACAGAAAAAGGAGAAGGAAAGGATGGAGAGAAGAAAACCATCCACAGTGCAGAATGACAGCAGTTTGACACCACTTTAACGGTTATGGCTCCATTTATTTATTTATTTATTTATTTATTTATTTATTTATTTATTTGGATTTTTGCACCGCCGACTCCCGAGGGCTCGCGGCGGCTCACAAGGCCAATGGCACAGTGCCAGAGGTTCAGCATAAAAACACAGGAAACATACATCACTTAAAACATGCAATACAATTAAAACAGTTAAAACGGTTAAAACAATTAAAGCAGTAAACAATGAACAGTGTGTTGTGTCCCTAGAGCTCTTTAACAGAGAAAGCTACACATCCCAAAATGTCATAGCATTGACATATAGCAGTTAATGTTCTCTCAAACTGCTATGATTCTGCTGTGTAACTGTAAGGGGGAGGAGGTGATAGTAATAATTTATTTTATTTGTTTTTTTTTTGTTTTTTTTAAAGATTTTATTTTATGCATATAAAAAGAAGTACAAACAGACAAATACCATCGTCATCCCATTCCCCTCCACTCAACATGCATACATCTGGAAAGGACGTACCTAGGGCTTAAGAGAAAGATAGACAATACAACTTGCATCCCACAATGATCACCTTCCATACCCCTCCCCCATTCATTCTCCCTCCCCTAAAAGTAGCCCCAAGAACTCCCTAGGCAGTTGTGGTGATCTTTTGATTTTCCTTTCTTTTTGGCTATAGTGTTTGCCTCTCGGGCATTATAAAGTCTTTATTTTTGTATTCTTAAGTTCTGTTATTTCTTTCTAATGAGGCTGGGTATTTCCCAATTTTCCAGTCTTCCCATCTTCTACTCATTGTATATATTTGTATTTGCTTCTTTTAATAAATTCAATGAACTTATCCCACTTGGTGTTTGTTGTGTTATTTGTCCATATTCTATTTTGCGCCATTTTCTGGGTTAGAAGATCCATATTCGTGATGTCCATTACTTTTATTATCCACTCATCCACTGTAGCTGTTTCTTTCTCTTTCCATCTGCGTGCAATGCAGATTCGTGCTGCTGTTGTAAAATAAAAGAGCAACTTGTCCTCATTGTCTTTTATCTTGAAATCAAATATTCCCAGTAGGAAGTATTCTGGCTTAAACTCAAATTTTATTGCTAAAATTTCTTTTATCTTTTGAGAGATTTCAAGCCAGAGTTTTTTCACCACTTTGCAATCCCACCACAGGTGTTGGAAAGTCCCTGTTTTTTTCCCACATTTCCAGCATTTGTCACTGATTTTCCCTTTGCTGTATTTCACTAGTTTTTCCGGGGTTAAATACCACATGTAGAACATCTTGGCCCAGTTTTCTTTGATTTCATTGGCATATGCGTATTTAAGTTTTTTTGACCATATCTCTTCCCACTTTGCCAAGGTGATGCTGTGACCAACAAGTTTCGCCCATTTGATCATCACTTCCTTAACCTGCTCACCTTCCAGTTTCCATTCCAGGAGCTGTTGATACACTTTTTTGATTAGTTTTTTCTCTGTTTTTAGCATTTTGTCCCAGAATGTTTCTTTGAGTTCAAAACCCTTTTTTTGTCGGTTTTATAGTCCTCCAGTAGCTGTCGGTATTGAAGCCATGTTATTTTTGGACTCGCTGTTTTTAGTTCTTCGTAGGATTTTAGCTCTACCTCCTGATTGTTGCTCTTTAGAAGGTATTTGTAGGTAAGCCACTGGTCTGGGGTATTTCTCTTTTGTGGTTTGCCTCGTTGGGGAAAACCAGGTGGGTGTCTTATTGATCAGCCTCTCTTTGTGCTTCTTCCAGATCCTTAGCAGAGCTGACCTGATAAAGTGGTTGTTGAATCCTTTCTCAACTTTTTCCTTATCTCTTACCAGGTAGCTATGCCACCCTCTGCGTGAGTCCGCTCCTTCCAGTGTTAGGATTTTTTCCTTTTCAGGGTTACCCAATCCTTCACCCACATTAGGCGGCTGCCTCGTAGTACACGGACAAGTCCGGTAGAGCGAGTCCTCCTCTTTTGCTGTTATCTGTCAGGTGTATGTAGCTGATTCTTGCTCTTTTCTTTTGCCAGATATATTTTTTGATGTCCTTCTCCCACGTGGTAATTGTGGCCCTTGATCTTAAAATTGGTATTGTCTGGAAAAGATACAGAACTTTCGGCCGTACGTTCATTTTTATGGCCGCGATACGGCCCAGGAGAGATAGATTTAGCTTTTCCCAGCCTTTCATTTTCTCCTTGATCTGTTTCCATATTTTGTTGTAATTATTCTCCAATAGCTGGGCATTGCTGGCTGTGATTGATATGCCTAGGTATTTTACTACTTGGCGATCTTAATCCCTGATTTTCGCTGAAGTTCTTCTTTTCCCTTCCTCCTAGGTTTTTAGTTAGAAAATTGGTCTTACTTTTTGTTGATTTTTAGTCCATCGACTTCCCCATATGTCTCGATTTCCTTCCACCAGCTGTCCCATTGTTTTATTGGGTCTTCCATGACACATTTATTTTATTTGTTTACAGTACTTCTACCCTGCCCTTCTCAACCCCCCCCCCCCCTGGGGGGGGGGCTCAGAATGGCTGAGTCATAGCAGAAGCTAAAGCAGAATTCTGCATTTCATAAATGTAACAAGAAGTCTGAAATTAGAGAACATACCATACATTAACTATATAGAAACAACTGTTGGGTCTGTGCCCTCAGTAGGAATTCTGGGATCTACTGTGCAAGGGATTGGGGCAGCCACAGTTCATGAGAGAGATGGAACTTTGCATCTGGCTTGCAGAGACAGTGTTTGGGAAATGCTGTTAGGGAGTCTGGTTCTCTTGGGAATCAGACAGATAATGCACCTGGCTGTGTAACTTTGGATAGAAAGAAGGAATGTGCTAATGGGCAGCTCAAGGTCCATCCTTTCAGCAGTGGTTTCGTTTTGCATGAGTATGGGAGGGGAGTGAGGGAAATCTAGTTTCTGATATAGCCATGCCTTGCAGTTTGAATCTCCAGATTCAGGACAACTTTTGCAATTAAGCTTCATGAAATTCTGCTCCTGCATTTAGCCTCCTATGTTCCCGGTCTTTGGTGTTTTTGAGCTCAAGTACTCAAGTCTGGACTTTGATTTTTCTTGGACATCTTTTGGACTTATCAATTACTGCAACTAGCCTCCTTGGATTTATAAGGAACTTTACAGCATTATTCAGCCTATGGCATTTGGAGCATTTCCTTGGATTATTGAATAAACTCTCTATTTTTTAAAATATATTTTCTGTTGCTTTATTGCTCGCTGTTTTCTTCAATAAAAGACTATTTTTTTCAGTTGGAGTGGTATGTTTGGATTCTAAGGGCTCAGGTTTCTATGCTTGTGTGTGACAACAACTCAGAAACTTTAACATCTAACATGCAATAACTGACAAGGAGCAGAGCTCTAGCTCTTCTCCGTTTTTCAGTAGCAGGCACAAGGGCATAATCTGTTAGAGGATCATTTGTCACCTGATAGTGCTCAGCGGGTGTAAACAGAGCAGCACAAGGAAACCTTATAAACCTGCAAAACTTAGGGAAGTAATTTCTTGATACAAAGGTGCAATTCCTGCAAAAACGCTGGATGGGGGCTTGGTGCTGCTCAGCATTCTAGTCCCCTAAAGTTGCTTTTCCATTATATTTTTTCTTCTCTAGAGATTGAAAGAAAGCTATTCATAAATGTTCCTTTGTGGCTTACTGTCCTTCGTGGTCCACTGAAGTTCCTTGCTCCACTCACTCCAGGGGCCATCATAGCTAGGTGCATTCACTTTTGCCCGCACCTTTGCTGTGTACCTTGCACCTGGTTTCAGGAACTTTGAAGTGAAGGTAAAGTCTTTATAAAAGCTAGCATTGACATATTTTGCCTGGCAAAAGAAAGGAAAAAGAAATGGGTATGTGGGACAGCTTGGAAAAGTTACTTCGTAAAGGTTAATCTCCCACAGTCCAGGTTGGCCGGGGCATTCTGGGTGCTGCAGTCACAAAAAGTGATAATTTTTTTGTACTAGATATGTTTCTGAGATGGAAGAAACCCATTCCTTATTACCTCTGATGGGTTCCCAGACTTCCAGTATAAAATCTGATGTATCTGAGCAATATTTTGACGGCGTGTGGCCTTCCATTGCAGTTTGTAGGCTTGATAGTTCAAAACTGTCACAGACAAGTTATAAGGTGGGGCTGCCTTGACTGGAAAAACAAAGGTATGAAACATCAAGTTAACTTAAGAGCCTGACTTTGGAAAGTAATACTGTTCAGATAATTTCTCCAGAAGTTCAACACCCTTCCTGCTTTACCTATTTCCCACTTAGTACAGTTTTCATATATTGGAAGACAAACACAGCAGATTAACAGAAGTGGCACTTCTCAAGCACACTGGAGGCAAGATTGAGTCACAAATCCAAGCAAATTATGTGTGTGCCCCTGTGGCACAAATAGTTCATGTGGCTTTAGACCATGCCAAAAGCATCTTTTGAATCTGGATCCAAGTGCTTATTCTATTATGTAAACAATAACAACAGCCCAACTTTCACAAGTGTGTCTAACATTTTAGAGGAACTCTTCTACATATGGGAGCTGGCTGTATTAGTAAAAGGAACTTTTTGTCATTGTGTACATTTTTACTTCTCCAGATGGCCTCTGGAAAAAAAGGAGTTTGCACAAAATAAAGTGGGTACTTTGTTGATTTCAGATTTTAATTTCCTGGATCACTCTATAGCTTGTTCCACCATGATTGACAAAGGCTCATGCGGTTATCTTTTTATTTTTGTTGCTACATTAAATTCATTGTCTCTGAAATGTTGGACTTTATGGGATTGAAGGATATGAAATCTAATGCACCTTGTCTAAATCTGGCCTTCAGTTGAGTGTGTTGAGTGTCTGTAATCTGCTTCATATACTGACAAGTATATCAAAACCAAAAAATAGGGGTATAGAAACCCACAGTGTGATCTTGTTTGACTTACTTTGCTTTTCCAACTCCACTGTTCTCGTCTCTTCTTTTGGGCGAACAGTAACAAAGTATTGACTTTGTCCATTTGGGCTGGTGACACTGATCTCACAGCTTTGCAAGACATGCTTAGGGCCATTGAGAGGGCTGGGAGGCAACTCCTTTTCATGGACTGGAGAACATTCCTTCTCTCTGAAGAATAAAGAATCTAACATCAGGAGGATGGACATTCAAGCATGAAGGGAAAAGTCCAGAAGATGTGGAGGTATGTTTGTCAAAAAGTAACTCACTGTGATGTTGTGTTATCTTTGTAGAAGAGGGTAAACAAAATAGAACTGGTGACCTCTTGCCTCACCTCCCAGCTGCATTTGAGCTGATCAATGCCTTTAAATCGACAATGGATGTTCTTGGGCTGAGCTTCAGCTTTACCTAATGGAGAAAGCAGAAATCAACATGGTTTGAAGACCACACAGTGTTTGACAAAAATAAACACCATGACAGAAAATGAAAGAGGAATTGGTAATAAGTAGCATTAGGAATCGAGAAAAAATGAAGAGGATCTAGCTAACATCAGACTTGCTGAAGAAGAGAATTCCAATATATTTCACATATGGATGGACAACATTAACAAGTCCAGGATCATTTTTGGCCCCTGAACATCTATCGCAGGCCACATATACACATTGCTGCTGCCAGGGCCGTAGCCAGGATTTTGGTTCGGGGGGCTGAGTTTGGTTCGAGGGGGGGCTGAGACTGGGTGGAAGAGGGTCTACCCTAGCAAACCTTTTGTATTGTTATCCCAACAACCCCATTGATGTGGGATATAATGAGCATGGTGATCAGATCATGATATGAATAAACATAACAGTTTAAATAATGTACCAGTAAGGCCTTTTCGCGGACCACCCTGAGAATTTCGGGGGGGGGCTGAAGCCCCCTTAGCCCCCCCTGGCTACATGCCTGGCTGCTACTGAACTGGACAGGCACTAAGCTTTATAATCATCCTAGGTGCTCATGCAAGCACTGTTCTGTACCATCAAGTTGTTCTGATTTAGCAGGAATAGTGCTGATTAGTCCCCTATCATTCTATGTCTACAGATGTTTTTAAAATGTCTTATTGTCTCTTTCCCTCCTCCCTACTTTGTTCTCAACTTACTTCAGTTGCTGCAAACTGAGTTCAAAGTGCAAAAGTAACTTGCACTCCATTGGATCAGCAGGGGGGAAAGGAGGCACAAAAGCATGCATAAACTGCTGCAACCCCTCCTAGCTTGAGTTCTCCCTCATTAATAACTTTTGCCATCTTGACCACACTCATGTTATTTAATCACACAGGTTTTGTCTGTGAAATATTGAAGGATATGCTATTCAAGAACAAGTCATACTGCCTCATTTATAGAACCTTGCAGAATAGTGAAATGAAGAATGTGTGTGCAAGAACATTTCATCAACAGGTGGAATAAACAGAGAGCACATCTTCCCACCTATAGTGGAATTATTGCTATCTAGCTGTTTTAGAAGCTGGGATTACACAACAGTGTCCACAGGTTCTTAGATTTCATCTTGCCTTTGTCTTCTTCTAATCAAATAACCAGCTCTTTGTAGGATTACCTTCTGGAGTATCCCAATTTACCACAGAGCTCCAGTCACTATAATGGCCAACTAGCTGGCTTGTTTGACCTGGCTTGCTTCGAACACGAGCAACATAGGTGTTTCCAGGCACAAGGTGTTGAAGAAGGCATTGGGAGGCATTTGAGATCAAAAGAGAGGAAGATTCCTGGCAAAGGAAGAAAAAAGTGACAGGTTGACATTTGGTTTTTAAAAAGGCTAATAAGGAGAAATACCACAAGGTCAATCCAGCCCAACTCTGTGTTACCAGGAATACACAATCTATGTTCTTCCAACAGATGGTCACCCAGTCTCTGTTTAAAAATCTCCAGAGAAGAAGACCCAAGTACTCCAAGGCAGCCTCTTCTACTTCAAACAGCTTTAAAGATAAGAACAGATACCTCCCAAGATTCCCAAAACCGTTTGTAGGTGACTTCAAAATCCAAGCTATCCTCCAGAGGGTGATTTCTGTGGATTCCATCACCTGCTTCCCATGTCAAAAAGGAGTCACCATCTTTTGTGATGTTCACTACTAGTTTTGAGGGTGGCAAAGGCTGGCCTGCAAGAGTGAACAAAGAAAAGCACAGATTAACCATTATTTGTGTGGGAAAGCCCAACTCCTCCTAAGGCAGTAGAGCAGTGGTTCTCAACCAGTGGGTTCCCAGATGTTTTTGGCCTACAACTCCCAGAAATCCCAGCCAGTTACCAGCTGTTAAGATTTCTGGGAGATGAGGGCTAAAACATCTGGGAACCCACTGGTTGAGAACTACTGCAGCAGAGCTACAAGATGGCAGCGCTCTTTACTCTCACAGTATTCTAAATCAAGAAAATAATCTACAGAATTATTAAACTCTTTAAATCTCAAGGAAAACAGATAATACAAGTTCTGACTAACTGATGGCTTCTATTCTACTAAGTTAAGATCAATTTGAAATGTAAGGAAAAGGTTCAACAAAGTTTTGACTTGCTGCTTCTTTAGAAACGACTGTTCTTTCAGATTGGCTTATATTGTTCTAGGATCCTCCACGTGTTATTGTATGTGGTTCCTTGGTAGGATTTTCCAACATGACTAAAATAGTAAGATGTGTCATTGCTTTGGTGTCACTTTATTCATATTGAATGCTGACATCAGGACCAGCATTGCATTTTTAAACCAAGTACAGTCTTCAATTCACTATGCCTCCACTCCTGAATTCCAGATAGTGTGAGTTTTCCATTCAACATCCCATATCTGGTTGCCTCACCAATCAGCTCATGCTCTGTTGAATTTCAAGAAGATTGCTAGCTTCAACAAGATGGCTGAATTAGATGTCTTTGGCTCATGTCTTCTCTTCCTGAGGCTAAGCCACCCATTAGCTTAGTCCTGATTTTAAGATGTTATACTTAGTGCGTAATCGTGTTCTTTTTCTGTGCATTTAGATACTGTGGCACAATACAAATGAATAAAGAGATGAATAAAGAGAAATGAAAGCTCTACTTCAAATTTTTGACTAACATGATTTTCATGAAGATTACCTTTCTATTTTTTTTGATTAGCTGACAACAAGGGGGCAAATGCCCTGCCTGATATTCATCTAGTGCTCCCTAATATAAGCCAATTTCATGGGTCAGCTTAAAGTAAAGGGATATATTTTCTATCTCCAGTCTGATCACAAGAATGAATGCCAACCAAGAGACCACTCCAATTGCCGTAGATGTGACAGGGAACTGGTTGGATGAAGGAGGAAAAGAGGGCAAACAAATTACAAATTTCTACTCCTAGGTGCTCAAGTTTCCCTGAGTCAGAGGTTGGAGCTGGTTTTAATTATGCTGTGAATGTGAGGACCAGAAGGTCTGTAGTCCCAGAGCTTTAAGTATTTTGTTTGTCGTCGCAATAATTTGTCCTGTTTAAATGTTATTGTCATAGCAATCATTTTAGTCTATTTAAAATTATATCTGGGCCAGAACTGAAGGTTAACTTTTTACTACAATTCCTAGAATTCTCTAAATAGCATGGGCATTTGCTATGGTTGTTGGCTGGTTCTGTGGCCCCAAAATAAACTTTTTCCAAGCTCTAGGCTTAATGGTGTGGACCTACGAGCATTTTGCTAGTGTCCATTTTCAATGCAGAAAGTCCTTTGCTATCTTCTTCTGCTTCTTCTTTTTAACAATCCTAGCAGAGATGTGAGATGTTTCCTTCTTTTTGTGCTACAGCTCCCATAATCCTTCATACAGTATTTGAGGAACTGTACTCCAAGAAAGGATTTTCCTCCCACCCTCTGCTTATGATGTAAGCTACTGTCATTCACTCTCTGCCTGGCATTGTATAGTTATCCAGAAAGTAAGGTTACAAGGCATGTAGCTCTTGCAGGGAATTTTCGCGAGGGAAGTTGGTATTACTGCCATGTAGCGGGAAACCAGCGGAAGCAAACGAGCAGTGCCAGTCATCTGTAGCTTATCGACTGGCGTTGTGGTGAAGGTTAGAGATGTACGTTCTCATTCCGTTTACCCCCAAGTGTGAAGTTCACATGTAAGACACTACCTAAATGCTAAGGGCATGGATGCTGCTGTATTCATCATGAAATCATTTCAGTTTATGGAGAGGATGTAATGTCAAAACAGCATGTGACAAAATGGGTACAGAATATATTGTGAGACCATGAAGAAACTTCGCTGAGCTATCCAAAACAAACGTTGTGGGATGCTAATGGTGGAGGTCTGTCTCCTTCATGACAATGCATGTCCACACACCACTCATGCAACACAAGAGTTGTTGACTTCATTTAGTTGGGATGTTTTAATCCACCCCCTCACAGCCCCGATCTCGTACCCAGTGACTTTCATCTGTTCATTATATTGAAGAAACACCTTGGTGGAAAACACTTTTCTGATGACAAGGAGGTGAAAATCGAAGCGGCTGAAAAAGGTGGAGGAAAACTTCTATAACACAGGCATCAAAAACTCATCCCATGGATGGCAAAATGTATTGGACTGAATGGTGATTATGTGGGGGGAAATGTAATGCCTATGCTACAATCCATGTAAGTTTTATTAAAATATATTCATTCTTTGTATTTTAAAAAATCTTGTAACCTTTTTTTCTGGATAACCCTCGTATTTCTCTGTATAGAACTAAGGAAGGAAGATCTGATCTGAGTAGAGGAATTTTTCACATTCTTGGAAATACAAACCATTATTGAAGAAGCTGACATTCAGTTGGACGTCCAGTGGCAGCTCTGGTTTGAAAACGAAGATATTTTTCATTCCAAAGATTATTATGTCCTGATTTCTGCGGCATTCCCACCGCATTCGAGAGCCCACTTTTTGAGAATTGCATGCCATGTTTTCAAGCTTCCTGTAAGCATCATAAGAACTTTGTTTTATTTATTAATTGAGAAGTAATCCTGTCCTAAAGAACCCACACTAAAGTAGAGAAAATCAATGGTGTTTTGGCACCAAAGCCACAATGGACAGCTTATCTGTGCATGATATGTGTGCAATGTTAAAGTTTGCCCTTTCATAACTACTGAATGAGCTCTATGGTTAAAACTAAGTAAGGCTGGGTGAGTATACCACCTAAACTGGAAACTATCTTGGGATCAAACATACGTTGCTCATATGTCATAAACATCTTTATGGTTTCTCCTACATTGAAAAAGTAGGAAAATGTGCTTTGTTTATATGTTTGTTTATGGGATTCTATCATCCACTAAAGGTAACATTTCTACAGCAACATCTACCAGCCCATCACACAGAAATTTAGCATGTGAAGGTCTTCTGAAAGGGTGAAAATGGAGCTACTTCTCACACTAAGTAATAATAATACACAGATTCCACTCTGACTGCCATGCGTTTTTAAATCTACTAGACACTTGAATTCTGTGGCAGAGAAATTCAAAGTCTCCTTACTCAAAGTCCCATGATTCCCAGAGATGGAGCCATGGCAGTTTGTGGCATGAAAAAGACCTGTGAATGGCTATTTTCTGCCTGAGAAAGAAGGAAAAGGACACTTTCCATCTAGTCACAAGAAGAGCAAATAGGAACCTGGTTGAGAATAGTGTTAAGTGCTTCCTGACCGAGAGAAGCATTTTAGGAATAGTTGTTGCCTTGCGGGTTAACCACTATCTGAATTCCTTCACAAAACAAAATTACTCTGTTCTTTTTAATAACCGAGCAGAATAATATTTAACACAATGTTAAAGTTTGCCCTTTCATAACTACTCCCTTGTGCATTGACCGGGGGGGGTGATTTGGATTGTGCAATCCACTGTCTTCATTCTAGCTTCCCTTCATTGCACCATATCTACTAGTTATGAATAAGATGGAAAGTGGAGCTGGTGGTCTTGCTGACACTGACACTGAAGTTAAGGTCAGGGGGTATAAACCACTCCTCTTCTTTCACATTTATGGAGAATACTTATGAAAAATATTGTTGTACAGAAGAACAGGAGCAATGATAATTGAGGTGGGAAATGGATGGTGATTATTTTGAACTAAAATGTATTGGAATAATCAAAGGGTCTCTATTCTTGTTGGTTTGAATTCTCCTTTCTTGTCTTTCCTGTGACACTCCTTCCTTTTCCCTTCAGACTAATGTGCAGTTCCTCTTTCAGGGAAAAAACAGAAGTCAAAGTCAGACAGAATAAAGAGCATCATCTTCTGGAGAAAATCAAGGTAGGTGGCCACTGTCAATTTCCTCCTTCCTAAGAAACGTGTGCCTTCATGTTCCCCCATTCAAAAAAGGAAATCTACTCCTTTCCTCCTCCTGGCAATAAAATGTGTGGAAATGGAACATGTGCTGTCATTATCTCATATAGATGTACCATGGTGGTGTTTCAGAAGAGCAATGAATGTACTCCAGCTTTTTCTTTGAAGTTTAAAGGAACTATCTATGATGCCAAATCTATATTGGGGAAGAGCACTTTAGACAACTCTTTAAAGCTCAGACTGAAATGAGAGTGGGTGTACCATCCCACTGATAAAAGGTAAAGGTTTTCCCCTGACATTAAGTTCAGTCATGTCCAACTCTGGGGGTTGGTGCTCAACTCCATTTCTAAGCCAAAGAGCCAGTATTGTCCATAGACACCTCCAAGGTCATGTGGCCAGCATGACTGCATAGAGCACCGTTGCCTTCCCGCTGGAGTGGTACCTACTCACATTTGCATATTTTCGAACTGCTAGGTTGGCAGAAGTTGGGTCTGACAGCTGGAGCTCAAGGCACTTCCCAGGTTCGAACCTGTGACCTTTTGGTCAACAAGTTTAGCAGTAGGCATGAGAAAAAAGTTATGAAAATGAAATGATTCGTAAGAAATTCGTAAGAAATGCTACTTTTGAGTATTTCCGCACCTGGAACACCAACCAGGAAGTGGACTTTCTTTATAGAACTTCGGGGCCAGGATTTTCTTAAGTGTCGTTATTAGGTCGTAAGGGGGGGGGCACCCTCCTTCTCTCTCACCACCCTCCCGCCTCCCTTGCCAATAAGTATTATGGCAAGGCAAGCCCTAAACTCGCTCCTTCTTTCGGCTGGAAGCCCGGAAAAAAATGTAAACAGAGAGGATTACTCAGAAGTAAATCTGCAAAAGAGGGCACTTTGGATGAAGTGCCCTCCTTTGTGGATTTACTTCTGAGTAAACCTCTGTTTACATTTTTCCAGGCTTCCCTGCCTCTCCTGCCTGCCAGGATCTAAAGCATCAAAGAGTATTGGGGTGAGAAACCAACCTAATGTATAATAGAATGAATGCTACTGTAAGTGCCTAATATTATAAGTAATCCAACTGGTCATACCTACATTCCATGCACATGCAATAATACAGCAGTAATAACAATAACAAGAGGTAAAATTCAACCCGAAGTATTCTGACTGGTCCCTGCCTCATGCGGTGCAAATGGGCTCTTCTCTATTAGCCCGGGAAAAGCCAGCGTTTTCTGCTTGGGTGCACACACATACATATTCTTGGGGGGGGGGGGATTTGCTGCAGAATCCCGGGCTCATAGAGAAGATTCTGCAGCAAATCCCCCAAAGAATATGTATGTGTGCACACCCAAGCAGAAAATGCTGGCTTTTCCCGGGCTCACAGAGAAGAGCCCGTTTGCACCGCATGAGGAGGGACCAGTCAGAATACTTCGGTTTGAATTTTACCTCTTCTTATACCCATTGTTATTACTGTTGTATTATTGCATGTGCATGGAATGTAGGTATATGACCAGCCTGGGCAAACTTGGGCCCTCGCTCCTCGGGATCGGGGTGAGAGAGGGCAGTGAGGAGCGAGGGCTCCTCCTCCTTTTCTTTTGCTGCTTCCAAGAATAGAATACCCGCTCCCTCCCTCCTTCCCTCCCTCCTTCCTATTTGGAGAGTCCCATCTAGAATTCAGTGTGATTTATTCAAGTTTTGGCCTACAACTCCCAGAAATCCCAGCCAATTTACCAGCTGTTAGGATTTCTGGGAGTTGTAGGCCAAAACTCATCTGAATGCGCATGCGCTGGCATACAAACTACTAACAATTTCGTTAGTAATTAGGATTACATTTTAGAAATTTTTGAATTTTTTTTTGTAAGTCTTTCTTTTACTAATCAAAAAAATTCCCCCCATTTGATTTTAGAATCGCCATTTTTGGGTTCGAAACCATGCCTATTTAGCAGCTCAGTGGTTTAACCCACTGTACCACCGGGGGCCCCCACTGATATGAAGGCAACTGGCTGTCTTTGATACTACATGTATAATGTATCGTTCACATGATTGCAAGCTGTGCTTTTTCAAAGTTTTTTTAAATTATTTATTTATTTATTATTTCGATTTGTTAGTCACCCCTTCCGACAGGCTCGGGGTGACTTACATGTGTTTAAAACCATAAAAACACTATAAAACAATGGACCAATGTCTACACAATTAAAATTATACAGACAGATACACACTAAAATAACTCTTATGGCCTACATTATAAAGTAGCGGCCTAGAGTTATCTATGGGCCGAACGCTTGCACAAACAGGAGGGTTTTACAAGCCTTACGGAAGGCTAACAGATCGGTCTGTGCGCGATTGTGGAGGGAAGAGCGTTCCACAAAACTGGCGCGATGGCACTAAAAGCCCTCCTCCGCGTTGAAGACAGGTGGATGGATTGGCAACTGGGTACCACAAGGAAGTTTAGAGACTCAGATCGCAGTGGTCGTGAGGGACTGTATTGGGAGAGGCAGTCCCTTAGGTACACTGGCCCCAGACCGTTCAAGGCCTTAAAGGTCAAAACCAGCACCTTGAAGGTGATCCGGTGCTCTATTGGAAGCCAGTGCAGTTCACGCAGTACAGGCGTGATGTGGCAGCGAGATGGAAGGCCTGCCACCAGCCGAACTGCAGCGTTCTGCACCAGTTTAAGCTTCCGGATCACTGACAAAGGAAGGCCGATGTAGAGGGCATTACAGTAATCCAATCTTGAGATGACCGTGGCTAGGACCACTGTGGCTAGGTCATGACGGGACAGGTAGGGAGCCAGCTTTCTCGCCTGCCGGAGGTGATGAAAGTTTGCAAACATAAAGAAGATAGATTTATGCAAGCACATAAATCCATGTTGTTCTGCCTCTTCCTTAATGAACATTCACAACTGTTGCATGACCAGATCCATGTCACAGATGTGCTATGGATGAATTCTATATTTCACTTCTTTTCTGAGGAATGCATTTTCTAACATCCTCTCCCTTTCACTTTCTACATTCCCAGTAAAACTGGTTGACTCTTGGTTTATATTCTTTTCTCAGGAAGCTGCTTTAGATATCATAAAATTATGCATTAATCTAGATCAGTGTTTCTTAAAAGAATTATTTTGTTTAAATTACCTCCAAAATTTTATTTTTTGTTTGAGTCATAATCTTTATGGAACCCCTATGATAATCTCATGCACAATTGTCCAGGTATCCTTTCCCTTAGGTCCACCAGTCTCAGCACACTGCCTAATATATTGTGTTCCTTGAGGCACGGGATAAGGTGTTGCCTTTCCCAATTTCTTTGACAGAACCTGGTAGGACAGGATTTGGTTTTTATTTCAACAGTCGCAGTGTCCTCTACTACACTTGGAGTCGGTGGGCTGGTTTATGAGATGCAGGGCATCAGCAGTAGCTTAAGACTTCTCCCTTCCCCCAGGGGCGGTCTAAGGTCATTTTAAATGGTAAGCGAACATTATTTTGGCGCCCCCCCAATTATTTTGGCGCCCCCCCTCTGTTTCGCAGATTTCAAAGCAATATTAATTTAAAATATATATCTATTACATTATACACTCAACACTAATATTAAACAGGCATTAAATAATATTGCAAATAATATATAATATTAAAATGTATATGGTATTATAAATATTTTATTATATATTACATTTTATTCTATATTATTAAATACTATTCTATAATATTGCATATTATGTATGCTATAGGGCAAGGGTGGGCAATTATTTTTTTCCAAGGGGCCACACGAGAGCCAAAAAATATTATGGAGGGGTCGTCACATTTGCTTCAAAGCACATTTTGAGCTTCATTTATTCCTGGAAAGAATACAAAATATGGCCTACATTTTGGATTTAATCCCCTCATTTGGTGCGATTATTCAGTTATTTTTTCCTTATTCAGTGAGAGAAATCAAGTCTCTGTTGGTCTTTAACAAGTGCATCAAAGTCAGGTTGAATGTCAGAGGTGGAGATGCGAAGCACCCTGACAGATGGCCCCCAGCTTCTGTTTAAACGCCCCCAAAGAAGGAACCTCCCCACACTCCAGGGCAGAGAGTTCCACTGCTGAACAACTCTCACAGTCAGGAAGTTCTTCCTAATGTTCAGGTGGAATCTCCTTTCTTGTAGTTTGAAGCCATGGTTCCATTGTGTCTACTCCAGGGCAGCAGAAAACAAGCCTGCTCACTCCTCCCTATGACCTCCATGGCCCTCATCATGTCTCCTCTCAGCCTTCTCTTCTTCATGCCCAGCTCTTTAAGCCCAGCTCTTTAAGCCGCTCCTCATAGGGCTTGTTCTCCATACTCTTGAGAACAATTTATACATTATATAAATGTAATGTTCATTTGTGAGATTAACATAACTCAAAACCACTGGACAAATTGCTGCCACAAGACACCTACTAACCCAAGGAGTGACTATCACTCAAAAAATTGATTGTGTCATTTGGGAGATGTAGTTGCTGGAAGTTATAATTCACCTGCAATCAAAGAGCATTCTCAACTCCACCAATGATGGAACTAAACCAAACGTGGCACACAGGACTCCATGACCAATAGAAAACACTAGAAGGATTTAGTTTGGGAGTTGTAGTTCACCAACATCCAGAGAGCACTGTGGACTCAAGCAATGTTGGATCAGGACCAAACTTGGCACAAATACTGAATATGCCCAAATGAGAACACTGGTGGAGTTTGGGGAAATAGAGCTTTTACTATTGGGAGTTGTAGTTCACCAACATCCAGAGAGCACTGTGGACTCAGGCAATGTTGGATCAGGACCAAACTTGGCACAAATACTGAATATGCCCAAATGAGAACACTGGTGGAGTTTGGGGAAAATAGAGCTTTGACAATTGGGAGTTGTAGTTCACCAAAATCCAGAGAGCACTGTGGACTCAGGCAATGTTGGATCAGGACCAAACTTGGCACAAATACTGAATATGCCCAAATGAGAACACTGGTGGAGTTTGGGGGAAATAGAGCTTTGACAATTGGGAGTTGTAGTTCACCAACATCCAGAGAGCACTGTGGACTCAAGCAATGTTGGATCAGGACCAAACTTGGCACAAATACTGAATATGCCCAAATGAGAACACTGGTGGAGTTTGGGGAAATAGAGCTTGACAATTGGGAATTGTAGTTGCTGGAATTTATAGTTAACCCACAATCAAAGAACATCTTGAAATCCAGGAACAAAGGAATTGAACCAAACTTGGCACACTGAACTCCCAAGTACTGAAAGGGTTTGGTGGGCATTTACCTTGAGTTTGGGAGTTGTAGTTCACCAACTTCCAGTTGTAGTTCAAACTTGGCACGAATCATCAATATGCCCAGAGGCAGAAGAGAAGGGGGAGCGAGGCTTGGAAGCCAAGAAGGTGGAAGACGAGGAGGGCGACGTAAATTGCGGAAGCCAGAACGGGAAGACAAGCGACCCCCCTGCGCTCCAGCCCCACTCCAGCCTCGTCCCTGCTCCTGCTCTAGCCATGCCCCCTCTCCTTCACTGAACTCCTCTCCCCTTCTCTCTTCCATTCATTCCTTCCTTCTTTCCTTTTGGCAAGGGAGAAGAAAGGAAACGGAAAGGGGGAAAGAAAGAGAGGGAGGGAAAGAAGGAAGGAAGGAAGAAGAGCAAATAGAAAGGAAAGGCAGGCAAAAGGTGCTGAAGGAAGGAGAAAAAGAAATAAAAGTGAAAGAAGGCGCGAGGCCTGGGAAGGGAGAAGGAGGAGGAGGGGCCTTCCTTCTTGCTTCCTTCGGCACCTTTGCCTGCCTTTCCTTTCTACTTGCTCTTCTTCCTTCTTTCCCTCTCTCCTCTCTATCTTTCCCCCTTTCCGTTTCATTCCTTCTCCTTGCCAAAGCCCAGTAGCTCCTGCAAGCAGCGGCGGGGCTGGGTGCCGCCGCGCCGCCGTAGCTTCCGCTGGAGTCCCTTTGCAGCCTCAGCCAGCGAGGAAAGGAGCGTTGCCGCAAAGGAAACCAAAAGCAAGCGAGGGGCCCTCTTGAGCTCTGTAGGGACAGCGCACGCGCGCGTCGCCCTCCGCGCGCATGCGCTGTGCCTACGGAACTCAAGAGAGCTCCGTAGGGACAGCGCATGCGCGCGGAGGGCGGCGCAGCAGCAGCACGGACGGCGACGCGGCGGCGGCCCACGATGGCGCCCCACCCCGCCGCGTCCAAGATGGCGCTCTACGCGGTTGCGTAGGCCGCTTAATTGCTAGGACCGCCCCTGCCTTCCCACAACATCAGCTGGTTGGTACACCCTGCCATAGGCTAAGACCAGTCCTATATCTCTATCACCTTTGCATGCTATTCCCCAATGGATAAGAATTCAGGGACTCACTTATCTTTGTCCATATAGAAAAGGCTCATATTGACAAGTCTTCTTGCCTCCTGGTGTTCAAACCAGGTACAGGTGGTATCTGAGTAATAATCCGTGGAGCAGTTAAGAGTTTGCATCAGTGAGCTTACTGAAAAAGAAACAAAATATTCCTAAGGATTTAAATTGGCATTTCTTCAGCAGGAGGAAAAAGAGATGGGGAGGAGGGAAAGCAACAAGAGATAATGAATTAAAAACAATGCTTGGATAAAGATTCATTTTACACCACAATTCCCAGAATTTACCAGCTACTATGGCCACTGGATCATGGAGGTTGTAATAAAATAAGTTTTTCCAGACTTGGACAAAATACTACATATATTTAATAAAAAATAGGCACCATCAAGATCAATGTGAGTGACACACACACACACACACACATGTGTGTGTGTGTGTGTGTGTGTGGCATGTAGCCAGGCGGGGCTAAGGGGCTTCAGCCCCCTGAAATTCTCAGGGTGGTCCGCGAGAAGGCCTTACTGGTACATTATTTAAACTGTTATGTTTATTCATATCATGATCTGATCACCATGCTCAATATATCCCACATTAATGGGGTTATTGGGATAACAATACAAAAGGTTTGGTAGGGAAGACCCTCTTCCACCCAGTCTCAGCCCCGAACCAAACTCAGCCCCCCATATAAAATCCTGGCTATGGCCCTGATTATGTTGTATCCTTACTGAGCGACTATTAGCATATTTACACAGAAACAAATTCCACTATGTTCAGTTGGGCTTATGCTCTGATAAATATATTTAGAAGTTTATTTCAATTTCCAACTCATAAGAATTTCACTGTTCACCCTGATAAGTGTCTATCAATTCCCCTCTTCGTTCTTTTGCAAAATAATTTATTTATTTATTTATTTATTTATTTATGGAATTTGCATTCTGCTTTTCTCCCATTATTTTAATATGTGTATTTATAGAATCTTTACAATGATTATGTGTTTTGACTATGTTGTAACCCACCTCAAGTCATGAAGAGAGGTGGGTGAGAAATAAAATTATTATTATTAGTAGTAGTAGTAGTAGTAGTACAAGAGAACTGAGCATCCATCCTTCACTACATCAATCCAACATCTTTGAAGATTCACGATGTGTGTGTGTGTGTTATTTTCTTACAAGGTCTGAGATGTTCCTATTTATATAAGAAAAGTGGTCAAAATAACTGACCATTCTCTTATTTAATTGCTATGGGATCAATTACAAATGTGTGGGTTTCCACCTCTCAGAATTCTGACTATGATGGAACTGCATAGGCCCCAGCTCATTTTGTTAGGCTGTCTCACCCACAGCTTGGGAATAGTCATTTTCTGTTCGTTTTACAAGGTGGAGCTTAAGGAAACCCATTCTAATTTAGAATAGTAAGTTGGCCTCCCCTTTGCCCAGGGGGGCATGTTTAGTTTAAGGTTATTACCACCTGAGAAGAAGCCCCTGGTGGCACAGTAGGCTAACCCTTGTGCCAGCAGGACTGAAGACCAACAGGTCAGTGGTTTGAATATGGGGAGAGTGGGTTGAGCTCCCTCTGTTAGCTCCAGCTCCCCATGCAGGAACATGAGAGAAGTCTCCCACAAGGATGGTAAAACATCAAACATCAGGGCATCCTCTGGGCAACATCTTTGCAGACGGCCAATTCTCTCACACCAGAAGTGACTTGTAGTTTCTCAAGTAGCTCCTGACACACACACACACACACACACACACACACACACACACACACAAAGCCAGGGAATCTGAGAATCAAGACATGTCTATAGTTGGTCTCAGCAAGATCCAGGCTTGCTAGGACCAATACCACCACCACCACTACTACTGCTAACTAACTGACTAATCTGAGAACTCTCTCAGCCTCTGGCCCAATCACTGATCACCATGAGCACCTAGAGGCCCCTCTACCAAAGGAAGTGAGCAAAAGAATCTTTCATCTGCCCTTCATCTCTACAGAATCATCCATGAGCAGCAACTTCAAGAGCAACCAGTTACCTTCAAATTTTAAGTATGGACTTTGTTATGGGGAAATTAAGATAGTGCCTGGGTGGAGATAGGTCCAATTAATAAGACCAATTAATAAAACATTACCAATTATTGAAAGTAATAGCATGGACATTGACTCTGTGGGGTTCCTTGCTCACACAGAAAGGCAAACCAGCATCCTCCAAGCTTATAGAAAGTTGAGACACACTAGCACTGTAGTAATTCAGAGCTGCTTGGATGTGACTACACACTGACAACCAATTATTGGAACAGAAAAGGCCATACCTTTTATTGGTTACTAGCTTGGGGACCCGGCCCTGCCCGGGTCATTTGAGAAGTGCAGCAGGATGTAGAGTGGGTCATGGGGGCTCTGTGTGCCAAGTTTAGTCTTGATCCATCATTATTGGGAGTTGCAGTGGTATCATGAAATTACTGAAGGTAGTGCAAGTCCCATCATCTCTGTGTGTCCCGTCCCCCAAAGTGTAGTAGGATATAGATTGGGTCATGGGGGCTCTGTGTGCTAAGTTTGGTCTGTATTGGTGAATGGATGAGGGATGCATTGTTTTTCGGAAGTGAGTGAAGGTACTTCAAGTCCCATCATCCGTGGTCCATCTCACAGTAAACTGCATCAGGCTGTAGAGTGGGTCATGAGGGCTCTGTGTGCCAGATTTGGTGTTAATCAGTCATTGGATTAGGTTTGTAGCAGGATTGGGCAGTGAGGGAAGGTACTGCAAGTCCCATCATCCATGTTCTGTCCCCTCCAAACTTCAGTAGGATGTAGAGTGGGTCACTGGGGCTCTGTGTGCCAAGTGTGGACTTTCTCGGTGTTTGTTGGGGGCCACAGTGGTCTGTGGGAACAGAGGGTGTAAAAGTACTACAAATCAATCATCCATTGTCAGTCCTCCCCAAACCTCACCAGGACGTGAAGGCAGTCATGGGGGTTATGTATGGCAAGTTTGGTCTCGATCAGTGATTGGATGAGGGTCGTAGCAGATTTGGGAAGTGAGTAGAGGCACTTCAAGTCCCATCATCCGTGGCCCACCCTCCTCCGAACTGCACCAGGACGTAGAGTGGGTCATGGGGGCTGTGTGTGCTGAGTGTGGTCTGTATTGGTCCTTTGTGGTGGCCTCAGTGGTCTGTGGGAACCAAAGTCTTGGAAAGTACTACAAATCCCATAATACGTGAGTCATGTCATAGGGGGGTTATGTGTACCAAGTTTGGTGCAGGTCCATCACCCGCGCTGGTCGCTGTGGCCTGTGGAAGTGGCTGCCACATATCCGCCCTGGCCTGTGAAAGTATACCGGTGTAAAACAGAAAGGAGTAAAAAAAAAAATGGAAAAGGCCTGCATGGAATTAGCAGTAAGGTCCAATGAGGCTGGGTGCGGGGGCTTTGGGCCAGAATTATTTATATAAGCATTAAAAGGCATTAGAGAAAGGTATTTATTGTTTTCTCTTGTGTCTTTTGAGTGAAGTAGGGCCTTACCTTGTAGAGTGACAGTGCCTGTTCTAAAGATCCTGTCAGAAGCTGCCTTTCTCTGACACTGTGTTGAAGAGGAAGATGGATGCCTCTTTTGGGCCTATCTGGGAGAAGGGATTTGTAGGGGCTACAATGTTTTCTGGGAAGTGAATTGGGATGCAAATCCCATCATTAAATCACTCTATTTTGGGGCCTGTAATGTTATGGCCTGCTATTGGTAAATTTAAAGGGTGCATGGCAGGCAGCCGTTTTCTAAAAGCTGAGGGGGGAGGAGAATACAGGAATCCATTTTGTTTTCACAGAGCCAAGAGGGGAATGTTGATGGTGCATTTTTTCCCCTCAGTGGGAAGAAATCCTGTTGTTTGAATGTAGAGGCCTGGATTCTGGGTTGCTGGCTTTTTTCCCCTCAGTGGGAAGAAATCCTGTTGTTTGAATGTAGAGGCCTGGATTCTGGGTTGCTGGCTTTTTTCCCCTCAGTGGGAAGAAATCCTGCTGTTTGAATGTAGAGGCCTGGATTCTGGGTTGCTGGCTTTTTTCCCCTCAGTGGGAAGAAATCCTGCTGTTTGAATGTAGAGGCCTGGATTCTGGGTTGCTGGCTTTTTCCCCCTCAGTGGGAAGAAATCCTGTTGTTTGAATGTAGAGGCCTGGATTCTGGGTTGCTGGCTTTTTTCCCCTCAGTGGGAAGAAATCCTGTTGTTTAAATGTAGAGGCCTGGATTCTGGGTTGCTGGCTTTTTTCCCCTCAGTGGGAAGAAATCCTGTTGTTTGAATGTAGAGGCCTGGATTCTGGGATGCTGGCTAATCAGTGGCGATCAATGCCCTCTGTCTGGTGCCTTAGAATTTTGGAGTGGCGAGGCTGTCCAATCAAAGGACTTTATGCAAATAGCTGCCACATATCCGCCCTTTGCATACACACAAACACACAAAACATTCCGTTTTATAAAGGTATACAGATACAGATAGTTGCAGAACATTGACCCTACCATGGGTTGATTCAAGTGTCTGCCAATGTGAGTCCCATGGGCTGTAAATATAGCCACTCAACCATCATTTTCCTGTGTAGCCCCACTTTGTCTTTAATGCCTTGGTGTGACACTAGAGTGTGACACAATGGGCTTTTATCCATTGGGAAAAACTGCAAGGTCTTTGTTGAATTCAAGAAGACAGATGAAAGAAGGTATGCAAAACAATGAAAAACATGAGTGCAGGAAAAGAACAAGAAAGAGAACAGGGAGTGGCAAAAATATGAATAGGCTAATAAAAACTTACCCCGAGCTTCAATGATAGAAGATATAAGGCTTAAAGTCAGGATAATAAAATAGAACCTCATAATCTTCTCTTCTTTATTTTCCCCTTGAAAATTATCCTATGGTAGAACTCCTTCCTTACATTGAATGCTGCTTGTTGATGGTTACCTTTCTGGTGTCACTTCCAACATTAGTTTATCAAATGCCTCCTGTGGAATGTATGAGTAAACATGTTTTAAAATAAGGGTAACGATCATACTTCCTATTATTGCCTAGCTAGCACCATGATTTCAAAATGGTTTTTTTTCCTTTGGGAAAACCCTGTCCTTCTGGCCTTGAGTTTAACACCGAAAAACTGTATAACAGCTGCCAAATCACTTTTCATTTCAGAGAAACCTGAGACCTCTAAGCCTTCAAATAGGTAGAGAAGCCAGGGACTAATATGATTGGGAGAGAGAGACACGTTGCCCATGGGGGAACTTCCTTTAAGTGAAATTCTGAAAGTATTATTATTATTTATTTCGATTTGATAAACCGCCCTTCCCGAGGCTCAGGGCAGTTTACAACATATAAAAACAGCATATAAAACACATGGTTAAAAATCTAAAATACTGTACTCTAAAATCCAAAATTGTTCACTTGGGTGGCTGAGATAGTGACACCTTTGCTTTCTGATAGGTCAATGCATGCAAACTTTGTTTCATGCACATTAATATAACTGTTGTGTATAAAATTGCCTTTGAGCTATACAGTACAGATAGACAAATTTCATGTTTAGACTTGGGTCTAATCTTCAAGATATCTCATGATGTACTTAATATATAAATGATGGCACTGTATTTCAAAATCCAAAATAATTCTGATACCAAGCATTTTTGATGAGGGATACTCTATCTGTTTTTACTACACTTCTCTCTTTTTTGAAAAATATTCCATGAGCTTCATAGGTGTCCTTGTAAGGTTGGATGAGAGTTTCCTTTCAGCATAGTTTGAAGAAGAATTCAGCAACGTTTTATTAATTGCTTCATATTTTTTAATATGTCTGTCTGTACCTTATATTTCTAAAACTTAAGCTTTAACACAATATGGATGATTTTTTTTATTCTTGCCCCAAATTTCTTTTTAAAATAATGTCTTCCAATAAAGTTAGTTATAGCAAAGACCAGCTCTGTACTTATCAGTCATATGACTGTCAAGAGAACAGCTCTGAGGAAGTCTTTCACCATTTATGGAAAAGAGTGAGACAGGAACTGTTCTATTGTGCTAGAATCAAGAGTGTGCGGTCTCGCCACATCTCTTTCAGTTAAGAAATTTCCTTCTACAGTGTCCACAGGAGAGAATTCCACAAACACTCAGGACTGAACCAGACATCACATGAGTTGACATGACCAGATCTTCCAGTGTCATTTTCTGTTTCCCACATAAATTATGCCAGTACAACAAGATTGCATTCATGACATTCCCTCAGATACAAAGGCTAAATCAGATAGCAGAATTCTAGGAGGTTTCATCTAGAAAAGATAGCACTTTAAATTTCTATGTTTCTATCAACTGAGATGAATAAGAATTAATTAGTGATGCTGTATCAATATGGGGATACATCTAGGAATCAAACTAGGAATCACTTTGACGACCCCATGGCCCCAAGTTGAATCAAAGGTGCTTTAAGACACACACACATTAAAATATACTGTCAATCCTCTGTGTGAATAAATTCTATAGCCACAGATACAACAGCTTGAAAATATTTTTAATCCCAAAAGTAAAACTTGATTTGCCATTTTATATAAGGCACACCATATTACTTAAGCATCCATGTACATTTAGGTCCAAAGGGGGTCCTGGAACCAATCACCAATAGATATATACTTTAATTGGTTCTCTAATAATATACCTCTTATTTCCTATTTCCACAACAGTATCTGGAATATACATATTAAAATGTAGACGGCACATGTTCACCATTGATGCCATGTCAGTAAAGACCTAAACATATACATCAATGCAGAAATAAATCTTGCCCATTTTACTCGCTTGCATCCATGGATTAACAAGACTACACAAGATTAAATCCATGAAAGTAATAGCTATGCTGTACTACCCAAACCTGAAACTACCTTAAAAGCCAGATATCCACCTGGAACAATGGCACATTTTTCCACCTTACTGCCATGGTCTTTATATCTTATCGCTTTATAACTTTATATGGTTGGTGGGGCAAATTGAGACAAAGTATTAAAAAGCAGCAAAAATAGTCCTTCCAAACATAAAAACTCTTGCAATAGAAAGTCTTTTTAAAAAAAAAAACCCAGTTCAAGGGCTATTCACAGTTCAGGATTTGGAATTCTGAAAACTCTTCCCAAACATCCTAGAACTCAGGAAGTTTGATATAGAAAGATATGGGCCTTCAGATAACTTGTATCTTGACTTTGCAATGAAGGTCACAAGCAGCACCTGGGATTTGATCTGGAAACAGAGTGGCATCCAGTGAAGCTGTTGTACAAGAGAGTTATGTGCTCCCCATAACCCATACCACCAACTTTCTGTGGCCTGAAATCTGTCTAGGGCAGTGGTGGCAACCCTATAGCACACATGCCAGAAGGGGTAGACAGCACCCTCTCTCCTGGCACATGTGCTATAACCCACCGCTCACTCACCATCCTGCCCCCACTTGCCCACCCACCTGTTTGCCTGCCCCCTTTCTCGCTTGCCCACCGACTCACTCCCTGCTTACCCACTTGGCTGCCCCCTACTCACCATCCTGCCCTCATTTATTCACCTGTTTGCCTGCCTCCCCTTGCTCGCTCAGTGCTTACTCGCCATCCTGTCCCTGCCCCCCCCACTTACTCACCTGTTTGCCTGCCCCACTTGCTTGCTCACTCGCCCACCCTCTCACACACACACACCCCGAGTGCCCACCCCAATCCCATTTTGGGCACTGGTTTAACCATCTCTGGTCTAGGAAGTCCATCCATTCTGGAATCTTTCTCTGACAGCAAGACAGAAAATAAGTGGCATCAATGGAAGGAGGTGGCAAAATTGAGACTTTGGGGGCTACAAAATAGTGGACAGGATAAACATAACATTGGGTGGCAATTTTACTCCCCCCTCTCAAGGGGAGAACTTGAAATATTGCTGGTCTTTTGTTCCACTGGATACCAGATTGCCAGCTCTCGGTGTTATCTATATTTACAATATCACTCTAGCTCTCTTTTAAAGTGTCTGTACTTACATTAAAATCTGAAATGTTAGGTGGTAAATGTTCTAGGAGGCCATCATATTATTAGTGTCAAATGTTCATGACTAGCCTTATAATTTCTAAGACATACTTACTGCTTATAACAGTGATTCTCAACCTTCCTAACGCCGTGATCCCTTAATTCAGTTCATGTTGTGGTGACACCCAACCATAAAATTATTTTTGTTGCTACTTCATAACTGTAATTTTGCTACTATTATGAATAGTAATGTAAATATCTAATATGCACTGGACCAAAATTAGGACAATTTGGTCCAGTGCATATCTTGAATACTGGTTGGGTTGGGGGGGGGGGTTGATTTTGTCATTTGGGAGTTATAGTTGCTGGGATTTATAGTTAACCTACAATGAAAGAGCATTCTGAACTCCATCAACAATTGAATTGAACCAAGTTTGTCACACCACTCCCATGACCAACAGAAAATACTGGAAGGTTTTGGTGGGCATTGACTTTGGGTTTTGGAGCTGTAGTTCACCTATATCCAGAGAGTACTGTGGACTCAAACAATGATGAATCTGGACTAAACTTGGCACGGATCCTTAATATGCAACACTGGTGGAGTCTGGGGAAAATAGATCTTGATATTTGGGAGTTGTAGTTACTGGGATTTATAGTTCACCTACAATCAAAGAGCATTCGGAACCCCACCAATGATAGAATTGGGCCAAACTTCCCACACAGAACCCCCCGATCAACAGAAAATACTGTGTTTTCTGGTGGTCTTTGGCAACCCCTGTGACACCACCCTCACGACCCCCTCAGTGTTCATTGGTATGTAAGCTTTACACATACTACTTTCTTTTTTTAGGGAGACACCAAGGTTCCTTTTGTTTTCTTAAATACAATGTCCTCCTAAAGCAATATGCCTAAATATCTGGATAATATCTGAAATAAGCAAACAAAAAGCAACAAACATACCTTACTATTTAATCTTCCTCTACTCCTTCTCACACAATGCCAGAATCGTATAACCTAGATGTGTTTGGCATCCTCTCTCCCAGCCGAGAATGTCTCTCCCAGTCGATGGTTTCTCTCAGTTTTTGTTTCTCACATTATGTTTTTGTCAACCTCTCCAGTTCAGGGAAGGGAAACTAGTTCTATTTTCATGTTGCACCATCTGAGCAACTTTCTTAGGAGGTGTAGAAAATTGCAAAATGCTTGCTCTTGGAGGGGGAAAACAGAAAAAGAGAAGTATCTATAAACACAAATGGCCTTTTCTGTAAAATAAAATGTAATATGAGTGACGCTGCAACCAAGAGTTTAGAGAAGTTACTTTTGGGGATTGCCTTGCTGAAGATCCTTCAGCTAGCATGGACAGTAGCCACAGATTTTAAGTGTTGTAATCCAAAAATTGAATGTCTCCAAGCTCTGGACCAGGGGTGGGCAATTATTTTTTCCAAGGGGCCACACGAGAGCCAAAAAATATTATGGAGGGCAGCACCTAAAGGCTGAACTACATTCTACATAATATCAATTGAATTTCTTTAATAATGATAATAATAATAATAAAGGCACTGCATTGCATTTTTGATATATTAAAAAGACTGATAAGAGTATATGTTATGAGCAATGAAAAAAGAGGTTGTCGTAGGAAAAATGACATTTATTCACTAAAATTTTACAAAACAATGGTTAACAAAATGTGAACATTTGTATCATTTGTGATTATCAGGGGTCAGGACCCTTTTTGACTCAGAGAGCCATAAAAGCAAAATATTTGGAAATTTATTTCAGTGGGAACATAATAATAATGATGATGATAATATTCATTCAGCCTCTGCTAATAATAATAATAATAGTAATAACAACAACAGGTTCCTAGAGTAGGAGGAGACCTCCAAGGGCCATCCAGTCCAACCTCCTTCTGCCATAAGGGAAAAACACAATCAAGTCACTCCTCACAGATGGCCATTCAGCCAATAATAATAATAACAACAACAGGTTCCTAGAGTAGGAGGAGACCTCCAAGGGCCATCCAGTCCAACCTCCTTCTGCCATAAGGGAAAAACACAATCAAGGCACTCCTCACAGATGGCCATTCAGCCAATAATAATAATAACAACAACAGGTTCCTAGAGTAGGAGGAGACCTCCAAGGGCCATCCAGTCCAAACTCCTTCTGCCATAAGGGAAAAACACAATCAAGTCACTCCTCACAGATGGCCATTCAGCCAATAATAATAATAATAACAACAACAGGTTCCTAGAGTAGGAGGAGACCTCCAAGGGCCATCCAGTCCAACCTCCTTCTGCCATAAGGGAAAAACACAATCAAGTCATTGCTCACAGATGCCCATTCAGCCAATAATAACAACAACAACAGGTTCCTAGAGTAGGAGGAGACCTCCAAGAGCCATCCAGTCCAACCTCCTTCTGCCATAAAGGAAAAACACAAAGCATTCATCACAGATGGCCATTCAGCCATCTTGAACCAAACTTGGCACACTGAACTCTCATGAGACCAACAGAAAGTACTGAAAGGGTTTGCTGGGCATTTACTTTGAGTTTGGGAATTGTAGTTCTCCTACATCCAGAGAGCACTGTGGACTCAAATAATGATGGATTGGGACCAAACTTGGCACAAATCCTCAATTTGCCCAAAGAGGCAGAAGAAAAGAGAAGAGGAGGAAGATGAGGAAAGAATGGAAGCGCCCCCTCCCCGCTGCACTCTGGCTTCGGCCCCGCCCCTTTCCCGCTCTGGCCATGTCCCCTCTCCATCGCTGCACTCCCACTCCTTCCCTCTTCCGTTCAGGTGGTGGAAGGGGGAAGGAATGAAAAGGGGAAAGAGAGAGGGAGAGAAGGAAACAGGAAGACTGTCAGGCTCCAGGCCTCAGTTTCCCCAGAACCACACTGCAGCCATTATGGCATCCAAAAATCCTCTAAGTCTGTCTGCCTTTCCCAAGTGAACTCAGCACTATGCAAACCGGTTCAAACATTCAAGGCTGCGGCTGTTATTTCTAGCGATAAGCAGAAGCGCTTGGGACCAGGAGCTCCACTGCCTCCTCTTCACAGGTGTGGGCACTAATTGGGAGCACATACTTTGCCTCTGAGGTTTACCTAAACAGCAGCTGCAGCCCATCATGAGAACCATGATGTTCGACGCAGTCACATCGATAGATCAAAGGGTTTGGACACTATAACCGTTTGGTCTTGGAAAGGCAGCTCATCTCGAGCCAACTATTGCATTCCCTGATCATGGATTCCTTAACGGGCCTTGCGGCCTTCCTGCTCAAGACTTTACCTGCCAGCTCGCTGGTTGCTTTGGATCTAGCCCGCTTGGGCCTTCATTTGCCTTGTCGCTTTGTTCCTGATCGCTACAGAAAGACTTTGCCTTTTGTATCCTGCTTGATCCCTGATTGCCACGGGACTATATTCAACTTGCTGCTACCATTGAACAGTGCTGCTATTTACCGGTGCCACTTTAAATGCATCTTAGCTGACTTCTAGCCTCTTTCCTATAATCAGTTATTCTAAATAAACCTGTTGTACCTCAGTTGAATGTGAGGTTTCCAAGTGTCCTGGAGGGCGACAAAGACAAGAAGCAGAAGAAGGGAAAGGGCACCAAGGCAAGAGGGAGGGGGGAGCGCAGAAGGAGAAAGTGAAGGGAGGAGCAGGAGGAGGAGGAGGGCGAAGGCATGCTCTTGCTCCTGGCCGCCTCCCCTTCTCCGCCCTCTCTTCCCTTCCCCTTCGCTTGCGTGCCTGCCTGCTTCTTCACGTTTGTAGCCGCCCCAATGGGAGTTCGCTTCCCTCTCTTCAGGACAAAGCCTTGAGGGAGCCAAGGGCCGGACAGCATCGGCTGCCGGGTCAGATCTGGCCCGCGGGCCAGAGGTTGCCCACCCCTGCTCTGCACTCTAACTAGTGATGAATGAACAGGCCCATAATAATTAGTAATTTGCTTCCCTAGTTGTAGAACGAAGATTATAAATGCTATGCCACTCACATGTTTTTTAAAATGATATTCAGATTTCTGCATGAAAGTAACAACAAAATGCATCATGGGACTACAGCAGATGTAAAATGCAATCATTCCCTCCATTCCCAAGACTTCAGACTGATTCATTGCCATTGCAAAGAGTAATAAGGAATTTAAAATACTTTTCCACACGTACAAGCATTGCAAATGAGACATTTTCATTTCCTTCAGAAAATGAAGAGTTGCTACAGTCTACATCTGAACATGCCCAAAATGGTAGAATTCAATGCTTATTCACAAACAACACATTCCTGGGAAAACAGAAATGAACTTCTAAAGAATCTGGATTTGACTTACAAAAGGAAACCAAAGTAAAGTGTCAGGGAACGATGCCCATGGCCATCAACAAGGCCGATGGGATCCGGATCCCGAACAGCACCCTAGCCATAACAACCCCCAGCTGGCCGGCTGGGAGCAGAGAGATAGGGCCGCTCCCATGGGATCCGCACCTCCCCGTGAGACTGGGGTTAAGGGATGGTTCCCAGGGTAGGGGTATAAAAGGGCCGGGGTGGTTGGGGACAGTACTTTTTGGCTTCAACTGTTATGTTCCTGAATAAAGAAATTGAATTAACCAGAAGGAGTCCGCGTGGTTCATCTTCGGCATTTGGCTGGCCTGACAGAAGCCAAAAAGTCATCGAGTTTTCCCGGGCAATCCGGAGAGACTCAACATGCAGGAGGAAGCTGCTGGCGGAGCAGGCTTTGGGGCAGAGGCCTGGAGTAAGCGTGAGGGCCCATTCCGGGCAGGGGAGGCCACCGCCACTTCCTGAGGAGAGGAGAGTCCGAGAGCGACTTCTCCAACGCAGGTGGCTGAGCTGGAGGGCCGAGTCGGAGGCCTGGAGACCACTGTGCAGTCCCTTTCCCAAGCGTTGGATAAAAGGGACCAAGCGTTGTTAAGAGGACAACGATCCCGGTCGGCATGGAGTGCTCCGGGTGCGGGGGATTTTACTTACTATACGTGGATGGAGGATGGAAGGCAGACCTCAACCACGTATGCTGCAGGGCGCCCCAGCCTCTCTACCATAGTGGAGGACGAGGGGGATCTGGATACTCGGGCAACCAGGCCGAAGAGGGCACATGGTGTGGGCTTCGGGATGGAGACCCTGCGCGAAGAGGGGAGCTTCAGCAGCACAAGATCCCAGGGCCTGGGACGTTCCCCTCCTTTGGCCCCCACAGGGGTGGCGGGCGCCGGACGGGGCGCTTCCCATGTGGATTGGGATGCTCCAGGAGGCCTGGGAGAGTTGTGGCAGGGGTCGCCAGCTCCTGCAGCCCCGGGAATGGTATGGCCCCCTCCCAGGCGAGAAGAGTTTCGGGCGGAATTCAGAGGCGAGGCCCACAGAGTGGCGTTTTTACCACCATTGTCCGTAACCACATGGAGGACTACGGGCACACCTACCTGAGTGAGAGGGGCCACGTCCGAGCCATCGGGGCCACCTTCCGAGGCCGGGCGGCTGACTGGTTCGTGCAGTGCCACGATCGACGCGACCCCTGCCTACAACATGTGGGGGCGTTCCTGCGTGCGGTAGAGGAACGTTTCCGGGATCCGTTGGCCCGGGTCAAGGCCAAAGAAGCGCTCCGGGCGCTCCGCCAAGGGACTCGTTCAGTCACGAAGTACACCGAAGAGTTCCTGGCGTTATCCGGCAGGGTGGCAGAATGGTCCCAGGCCACCCTGTTAGAACTCTACAAGGATGGCCTGCGCCACGACATCCTGGAGTGGAACCTGCACCGCGACGACCCAGGGACGCTGGATGGCTGGAAGCAGTTGGCGGGGAGAGTGGAGGCGACCATCGCTCAGGTGCAGCGGAGGAAGGTGCCACCCGCGGCCCCTGCCAGGGTGCGCGCCGAGCCCAGACGGATGCCAGGCTCATCGGAGGAGAGGCCGAGGCTGGCCAAGTCCATCTCCAGAGATAAAATGGGTGCCTGCTTTGTCTGCGGGAAGACGGGACATCGGGCAGCGGTGTGTGGCCAGCGCAAGGACATGGAGGGACGGCGACCGGTCGTGGCATCCAGACGGATGGCGGAGATCATAGAGACAGTTCCAGAGGGGGTGAGTTCCAAGCCCCGCAAGAACATTTACTGCTTGATCGAACTTTGGAAGGAAGGGGTGCTCTGAGAACATTGTTTCCCCAAAACTGGCAGAGCACCTACAGTGTAGAGTGCAGACCCTGCCTGCACCCATAGAGTTTGCTCAGTTTGACGGTTCGCTGGCCGGGGTAGGGCCGTTTCTGTTAGGCACGGAGGGCGTGCGCACCCGGGTGGAGCCTTGGGAGGGGGTGGTGGACTTTGTCATCGCCCCCACTGACCAGGACGTAATACTGGGAATGCCCTGGCTGGTACAAGTCAACCCCCAAATAGATTGGGAAAAGGGGACCGTTACTTGCCACCCCCCTAGCGAGGGGGAGTGCGTTGGGCCAACCCTACCCGGCCTGGGAAATGTTGTGCCCGTTCCTGGGTTGCCAGGGGAGTACCAGGATTACTCCGATGTCTTCAGCCCCGAGGGGGCTAGTCACATGCCGCCCCAAAGAAATGTAGAGTGCCAAGTAGTAATCCGGGAGGGGGAGGCGTTGCCCAAGCCTAAGATATATCCACTCTCCCAAGCAGAGAAAGAGGTTCTGAGAGAGCAGATCGATGAATATATGGCAAAGGGGTTTATAGAGGTGTCCGACTCCCCAATAGTGGCCCCAATAGTTTTCCAAAGAAAAAAGGATGGGGGCCTGCGGCTCTGCATAGATTACCGTGGCCTCAACCCGGTCAGCACCACCAACTGCTACCCCTTGCCACTCATCAAGGACCTCATTGGCCAGTTGGGAGGGGGTCAATACTCCACTAAATTGGATTTGATAGACACTTTCCATATGGTCCGGGTCAAGCCCAGTGACCGCTGGAAGACGGCCTTCGCATGTCCCCTGGGGCTCTATCAATGGACTGTCATGCCTTTCGTCCTGTCCGGAGCCCCGGGGATTTTCATGCAACTGATAAATGAAGTGTTGCACCCCCTCCTGTATAAAGGTGTCTACGTATACTTGGACGACATTGTCGTGGTGTCGCAGACCAAAGACCAGCATGTGAGGCTGGTAAGGGAAGTTCTGGAGTGGCTACTGCAAGCCAGGTTATACGCTAAGCTCACCAAATGCGAGTTTAACAGGGGGCAAGTTGATTTCCTGGGCTACAGGATTTCCCGCGAGGGGATTACAATGGACCCAGGCAAGGTGACAGACGTACAGGAGTGGGAGGCCCCACAGACCCGGAGACAGCTCCAGTCGTTCCTAGGCTTTGCAAATTTCTATAGGTCCTTTATAGAAGCGTACCACCCTATGAGTAATGGCAGTGTGGAGAGGGCTGAACAGACTTTAAGCCATTACCTCCACATTTATACCAACCAGGAGCAAACCAATTGGGCTGACTTGCTTCCGTATGCGGAAATGGCATACAACGGGTCCGTACACTCTTCCACTGGTAGGACCCCTTTCTCCATCAAGTATGGGCAGGAGATCACCCCCTGCCGCGCCTCCCAGAATGGCAGGAAGACGCGAAGGAGGAGGAGTGGAGGTGTGGTGCCAGGGAGGATTGGGAAAGAGTCACCAAGGCATTGGCCGTGGCACAGCGCACTCACAAGCACTTTGCCGATCGCAAGCAGCAGGGGGCCGAGTCCTAATGTGAAGGAGATTTAGTATGGTTATCGGCCCAAAACATAAAGCTGGGTTTGCCGTCCCGTAAGTTAGGGCCCAAATACTTAGGGCCATTTAGGGTTGTCAGGGCAATCAACCAGGTGACCTACGAACTAGCCTTGCCTAAGGGTATGGGTAAGGTACACCCTTCGTTTCATTGCAGCCTGCTAAAGCGTTATCACGGTCCAGTGGGGCCCGGGGACTAATGGCACCTCATTATTTTCACAGGAGGTGGAGGAAGAGGAGGTGGCCGTCCTGTCAGGGATCGATGCCCACGGCCATCAACAAGGCCGATGGGATCCGGATCCCGACCAGCAGCCTAGCCATAACAACCCCCAGCTGGCCGGCTGGGAGCAGAGAGATAGGGCCGCTCCCATGGGATCCGCACCTCCCTGTGAGACTGGGGTTAAGGGATGTTTCCCAGGGTAGGGGTATAAAAGGGCCGGGGTGGTTGGGGACAGTACTTTTTGGCTTCAACTGTTATGTTCCTGAATAAAGAAATTGAATTAACCGGGAGGAGTCCGCGTGGTTCATCTTCGGCGTTTGGCTGGCCTGACATAAAGCAGCATCTGATATGCTATTATAAAACAAATTGATTTATGGTTACGTTTGATATACAGTTGGACCTCCAGATTTGCAGGTTTAACTTTCACAGATTTGATTATTCATAGATTTAATTAATATGTTCTTGTTGAAAAAAGGTGGGCTAGATGCATGATTTATAGTTTTCCCCTTCGTCATCATACCCTCCCTAAATACATCATGCACCAGACTGATTATCTCAGAAGCAAGCTTTAAAAATTAACCCAAACATAGTCCTTTATCAGTTGTCAGCAGATATTTTACTACACAGCCTCGACTTGTGCCCCTCACTGTTTAAAAAAACTCTATGACTCCATTTTCATCCAAACTCACAGTGGAAGCTTTTAATGTTGACATGTTGCTTTATATACAACTGTATTCACACATCAGGATCCCCTGCTGTCCCATCAGTCAATGGCATATGCAGAGATATACTTACAATAGATATCAGCCACAGATGTATGGCGAAAAGTAAAAGAATCATGGCAAGAAAGAAAACACATGTTTGCTGCCCTCTTTTATAATCCTTGCTTCTTCTCATTGACCAGGGACAAAAATGAAAGATGTAACCCTCATCATGCCTGTCACATGGTCATGACTCAGCTTCTTTTGCTTGTCTCTCCAGTTACATGTCACCACCTACGTAACCTTTCATAGGCGTGTGACCACATGTGTATTAGAACAGTATTTTCCAACAGCATTACACAATGGCATTATAATCAATGCAGTCCTATCTAACAGTGCATTATCTACTTAACAGTTCTCCTTAGATCCTCTAGCACAGCGGTTCTCAACCTGTGGCTCGCGACCCCTATGCAGGTCGAATGACTGTTCCACAGGGGGTTGCTGCTTCAGCTTCTCCTATTTTTCCTTTTCCTCCTCCTCCAGCAGCAGCAGTGTGGGGTGGAGGGGAGCATGGGTAGGCACTTGGAAGCAGAGGCACATGTGATGGGAGAAGGCGAGGAGGCAGGCCCTCATGCTCTCCCTCTCTCTTTCTCCCCCTTTCCTTCTCCCTATTTCCCTTTTATTCTCGTGTCTCCCTCTTTCCCTTCCTTTCTCCTTCTCTTTTCTATCCCTTTCCTTTCTGTTTTCCTCCCTCCTCCTTTCTCTTCCCTTCTTTCTACCCCTTCTCTCCCTCCATTCTCATCTCTTATTCTCTCTCTATCCCTCCCTTTCCTATTTTTTAACCCAGAACTCAAAGGTGTTTTTATTTAAAATTCATTTCATGCTTCAGCATAGCCAAGAAAGCAATGACCAAGACAGAATAGTCCAAAATCCTTCTTTGAGCAAAGCTTACACGACCAGACAGGAAAAGTAGAAGTCCTTTGCAGGGATTTAGTCACTTTATTGGGAAGGAGGAATAAGGGCACTGAGAGCAGAAGGGTCCTCCCAAAATGAGGGGAAGTAAAGACCCTCTACAGTTCCTCCCCCCACCCAGGTCCCCATGCCTGCCATGGAGCAGGAAGGCACTGAAGAGAAAGAAGGCGCCCAGGAGGCAGTGGGAGAAGAGAAGGGTCACATCCAGGGTGGCATGCAGGGCAGTGGTGGCCGCAAAGAGGAAGAGCATGTGCGGGCAGAAGTCCTGGCCCCCTTTCACCTTGAAGTCTGGGGGAAAGATGGAGTAGACTCACACACTGCCTACAATGAACCAGGTGCAAAAGAAGCTGCTGGTTCCCATCTACCTGCTGGTCCTGAATGCCTCTTCCTCCTTCTCTTCCTCCTTCTGGGCTGTGTCTCTTGCAAGGAGGGAGGCCCCGAGTGACTCTGGGCCTTGATCCAGCATCTATGGGGCACCTATCCCCTCCCTTTTATATTGATAATTTTCTTACTCTTCTCTTTCTCCTAAGGGATGACGCTATGAAGCAGCAATGAAAATATTTTTATGGTTGGGGGTCACTACGACATGAGGAACTGTATTAAAGGGTTGTGGCTTTCGGAAGGTTGAGAACCACTGCTGTAATAGAAGTTGATCATAAAATCACCCCGGGAGACCTAGACATTCCTAGATAAGTGTTCTTTCACGTTAAAAAACCTTTTTAAATGCAGAGTTTTTCTACTTTTACACCGCATGATAATGGAGGGCCTAGTGTACAATATAGGCATTCAAAGAAAAGGGACAGGAAATGTAGTCAAGAGAGTAAGATTGCAAGAAGTAGAAGAGGCCTAGGTGCAAATCATTTGCAAAATTTCAATCTGTTGGAAATTTGTTTTTGGCTGGGCAGAATTTTTATTTGAAAAGGCAATGCCTTCAGTTTCACACACGCACATGCACACTAGGCCTATTTTATCACGGAAAAATGGCTTCAAACCTCGCTTCGGATGTAGGGGGCGCTGGCACCTCGTATCTGATAGACTTCCAAAGTTTTCAGCAGTTTTTTCGAAATTGATTTGGATATACTTCTGAAATTCAGAATGGCTTCGTTAATGGCATCTGCGATTGCGCAATGCATGGAAACCTGCAGAAGGGACAGTCAAAACTTGGGGGATTCCCTTTACCTCCTTTTTTGACCACTACTACAGACAAAACTAGCCACACTGGTACAAAATACTGAACACATTTAACACATTAATAAACATTTAAAACATTTAAAACACAATGAGACAAAACTAGAGAAGGGCGGAAATGACATACGAGCCATATCTGAATATGGCGATGGAGACTTGAAATGGCAAATCCACTTCCTGTTTCCTTCTCTTCGTAATCGCTTCAAAAGTCAAAAATAGGTGCAAAAAGGTCAAAAAAATTTGGAGAGAAGTACATTCCCATGTACAAGGAATGCTTAAGAAAAAATTTGATTTGAAGCCCGAGTACTACCTCTTAAATATATTGGACTTCGAAATAGGAAACAACGAGGATAAGGTCTTGTTTTGTATCTCAGCCGCGGCGAGGATTGAGATAGCTAGAAAGTGGAAGAGTACGGATGCCCCGGAAAGCACAGACTGGCTACTAAAAGTAAGGGAATTAATGGACCTGGATACCCTTAAAGGCCTGGTGATGAACCAGAGAGAGAACCAGAGAACGGATTGGAGCCTAACTGGAACATATATCAAAGACTTTAGCCTAACAAGGCAAAATAGAGGGAAATGCTAGAGAAGGAAATCACCCAGGTGAAAATGCCGGTTAAACATAAGGGCACGAATCTACAGGGATACGGACAAATAAGAAGTCCTGAGGATCAAGTAATGGACGGAACCTGCAACCCGAACTGGGAGTTACTGGCATAGGCCAGCAAGCTATTTCTTTCATCTTTCCTCCCCCTTTCTTTCCTACCCAGCACTCCCCCCCCCCCCAAATCCCACCCAGCCCCCATCACTATTTACCCCACTTCTTTTATCATATGTATAAAAACTCCATAATAAAAATCATTTTTTAAAAAGTCAAAAATATCCGAATTACATCTGAATTTCGGATGTATCTGACATTCGAAAACAGACCTAATGCACACATCAGCAATTCTAAAGTCTGCTTTTGAGGGTATGTTTTATACAAGAGTGGATTTAAAACTTGATGACCTCAGTTGTTTATTCTCATCAGCCTCATCTTTTTCTAGCATCTTATGTGAGTTTGGTTGCACATTTAGCTTTAAAAGAATGAATTCATTCTCCTGAGGTTTTGCAAGCTGAAAAAAGAAAGCAGCGTTCCTTTCCAAGTCAGAAAGAAATGCTAATTGATTGTAAATTAAATTTGCATGCATTATAAGTGCTAACGCTTTCGCAATTAGCCGAGGGAAGCTTTCAACAGACATAGCTGGCAATGGTGATGGCCAAAGGTTATTCAAGCAGGGAAAATGGTGAAAAGCAAGCAAGCAAAACAAACAAACAAAAAAGCTTCTCCCGTCTTCTGTATCATAGGAACTACTGTAGAAAAGGATCATGCTGGACTTGAGCTCTCTCCAGATTGCCTCGCACACTTGATGGCGCTGTGGAATTAACAAACAAAATCCACATGGGAAAAGTGCCCATGATTCCTGATCTAGCAGCAAACACTTAGTACACACTTGCAAACACTTGCTGCTAGCATGACAGACCACTACTCTATCTAAAGGACTTTTTAAAAGGACATTTTCCTTCCAGAATATAACTCTGTAGCTCCCAATGAAATTTGGTTGTTTTAGTGAAATGTCCCATAGAAAGAAGGAAGGAAACAAGGGAGCAATGAAGATATCTCTTCTGCTTTTGAGGTTCCTAAATATACACATTGCCTCATTGACAAAGGACACATCTACACTGACAATACAGTTTGAAGGCAGCTCAATAGCACAGTGTTTAGATGATGCATACTGCAAACACATAGTCTGAAATAGAGCCCATAATGTGCATTACAATGCCTAAGCGTAAACCACATTGCATGGTGAAAATGATTAAGGGACAGGTGCAACCCAAACATTCATATTGTGTATTGGGGGGACGGGGACAACTCTTTCATAGTCATGAATTCATGAATACTGCAGTTCCTGGAAGTGGTTTGAGGCCATCCTCTGCAGTGCCTATACGCAATCATCCACACAGTGAAATCACTGTAGATGTGCCTAAAGGTACATTCTGGATAGTACATTCACTGAACTGTGGCCAACTTTTCATTCCTCCATTTCCACCCACACATTGCTTTACAGGAACCAGGAGTCCTTCACAAAGCAGTTTCTTTCAGCTGCATTCTCAATGGCCAAATGTTACTTCTTCTTTGTTTTCTCTGAACAACTTCCCCTTTCTATGAATGCTGACTTTTGTCATATCGGCATGTAACTATGAAGAAAGCTCATAGCAGAGTCAAGATGAATTTCTGTTGAAATTTATAAGCTTTACTTCAGAATTATTAACCCTCAAGACTACACAAGATGGTAAACGGAAGGAGGTAGAGTCCAATGTATTGGTGTGGTGCTTGTAGGGATGGATCAAGTGGTCATTTTTTGTTTTTCTTAGTTGCTGGTTTTTCCAGTTTTAATGTCTTCCTAAACTTGAAGAGTATTTTTAAAGAAATAATTCCTGAAAATGTGTGTGCATCTGCAAGCATACTTCTCTATGCAATTTTATCAAATAGAGGGTTTACAAGTAATATGGAAGGGATTTTTCAACTATCAATTAATGTAAAATGCAAAAATGTAAGACTTTTGTGTGCGTGACTCTCCCCTCGTTCTTGAGTAACACATTAATAATTACAGAGTTTATGTTCATTCATGATTGTGAAAGTGAAAAATGAAACAAGTTTACATTGAAACATAAATCACACTAATTCTTTTTTAATAAACATTTTTATTGAAAGTTTTATAATAAAAGATAAGATTTGGGAAGAAGGGGAAGGGGAAGGAAAGAGAAAAAGAAAAAAAGAGAAATATAGGGTGGGAAAAATATTGGGTGGGAGGGGGGTTTGGCTTCCATTCTTCTTTATAGTGGTTTGTTGTCAATGGTAATGACGTTAAGTCCTTTGGTGTATTTGAGCCGCTTCTTCTTCGCTGTCTTCCTGTGGGTGGTATTTTGTTCTGTATAAATTCATCCTGTTAAATTATCATCTTAAAGTTATTTTCTTTTAGCCATATTTTAGTGGGGTTCAGTCTGTTTTCTTAATGAATTTGCCTTGTGCTTTTGGTAACAAGAAAGTTAGTTTATGTCTAATAATAATGTCTAATCATTTCTTTAGCCATTCTTCTTTTGGTGGAATTGCTGTTTGTCTCCATACCTTGGCGTAGACAATTCTCACAGCTGTTACCATATATGTGAATAATTTGTCTTTATTCAGGTTCTATTCAATATTAGTCATCCCTAGTAGAAAAGTTTCAGGTTGCAGTGGGATCTTTTTTTCAGAATTTTTTGACATAATTCGTGGATTTCTTTCCAGAAAGATTTTGCTTTCTCACAAGACCACCACATATGGTGAAATATGCCAACACAATTCCCACACATGCACTGCGCTGCCATGCACCGAGCATGCCTGCTCTACCCTCCCCACTTGGGGTCTCAGAAACAGTCCTCCCTTTGACTGAGAGGCCAGGCAATCACAGCAGAGGAGTTGATGGGAAGATTTGACATCTGTTTCCAAAAAGGAAGAGAAGGTCAGGCAGAGAAATCTTCAGCCTTCTTTGCCAAAGGGGTTCCTAAGACTGTCAGAAATATACAGTATGTTTTCTGATGGTCTTTGGCAAACCCTCTGAAACCCCCTCATGACCCCCCCGCTTCACAACTCCCAGATTGAGAAACACGGTTCAATCCTCTCCTTTGACTCTGAAGTCCAATAATGGAGTGTGGAGCGGGGTGGCAAATATCATCTTAAAGGGTGATGTTGATGAGGAGAAAATAAGAGGTGAATGGCTGTCTTAATTTAATGCAGATTTATGGAATAAATTAAAGTGGTTAACCATGCATTGCAGCAGCTGCTCTCACTTGTAGGTCAGGTTGCATCTCCAAGAATGAAGGGCAGGGTGAAACACTGAGAGGATGGGCATTCAGCAGCTGCAGTGCCATTGCAGTCTCCTATGCTAAAAAAAAAGTTTTTGGAACTGCTGTCTAAAAGACCAGATCACTTATTTATCTCACAAGCTATATAGATTGGGCAGAAGCCCCTACATTTATGTCAGCAAAGGCTGAATAAAAGGGGGAATAGGGGGCAAAACCTCTGGATTCCACTCTGAAGCATCTGCCTGGAGAGTGAACCAACAATAAATTACAAATACATTTTAGTATGTTAACAACCCAGAAAGTGGTTATAATTCTTGATGCTAAATTTAGGGAACAGGGTCCCTGATCTTGCCTGGATCAGTGCCAGTATAACCCTTGTGAATTATTGGTTTAGCTCAGCAGGTGGAGAAATCCCAAGAAAGGGGCTGTTCTTGCTGGTTAATTTTTGAAAGAAAGGGATAGTTGGAGATGAGCTGCAGTTGTCAAGGCTAAGGGATATGCCCTTTTCACTTTGAATGGTTGTATTTCCAACTATGTATACAGAAAGGTCAAATGGGTAGTCTTTGTAGTGTAATTTTTATATTGTATTTGCATTTATTTTGTTTTGTTTTTAAATTGAGGACTTTAAAATTGCATCCACATATTGCAACTAGTGATCAAGCCTTGCACTGTCACAGCTACATGCGTATGCTTCAAATTTATTCTATAATTTGTTTTAACATTGTTATAATAAATACTAGGCTTGGTTTAGAACCCAAAAATCGGGATTCGAAAATCTAATGGGGGGGGGGGGATTTTTTGATTAGTAATAGAAAGACTTACCAAAAAAATTCCAAAAATTTCTAAAATGTAACATAATTACTAACGAAATTCGTTAGTAGTTCGTATGCCAGCGCATGCGCATTCCAGATGGTTTTGGCCTACAATTCCCAGAAATCCAAACAGCTGGTAAACTGAAGGAGGGAGGGAAGGAGGGAGGGAAGGAGGGAGGGGGTATTCTATTCTTGGAAGCAGCAAAAAAAGGAGGAGCCCCCCCGTGTCGCTCCTCACTGCCTCTCTCTCGCCCCGATCCTGAAGGAGTGAGGGCCCAGGTTTGCCCAGGCTGAGGGGAAAAGGAAGAGGCCTGAGGCTGTGAGGAATGGTGAGAGTTGAAGTCCAAAACACCTGGAGGGCTGAAGTTGGCCCAGTGCAGTGGGGGGGAAGAGAGGAGGCAGAAGAGAAGGGAGGGGAGGAAGCCACGAGGAGAGAGAGAGAGAGAGAGAGAGAGAAGCAGAGAGAGACGGAGAGAGAGCGGGGAGAGGGAGGGGAGGAGTGAGTTGGAAGTCCAAAACATCTGGAGGGCTGAAGTTGGCCAGTCATGAAGCCTCTTCAAGGCTTGGCATGCTTTAGATCCTGGCAGGCAGGAAGGGCAGGGAGGGCCCGTCCACTCCTCCTCCCCTGCCAGGATCTAAAGTGCACCAAGCCTTAATGCGCTTTAGATCCTGGCAGAGGAGGAGCAGACGGAGCCCTCCCTGTCCCTTCTCCCTGCCAGGATCTGAAGTGCACCAAGCCTTAATGCGCTTTAGATCCTGGCAGAGGAGGAGCAGACGGGGCCCTCCCTGCCCCTTCTCCCTGCCAGGATCTGAAGTGCACCAAGCCTTAACGCGCTTGAGATCCTGGCAGAGGAGGAACAGACGGGGCCCTCCCTGCCCCTCCTCCCTGCCAGGAGTTTGTTTGCATCTGATTGGCTAAAGAAAAGAAGGTGGTTTCATGGTACCACCTGGTCTCCATTAGCCAATCAGAAACCACGTGGAGTAAGGGCAAAGAAGCCATCCGACGTCCTTGCGACACTTACGCACCAGATACAAAAATGGCGCCGCAAAGTGTCGTAAAAGAAAGGGTACTTCCGGGATCGCCGCGGCGATGCGTATAAGCTAGAAAGTCCCATTACATACGAATCCCTTCTGATTTCATTTAATTTTCATAACTTTTTTCTCATGCCTAATAAATACATATATTGGGACTTCAATTGCAATTGTGTTTACCATCTTCAATCATTGAACCTAGAAAGAGGTACGCCAGCTTTTCCTGAGGGCTCTTCTAGACTTAGCTAATAGGGCTGTTTGATTTTTTAAAAACTGGTTCAAAACTCGCTTTTGCTCTAGGGGGTGCTGGCGCTTCATATCTGATAGACTTCCGAATATTTCCATTAAAATTTCAAAATTTATTTGGATGAATTCAGACATTTCTGAATGACTTTTTAAATGGCGGACGTGCATCTCTTTAACCCAGTTAGGACTGGGGGATGGGGAGGGAAGAAATCGGTGCTGAGCAAGAGGAGGGGCCAAGATTTGGAGGAGCCTTGGTGATCAGGAGGGAATCTCAGCCCCTGGCTTCCAAGGCGCACTTTGGAAGCCAGGGGCTGAGATTAGGAGGAGATTTCCTCCTGATCGCCAAGGCTGTACCTCCCAAGCCAAGGGAGAGCCTTGGTGATTGGGAGGAAATCTCGGCCCCTGGCTTCCAAAGCGCCATAGCTCATTGGGTGAAGGAAATCAGGTGGCTGTTTGCAAACCACCTGAACACAACCAGCCAATGACGGAAGGCTCCAGGAAAAGGGCGGAAATGACATCTGATGCCCTTTCCGATAATGGCAGATGGGGCTTCGGTATGGCGACGCCACTCCCGGGTAACTTTAATTTTTCGAAAACGGTTAAAAAGTAACTTTTCTTTCAACACATTCCGATTTCTGTTAGATTCCGACAAACCTACCCAGCCCTGATAGCTAAAACCCATACGGAAATGGGTTAAAATAACCCATTTTGGATAGTCCCCATCCTCAATCCAAACCACAGGCTTTCCCTGGGTGGGTGACTACATGCCATCCCAAGTCACATTGGGATGTCATGAAGCCACCCGAAGCCACCCATTTGGGCCCCTAAACTTACCAGAGAGACTTGCCAGCAGTGCAGTCCTCTCCCTACAGTCCTCCTGATGTAAGAAAATGACACATCAGGAGGGAGGAGGGGGAAGAGGGCCAGGGGAGTGTAAGGAAAAGACTGTGCTGCCAGCAAGCCTCTCTGGTAATTTTTGGGCCCCAAATGAGGGGTCAGACGGGAGGAGGTGGGCACCATCCTGCTCCTCTGGGCTTTTGGGAGGCCAAAGAAGCAGAAGCAGTCCTGGTAGTCAGTCCCCACAGACACAGAACCTCAACAAATCCAGACCTTTCAGTAAGGCCTGGATTTGTGGAGGTGTTCAATTAATGTGGAGTAAACTGGTAAAACCTGGTTTACTCCACATTAATTCACTTTTACCAGAGGCATAGTTTGGATGCCTCCAGTAAAAGTGAGACAGGTCCCACATGTTGGGTCTGTCTGGAACGGCCCTAAGTCTTTGACACAATATTACAATAGGATGCAGATAAAATTCCCCTTTATGGGTCATCTTTCTGCATTTGTAAAATGTTTAAAGGTTTACAGAATAATTAAAAATGACCTCTGATGTAATCATTAAGCAGCAGGTGTTAAAGATCAAAAGTACACTTGTTCACTGCTAATACAAAAATTAGTTTGTTAGAAGCTCAAGTGGATTGATAAATTTTGGATGTTCTTCTAACACAATGGGCTCTTCATACCGTTCTGTATCATCTCTAATTGTTTTATGACTGTTCTTTCCTGTTGAAACATCATGGTAGGGATCCTGGTTCTACTACTCTTGGTGTTGAGGTGGCAGATCATGTGTGGTTGTACACACTGTAATCATCCTGCTGGGTCACATGCAGCTTCCATGGAAAGATGTGCTTCTCAAGAGGCCAACTTCTGCCCTGCATCACCATAAGTACAACATCCTCATCAGAGAGCAGGCGGATCAGGTCACCCTCAGCGTCCCGGTAATTCAAGGCAATATCATTGGGTCCAAATTCTCGCCTTAAAAAAAAGGGAAGACAATTTATTTTCTACTGTCATCCCTCTACTTTTGCTGGAGTTCCCTGTGAAATTTGGGGATACAAATAAAAATATTATTTGATTTACCCAAGAGAATGCTTCTCTAGTCCAGTCTTCCAGCATGCTGCTATGGTCAGCTTTTTGTGTCAGTTGACTATAGAGTTGTGCTGGATGACCCTAAAGATTCTAAAGAGGTGTTCTCTCTAGGAATCCCAAGGTCTTCCAGCACAATTTCACCGGAAGCTGACCATAGACTTGTACTGGAGGACCAAGGGATTCATAGCAATGCCATATTAAACACATCTATGAATAATCAAATCAACAAAAGATAAATCTATATATGAGGACCAAGTCTACTTATGGTTATTGATTACATTGATATTCCAGCTTTCCTACAAGGTGTAGACGTGGCTTTCCTCTTCTCCATTTAACCCTCATAACAACTGTGTGAAGATGGTTGAGAAAGAGTGACCACTCAGTGAGTTTCATGGCTGAGTGTGGGGATTCGGACCTCTGTGATTCAATTCTTAGTCCAACATTCTAACCAATGCACCCCACCAGCTCACATAGAAACCTAATCCCAGTGGATATGAAGGGCCTATACCTTTTCACAGCACAGAATTCAAAACAGGTTACACGTTTTTTAAAAGGGCAGCAAAAATAATTAAAATAATTAAACAAGGCAGTTAATAACATTCTAAAAACAATTTTAAAGGATATCTAAAACAAAATTATATAGATATAACACCAGAAAGGTGAATGAGGCAGATAAAAAACAGGATTTGGAATTGATGTATCATGCTGTTTTCTCCCCATGCTGTAAGGCTTGGTGGCCAGAGCTTGGTAAAGTAACTTTTCGGACCCCAACTCCCAGCATTCACGTGCAAGCTGAGCCAGGGTGCCCAAGGATTCTGGGTGATGTAGTCCAAAATATAACTTTTCCAAGCTCTGGCATGAGAGCATAAGGGAACTGACTGATAAACTGTTAGCAGTGCTTTAGGACTCAAGGAATCAAAGCTAAAGCATTGAGGCAATAACCAAAGATGAAGACCATACTGGAAATCCTTACTATTCAGGCAAGGACCCAAATGAAACATAAGAAGCCTTTCAAAACTCTGCCAGTGCTCAGCTACAATTAATAGGGTGAAGCAAATGTCTTTCCAGTATTCTCAGTTCAAACTACTCACCTTTCATGACTTCAAACGTGATAGACACAAGACCACAAATCTCACAATCGTATTAACAACACATACAAACTTACATATAAAGCAGTTTTAAACAGCCTGATAAGGGTAAAGGAAAAAGGCCAAGACAATGAACAGAAGGAAAAATCGTACATGGAAGCTTGCACTAATAGACAAATTTACCAATTTATCTGTTTAATGAGGTGCTAAATTTGGAACAAAAAGAAAGGAAGCAGAGGGCAAATGAGGACAAGATGTAAGTATTAGGTAAGAAGGGCTATACAAGCTAATAACAGTATAAGCACCAGGGGCCCTGCTGCAATGGTACACTAAAGATATTAGTAGTTTGTTATAAACTCCATAAGATAACACAATTCAGAGAACAGAACATTCCACTTCTTTGATGAAAAAAAACTGACACATCTTTCGGTAATTTCTGTTTAAAGGACAATGTGTTCCATTATTAGCTGAAGCACTCTTGTCATAACCCATGAAGACCCTTACTGTTTACTCCTAGTTCAGTCCTTTTCAGTTAGAAGGATTAATATTGTATGCAGAGTTTCAGGGGGCGGTCTAGACAGCATCTTTGCATTTGAAGCCTCCATTATCCTGCCCGTTTAAGAATCCCCTCAGAGGCGGATCCTCTGGCAAGGCCCTTCTGGTTCTTGGAAGAGTGACTGGAAGGTGAAGAGAGAGGAAGGTTGGGGTTTATCTCTCAAAGACTTTACCACTTCTCATAAAGACGTTAGTGAGACACAGGAGGAAATAAAGTCTAAAATTCTTGTCCGTTAATACATTCTTGTTTTGATTCAACTATACAGTCTCTGATCTGTTCCCTGTGCAACCAGTCCACCTTCCAAGTAGTTAAGATAGCATGGAGGCAGAGCAACTCTGATTGAAGAAGATACCTATGCCTGAATTTTAGGACCCTTTTCATCCTACTCCTTACAAAAAAAATCACCCCATATCTTGACTGGGTGGCCTTTACATAGGTCCCAAAAGGCCTGCTCTGACGAAATGGCAAAGAAGTCTGTTTCTGCAAACCCAGCTAGCATGGGGTACTTAAAATTGGATCCAATCCCATGCAAGCTGTTTCTTTGCAAGCAGGACTAAATGATTCAGAAACAATTCCAGAGGTCATTAGGATCTTACAAAGGGCACATAAATGGAAATACTTTTTGTACATTCAACTGTGAGATCAACTGCTCAGGCCCTTACCTCACTAATTCCATTAGATCTTCGAAAAATGGAGTGCTGCTCAGGTCCTCTTCTACTGATATATCTCTGAAAAGGGGGAGGACAAAGTCAGCTTTGAAGGAACACTATGAACCACATTTCAACACAGAAGGAAAGAACTTTCATTTTGCTTTTTCATCTTGAGTACTGAACATTTTACTCAGTGTGTGCATGCCTTTAAATAGCCTATCAACTTATGGTGACCCCATAAATTTCATAGGGTTTTCTTACACAATGAATACCCAGAGGTGGTTTTGCCAGGTTTCCCCCCTCTAAAACAATGTTTCTCAAACTGCACTTTCCAGGTGTTTTGGACTTCAGCTCCCAGAAACCCCAGCCAGCTTACCAGCTATTAGGAATTGTGGGAGCTGAAGTCCAAAACACCTGGAGGAGTGCAGTTTGGGAAACACTGCTCTAAAATATAGTCTACAGCACCTAGTTTCATCCAAGTAGTAACTCGTACTGATCCTGCTCAGCTCCCAGGATCAGACAGAATCCAGAGGTTAAATCACTGGGCTAAGCAACACATAGCTCACTGGTTCTACCAGCCTTGCAATATGCCACCAACATATATTAATGATGAAAAAGCAAATTGCCCTGCCTCCCTTAAAACCTCAACCATTCTTCTCTTTTCGGAAAGGGAAGAAGTCGCTCTGCCCTGTTAATCTGTAGAGCCCTGTGGTGAAGAGGAGACAGTTGCAATGTGGTTGGAGGCAGCTGCAATGATAGATGCCATTGATTTCCATCCAAGCATGTTTTCCTTCTAAGAGATTTAAAACATACTGGATATCTGTAGAGAAGAAGCCACTGGAAAGGATTGTTTGGGGCAGGGACAAGGATTTAGCATCCCATTGTACTTCTGCTTATTTTTAAATGATTTCTCTGTGAGCATTTTGGGTTTTTTTAACAAGCACACATTGACTGTCTGAGAACCTGGGAATTTTAGTTTTGAGACTACATTATCAGAATTCCCCAGACAGCATAGCTGCTGGTCATAATATGTGGAGGACATTGGAACTTCCAGGATCTGAGCTATTCATAGGCTTGTTTATTTTTTCTGGTTTGTTTTTTGAGACACACTTACTTTTACTTCCCTGTTCTTCTTTCGTTCTCCTTGTAGCAAATTTTACATGATAGTCTCCTCAAGGAGGAACCTGGGCTCCTTGCACTCTGCAAATCACTTTACACACTGGTGACTCTAAAGCAGTGGTTCCTTACCTTTGGTCCTCTCAATGTTTTGAACTGCAGCTCCAGAAGCCCCCGTCAGTTTAGCCAACAATCCGAAATTCAGGGAGCTGAAATCCAAAACATCTGGAAGAGTAAAGGTTGGGAACAGATGCTCTAAAACTAATAATCCATACCTGTTTCAGTCCCCCAGTGAGTTTAGGAAGAGGAAAAAGGGTGGTAGGAAGCCAAGAAACAAAAAGGAAATGATGCATAAAGCAGATGCTTTGTATTACCTGATGGTGCTGACATTGTCATCATGGTAATAGCAGCGCAGCCAGTTGATAGAGTCTTCTTCTTGTGGGAGGTCTTTAATGACAGCCACAAAAGCACATGGAAAAATGCCAGTGGCATCATTGACAGTTCCCTGGAAAAGGAGAAGCAGAACACACCTCTTGAGGAAGGAGGGAGGATTGTCTCTCTTTTCTTGTAGAAAATGAAGGTGAAAAATGTCAATCTCTGACAGTCCAGAACAATTACTCAATAATCCTATGGTGACACTGAACAAGAAACAATAACCTGGTAGAACCATAGTGCAGGAAGCTTTTAATCCAAGGCACATGTGTTCTTAAAACTTTCAATTATGTTTTGTTCTATCGTATTGGACAAGCTAGTGTTGCAGCTGATTTTTATTGCACACAAAATCATCAGAACATATCTAAGAAAGCACAGCTGGCTCTGGGACAAGGTCATTTGGAAACAATATCATCTCAAAATCTAGCACAGAAAAATTTTGTCATTCTTGTTGGTTAGATGAAACACAGAGAAATATATCATATGTTTGGTGCAGCTATAATAAATGTGGCACAAATGAAAGATCTATACAGGAGGTGCTCTTTATTTATTTATTTATTTAAAATTTATGTAGCCCGACCCTCTCACCTCCATGGAGGGACTCAGACTGGCTTACAGCAAAATTCAATGCCATAAAATTTAAAACATCTTAAAACAGCATATTAAAATACATAAAAACAGAGATACATAAAAACCACATAGCCATTAAAACCACATTCAACTCGGTCTATAAAAGTGGTCACCCATTTCTGATTGAAATCAGTCTCAGCTTATTATTATGCACTTTAGGGGTACATCTAGCATAGACTTGTTATCAAAGCATGACAGACTGATATTCAACATTTCGTGTTGCTATCTATATTGACAATAGAAATGTACCAGCCAATAAAAAATGGGATGCATACATACTTGATACTGGCTTGTTTGATTTAAAGAATGGTTCAGAAGTCATTTCGGATGTAGGGGAGCTGGTGGTTCGGATCTAAAGTCAATTCCGATTTTCACAGAAAAAAGTTCAAAACTTTTCAAAACTTCTGAGACTTCCTAATCCTTCATTAATGGTATTATTTCCTGTTTCATTGGGTGGTCTTTACTTTGAAAGTAGTTGCTTTACACCAGAAGGGGGGACAGCAAAGGGAATAAATCCATCCACTCTGGTTAAAACCGCTTCTCTCGCTTAAGACTGAGGCTTCTCTTGCTTAAGACTGAAGTGGGAGGGAAAGGAAATGAAAGGAATCCATCCACACTGGTTTAAACTGACTCAGATCCATCCCATCCACACTGGTTTAAAATGTGGATGGAATGGATCCACAGGAGAAAAAGGAAAGGAAAGGAATCCATCCACAGTGGTTTAAACTGACGCGGGAGAGAAAGGAAAAGAAGGGAATCCATCCACAGTGGTTTAAACTGACGCGGAAGAGAAAGGAAAGAAAGGGAATCCATCCACACTGGTTTAAACTGACATGGATCCATCCCATCCACATTGGTTTAAACTGACGCAGAAGAGAAAGGAAAGAAAGGGAATCCATCCACACTGGTTTAAACTGACGCAGAAGAGAAAGGAAAAAAAGGGAATCCATCCACACTGGCTTAAACTGACATGGATCCATCCCATCCACACTGGTTTAAACTGACTCGGATCCATCCCATCCACACTGGTTTAAACTGACATGGATCCATCCCATCCACACTGGTTTAAACGGACTCGGATCCGTCCCATCCACACTGGTTTAAACTGACATGGATCTATCCCATCCACACTGGTTTAAACTGACTCGGAAGAGGAAGGAAAAAAGGAATCCATCCACACTGGTTTAAACTGACATTGATCCATCCCATCCACACTGGTTTAAACTGACGCAGAAGAGAAAGGGAAAAAAGGAATCCATCCACACTGGTTTAAACCGACGCAGAAGAGAAAGGAAAGAAAGGGAATCCATCTACACTGGCTTAAACTGACACAGAAGAGAAAGGAAAGAAAGGGAATCCATCCACACTGGTTTAATCTGACGCGGAAGAGAAAGGGAAAAAAGGAATCCATCCACACTGGTTTAAACCGACGCAGAAGAGAAAGGAAAGAAAGGGAATCCATCTACACTGGCTTAAACTGACGCGGAAGAGAAAGGAAAAAAAGGAATCCATCCACACTGGTTTAAACTGACGTGGAAGAGAAAGGAAAAAAAGGAATCCATCCACACTGGTTTAAACCGATGCAGAAGAGAAAGGAAAGAAAGGGAATCCATCCACACTGGCTTAAACTGACATGGATCCATTCCATCCACACTGGTAAATACCACTTCTTTCGCTGACGCGGGAGGGATAGGAAAGAAAGGGAATCCATCTATACTGGTTTAGAAGGATTCTCTGGCTTGAACCGAGGCCATGGAACAGAAGCGGGGGTGAAAGCTGAATCATTTCCGACTCACTTACTGATTCATAAAGGAAATGGTGGAAAAAGCTTTTAAAGGGCAAAAGGACTTCCAGTTTTCTTAAAAACTTCGAAATTGCTTCAAAATGGAAATATTTCTGAATTTATTCCAAATTATGAAGATTCCAACCGAACCGAACCATGCATAATGCTTAATAAACATTGGGACTCAAATTTGTGATATTTACCTCAAACCAGTCCTTGTTGATCTTGCTGAGTAAATAGATCAGGTCTCCCTTCTTGAAGCTCAATTCCAGTTTAGTGGACCCCGTAAAATCAAATAGTGCCTATCAAACATATCCCAACAGTGAAAGATTAAATAATGCTTTACACTCCACACTTAGCATCTATAATGATTATTTTGTGGCTGACATCTGTATCATTCCAAATAAAAGGGTGGCAAATTTCTCTACATTGACATTAATGCTGCCAGAGCATCTTGTAAATTGACACAAAACACAAAATCGGGAGAAAAATCTTCATGTACAGATAGATGGTCACTGGTTTTATGAAATAAAATAAAATAAAGCAAACAACCATATATCAGAATGTGGAATTTGTTTCCTAGTTTGCTTTGACCTATCATATGTATTCATGAGGTCTCATTTTTAAAAATTCCCCAATGCACACCTCAAACTGAAGCTCTTTTACAAATGCTAGGTTCTCTTGAGATGACGTTAAAGGATACAACCAAGACAGGATTAGCCAGCTTTGCTAGCTAGAACACTAACTAGCTACTGGAGGCTACTTTCTGTAAAGATGCTGTTTTCATGCTAGAAATTTGTTTTCTGGGATTATATATTATTTTCTGTGGAGGAAGTACTGTTTGTTTCTGTTTTGTTTTTTGCATATGATAGCCTCCAAGCTGCCAATAGTTTCTGAAAACTGTGGAGGTTTTAAAAATTATTTTTGTCACAGTAAGAGGAAAAATTGAAAATTATTCATTCTGATTTACATGTTGTACAACATGCTACATGGTCAACAAAATACTCACTTCAGCACGTGGAGCTGCCATTCGGTCAAAGCTGGTTTCTTGAGGGCACATGCTTTTGCTGTCATAAAGTTGAGAGAGAGAAATATCTCATTGGGTCTACCTAAAACAGGTCAATTGTTCCCAGGAACAATTGGAAGTTTTGTGTCTGTAATGAAGTCTCCATGGAAAAATATACTCACACTCGGCGAGTGCGCGGGCGAAGCCTTCGCAGCCCCTGAGGAGTCTGCTCACTGTCAAAGTCTGACTGATAGAAGAACAATCGGACAACTTCATCTAGCAGTACCCAAGAAGGCAGGCTAAGCAATTTCTGTGTTAAACCAAAAGAAAGGGAGAGTGAAGTATAAACAGAAAAACTTGCCTTTTATGGTCTTCACTCCATAGCTTTATAAACATCTTCTCTGCATGTGTTTGGGAATGCTCTCCAACCAGTTGCACCAACATTAAGGCCAAAATCCATACATTTTAAGAGCAGCTAGAAAGATGTTGATAGCCTACAGTTTAGGAATGCAATTCTTTAATGTGTTTTTTTTAAAAAAAGAATCAATAAGAAATTTTAGGAATTTTCTTTCAGGTGTGAGAAAGTCTTCAAAAGTTGCATTGTTTTCAAAGCCTCTTTACAATTCAGGACTTATTCTGCACAAAAATAGCACATGGTTATTTTGAGAAGGAAATAGTATTTTCTAAGCAGAAAAGACTATTCCTGTGTAGAAATATTATTTTCTTCACAGAAAATATTTCATATATAGAAAATGTTCTCTACACATATTACAAGAAAATTTTGCGCAGAATGCATCCCAAACAGAAGATTCATATCAGTCTAGGATTATTCTCCACAAGGCTTCTCACCACTCAAATATGGGGGGGGGGTGGGAGTTGATATTCTTCAAATATATTTTTATTACCCTACTATAGCATTAGGATTTAGACTGGCACAGGAGGTATAATAATGTATAACAAGATTAGTGAGTGTTAAACAATTAAAGTGATATACCAATAAAGCAGTTCCAGCATTTCGAGCTGTAATTTACCTTTGAATCTCCTTGGTCTTCTTGTGCCAGAGGTTAAAAAATGTTAGCACAAACAGATTTTAAAAGATCCTTAGTTTGCACTACGTGAATGGATCAGCACAGAATTATTTCTTAATATTAGCCTAATATTAGCAGGCAGCAGTGAGTAACCACCTGATGCAACAATTTATTTTCAGAATTAACCTTTACCTTCATGTATATGTTGAGTGCAGGGATTCGGCTGTCTGCGATCTCTCTCTTTGCACCAACATAAACTTTTCCTGGAAAGCACCAAAGTGAACCAAAGGAATCATAGAGGCATTGCCATGGAAAAGAAAGAGATTAAAAAGATATAGCAGAGTTCTATGCCTAAGGACCAATTGTTTTCAGTAATGCAATGACTTTAGTTAGAAGCATTGTAGCAGAGGGCAAAGTTCAGCCTTAAAGATGTTGGTGGATTGCAACCCAAATTAGCCTTAGTCTGCATTGTGAGAAGTGAGGGATCATGGGAGTTACAAACCAATATTATATGGCACACAGGAAGTTTCCCATTGCTACAGTATTTTAATTCTATTTTAATATTTATTATTTTTATGTATTTAATTGTATAATTTTAAAAATGTTTTTATTAATAACACAGATAGAATATTTACAATATAATAAAAATTTAAAACTAGAAACAGATGTGTGGAAAAGAATTCAAAGGGAAAACAGAGAATGAGAGAGAAAAAGAGAGTTCTTATATATTGACTTCTATCTACTTCATGGTGCTGTATTAACCTTCCATAGTTCTTATGATCTTAACGTCTCTTCCTTGTATACCCTTTCTCTGAAAACTGCTTTTTTCTTATATCTTATTTCTTATTTATGTTATTATTTTCATCTGTTCACTTTTCAAATAGTCAGTTGCCAGTCTGTTTGGGTTTTTGGTCTTCCTTGATTTATTGTTGTCAAATAAGTCTGTCTGTCCATATGCATAATTTCCATTATTTTCCTTAAGCATTTATCAATCTAGGGTAATTCTTTAGGTCTCCAATTTCTAGCATAGACTATCCTTGCTGCTGTTACTAAATAGTTTAACAATATCTCTTTTTTCATTTTTCTATATCCAGCATTCTCAGAAGGAAATGTTTTGGTTCCATTTTAAACTGTGTATGTAGCATTTTCTGTATTCTATCATGAATATCTCTCCAATACTTCTTAGCATTTTCAATTGTATAATTTTTTGAGGCTGTGACCCACTTTTGGTCTTGATTCCTGAGATAAATGTAGGGTAAGATAATAATAATGAACATTAGTTTCCACTCTTAAGGGACAAACATATAGTTTGAACTTATTCAATTGCTTCAGTCCTGTTCTTTTTTGAAAATGTGCAGTCAGCCCTCCACATCTGAGGTTTCAATAATAATAATAATAATAATCTTTATTTATACCCGCCACCATCTCCCCAAGGGGACTCGGGGTGGCTTACATGAGGCCAAGCCCAACAATACAGTAAAAAACATACAACAGAACACAGCAAAAAAAATATAAATAAAATAAAGTACAATAAGGTTTTGACTTTTTCAGATTTAATTATTCACAAATTTAAGTAAACATTATTTCTAGGAATTTCTATTTGGTCTCAATTTTAGTAGAAATTGTTTACAGAGTCCAACTAGAGATTCCTAAACAGGTATCTTCTGAGAGAGAGAAAATGTGCAAGAGGGTCATGTTTGTTCTCCTTTTGTAGGTGATCTGCACTGTTAACTCCAGCAAAGATGGGGGTGAGGAGGAGGGCTAAATGCAGGGCCGTAGCCAGGATTTTGGTTCGGGGGGGCTGAGTTTGGTTCGGGGGGGGCTGAGACTGGGTGGAAGAAGGTCTACCCTAGCAAACCTTTTGTATTGTTATCCCAATAACCCCATTAATGTGGGATATAATGAGCATTGTGATCAGATCATGATATGAATAAACATAACAGTTTAAATAATGTACCAGTAAGGCCTTTTCGCGGACCACCCTGAGAATTTGGGGGGGGCTGAAGCCCCCTTAGCCCCCCCCCCCCCTGGCTACATGCCTGGCTAAATGTATTTATTATTGAGCCAATGAGAATTATTCATTGCCTGATGAAATAAATCTATACATAAGGTTTTTCTGTATCACCCCTCCTGCCCATAAAGAGTCCAGAGCATAAAACAAAAAAAGTTATTAAAATAACACAAAGATAAGAATGTTTTACAAATACATTAAAATACTTTGTAAAGTGCCTAAAAGCAGCCTCAAAATAACAATCGATTCCTGTTTTAAACCTGTTTAAACAGTAGATGCATGAGAACAAAAGGTATTTGGGGATTACCTGGCAAAACAGGAAGCATGCAGGTAAAGCGGCTGTTTTTACTTTCAGCACCATATCTTTCCTCTAGCTTGGCATGCAAGTTATTAAACTGACTGTAGCGACGGAAGATCATGTATCTGCCTCCACCTTTTGTTTTCACCTCAATCACAAATACCTGGAAAAGAAGGTGATATGATATGAGCCCCTGATTTCTTTTTTTAAAAAAATCAGGCAATATACCAGGAAAACATATATCTGAAATCTTAGGGAAGGAAAATTCAAGCTGATACCCTCTGGATGTTCTGCACTATTATTCCCTAAACCCCAAGGAGATAAGGCAGGCTCGATCACTTACCTCTTTTCATAAGAACTAAAAGACTTGGTGGTTTCATCAAGTCTTCAAAAATTGACTAGTCTCAAGTTCCAAGACTTGGCCTTGCACTCCTGCCATTACCCTAGCCCCCTTCCATTTGAGAGCACTTGTCCTCCAGCCCAGACCCTTTAAACAGTCATTAAATTGGCCCTGGAAATTAGTGGCCCTAGGCCTCCCAATATGACCATTGCTGAGACCGGCTTCTGCACTGTAGCATTCTGTGTGTCTCCCCCCCCCCAGCCTTCCTTTTTTCTGCACTAGTTTCAGCCCAGCCCGCCCAATAGCTTAGGTCTTTTAAAGGAATTTTGGTCCCGAGTAGCTTACCTTGTACGAAATCAGAGAGTAGAACTGGTTTTTATTTTGATTTTAATTATATATGTTAATAGTTTATGCTTATGTTTATGCTTATGGTTCACCTTGTATGTCTGTTGTATTTATTAGGCATGAGAAAAAAGTTATGAAAATGAAAAGAAATTGGAAGGGATTCGTATGTATGGGACTTTCAAGTTTATATGGATCGCAAGGCTAATCCCGGAAGTGGACTTTCTTTTTCGCACTCCCTGGGCCCAAAATTTCGTTAGATTATTAAATATTTCAGATGCCCACCCAACAGGAAAATTTCCCCCTCCAAAATAGCTTTGCAGACATAACTCACATGCTTGAAGCCTAATTAGAGTGAAAGGCCTCCTCCAGGAAGTGAAAAAGGAGCCGGAAACCATAGAGAGATCCAGATCGGGACTCCTAGAGGGGCTGGAGGACTGACGAAAAAGCGATTTAAACACCCAGGAAGGGGTTTAGATAGAAGGACAGAGTAGAAGGACATAAGAACTGCTGAGAGAAGGGCAGCAGGAGTGAAAAGAGCACGGAGAGGAGAAGGAAGAGTTCAGAATCAAGAAAAGCCATAGAGTTCAAACGGAGGTCCTAGACTGCTATGGTAAAACTGAATGGGAAAAGCTGGAGTGAGGAGAACTCTACAGATTAGCAAGGCCTGCACCAGAGGTATTTAATAATATTAATAATAATATATTAATGCATTATATCTGCCTGCAAGGAAACCAAGGGAAATGTTGCCCCTTGATTTGCCTGTGTTTAAAACAGTATCAGTCCTGTTTCCCTGCTTTGCCTACTTTAGAACTACTAACGAATTTCGTTAGTAATTATGTTACATTTTAGAAATTTTTGGAAATTTTTTTGTAAGACTTTCTATTACTAATCAAAAAAATCCCCCCCCAATTAGATTTTCGATTCCCTATTTTTGGGTTCGAAACCATGCCTAGTATTTATGCATATTTGAAAACTGCTCTGAGTCCCCTAGGGGAGATAGGGCGGTATATAAATAAAATTTTATCATTATATATTATCATTATATATTAAACCTCAACCAGCATGGCCAACTATGAGGGATTATGAAAGTTGTAGTCCACAATCTGCAGTGCACCTCGTGTTTCCCACCCAAAGAAATGGTATTTGTAACAGGAGGTTAGAAGTAACAGAAACTAAATTTAGGAAAGCTTGTGATTTTAACAGGGAAACAAATGTTAAAAATGCAGATACTTCCCATCGTATCTCCCTCTATTTGTGGTGTTATCCACACCCCTATGGAAAGCTGCTTGTTTTTGGTGTTATTTGCCATTGAAATCAGCTTTCACATATGGCATTCATATGAATGAGACCTCTAACAGCCCCAGTCTTCAACAGCTTTACTCAGGACTTGCAAACTCAGGATTATGGTTTCTTATATTGAATTAATCCATTTGTAATGCATTGCTCCTCTTTTCCTACTGTCTTCCATTTCCCCCAGTACTATCAACTTTTCTAGTGAGTCATGTTATTTCATGATATATCCAAAGTACAATTGCCCCAGTTTTGTGAGACTTCTAAAGAGAGTTCATGCCTGATCTATTCTAGAGCCCATACATTGGAAAGCCCACCACTACAAATGCAATATACTCTTCAAGTCTTCTGTTTCTCCTGCTTGTTTGAGGGGTTTTTTTAGATGGTGAAAAAAGTAGCAGGAGAAACAAGAAGGTCTCTCTATAGAAGTATGTAGACCCTCTGCCAACTTATAAAATTATGTGAATGTGGTAGATTGATGACATGATCAAAGCATCATCTGGAAACACTTATAGTAAAAGTAAGTTCTCCATTCAATGCTGTCTATGAAAACTCACTGCACTATTTAGAAGACAAATTTCTTAGCATGTTGAGAGTTTCCATACACTACACAGTCATAGCAGTTCAATACCAATTGAACAGCTATGACTCAATACTGTGGAATCCTATGATTTGTTGTTTGCTAGTGGTTTGAGTATTGAACTATGACTCTGAAGATCAGGGTTCAATTCCCCATTTGACCATGGAAACCCATTGGGTAACTTTGGACAAGGCACACATTTTTAGCTATAGAAAATCCCGAGATAGGTGTGCCTAGGACACACTAAGTCAGAAATGACTTGAAGGCATATTAAAGCAGCATAGTGGTAGTACTAGTACAGTATAATCTGCTATAGAATAGTTTAGTATAATCTGCTATAGTTCGTAACAGAGCCCAAGAGCTCTCTAACAAATAATTATAAGCACTTGACTAAACTATACTGTAAATACTAAGATAAGATACTGTAGTGATAGACTATGCTGAAATGTTGTATCCAGATTTACACATGATGCTGAAAATACTAACAAAAACAACTAATTCCTTTATCCTGAAATAAAACAGGTTAATCAGACTTGTTTACTTAGTGCTAAACTCTGGATTCGTGTTGCATCTGGCAGCTGACTGAAGATTATGAATATTTATCCTAAAATGACTAAAGATCAAGTTATATATTACATTCAACACATACACTGATTGAACAATGTATTCAACACATACAAAGATGAAGTACTTTGGCCACATAATGAGAAGACAGGAAAGCTTGCAGAAGAAAATGATGCTGGGGAAAATGGAAGGAAAAAGGAAGAGGGACCGACCAAGGCCAAGATGGATGTATGTTATTTTTTAAGTGACTGGCTTGACTTTGAACGAACTGGAGGTGGCCACGCCCGACAGGGAGTTTTGGCGTGGGCTGGTCCAGGAGGTCAAGAAGAGTCAGAAGTGACTGAATGAATAAACAACAAACACATACACTGACATTCTGTTGGTGAGGACCAATTGGAGTAGACCCATTCAATCAATTATTGGGATGAGGCAACAATAAGTAGATTTGATTGATTCAATGATTCTACTCTAGTTGACATGAACAATAGGCTTTAAGCCATGGTGTGCAGATTATTATTATTTCTTGCCCACCTCTCCTTACAACTTGAGGTGGATTACAACATTGTAAAACATACTTTCACCTGAAAACATTATTTAAAATAAACATATTAAAACATATTTCTATAAGATACATATTAAAATACACAAAACAGAGATTAAACATAAGATGCAAGTTTTAAAACTTGTCATTAGAATTGTCTGGGTAGGCCTGCCAGAAGAGAGAGGCTTTCATTTGCTGTCAGAGCTCTTCTGGCAGGTTGCTCCACAATCGTGGGCCGGTCAATGATAAGGTCCTCTGGGTGACAATGGCCAGCCGGGTTCTGGCCGATGCCCCCCAAAGGACATCAGTGTTGGGAGAAGATTGTACAGAACAAGATGATCTTGTAGGTAACCTGGACCCAAACCATGTAGGGCTTTAAAGGTCAAAACCAACACTTTGTACTTTGCCCAGAAACTAATTGGCAGCCAGTGGAGTGACCTTAGGATGGGTGTGATATGTTCACTTCCGGATGTTCCTATATCCAATCTGGCTGTGGCATTTTGAACCAATTGGAGTTTCTGAATTTGGTACAAAGGAAGCCCAGTGTAAAGCACATTACAGAAGTCTAACCTTGAGGTTACCAGCACATGCACTACCATCTTAACGTTCTCCAGAACTAGGAAGGGGTGCAGCTGGCAGATCAGCCAAAGCTGACAGTAAGCACTCCTGACCGTCACATCTACCTGGGCAGACATTTAGAGAGATAGATCCAGGAGCATTCCCAAGCTGCAAACACAATCTTTTAGGAGGAGAGTAACCCCATCCATAACTGGCTGACACACCTCAATCCCCAAATTAGGACCCTTGATGGCAAGCACCTCTCTTTTGTCTGGATAAAGTTTCAATTTGTTTTTCCTCATCCAGCCCATTACCTCCTCCGGGCATTCATTCAGAGGAGACACGCTATCCTTAGCTGAAGCTGATTTTGAAGGCATGGAGAAATATATTTGGGTATCATCAACATACTGATAACATCCTGCCCCATGTTGTTGTCCTTTTTTTTTTACTGTAAACATATGACTCTAATCCAGATCAATAAAAGAAGTTTCTTTTAAAACAAAAACAGACAAAGGAAGGCTTACACCTCCCTGACTTGTACATACTGTTTCTGATCCAGGGATATGTTTTTACTTTGAAGCGAAAAGATAATATTCTTAGGCTGCTGCTATGTCTTTAATGTGGCAGGCTGTTCAATTTCAAGAATCAGTGATCACACATTCAGAGTGGGTTGTGACATCTACTGCTGTGAAACTCATGGGAAATGCCTCTCTTGTGCAATAATGGATAAATGCTGTTTGCTCATAAAGCAAATACGTCCTATACATTAATTCCACTACCTGCCCTTCTGTAAAATAGATATCAATGTGAATACATCTTCTCTTACATAGTAACTGGTGAAGCCCCTCTTCTCTTCAATATCTGCAATATTAGCTGAAACAGCTACATCATCTGGAAGCTGGTCAAAATCACTGAAAGGCAAGAAAAGAGATTAATATCGAAAACTATTATTACTGTGGTGGTGATCTGATGTTACAGAATTGTAAGGGAAATGATTAGATTTGTAACATGACTTATGGAATAATTAAAAAAAATAACACAGTATGACTCCCATTTGCCCATGTTTGATCAAATATGTCCTCTCTAGCCATTTTCTTGGTCTCTCAGGCAATTCTGTGATATGCTTCCACCATAAGATGACTATAGAATTGCACTGAAGGTGCTAGGCTGGATCTATACTGTCCTATATTCCAGGATCTGATCCTAGATTTATCTACTTGTCCCAGATTATCTGGCAATGTAGAATCATATAATCCAGTTCGAAGCAGATAATCTGGGATCAGATCCTGGGATATAGGGAACCCTTAGAGATGCTTAGAGATGCATCATTTAGTCTTACAGAAGGAGTCTATGGTTCACTATTACCAATATTTTTGCGTACCCATGTAAAATGGTGAAATATATCCCCTGCAGATACAGGGGCTGTACCTTACACAAAACAGCAAACACTTTTTTAAAAGCAATACAAAAATGCTGCATGGCATATAGGCACTTTTAAGAATTTATATCTTTTTCTGTTGTACTTAGTAGTCTCCTACATGTTGCTGAAATTGCTGCCACTCCCAAAATTTCCACTACAGACTTTTTTCTCCTCTCTACTCAAGCAGAAGCACCAAAATAGGGCATTTCCTGTGGTTAGTAGATTTGTCTACTCCTAACTGCCCACAGCCCAACAATCAATAAAAACTGTCTCCTATTATCTATCCTTTCCACCACATTTTTCTCAACTTCCACAGAACCCCATGAGATGCTTGACTATATGCCCACAAAATTCTCTTGGACACAGAAGGACAGTTTGCATGTTCTCACAGGGATCTGTCATGTGAGAGGTAGTTCCATCACCTACTTCCTTAGTAAAGCTACCTCAGTTTGATCCCAAATTATGGCAACAACACTGTGGTTTCCCATCCCCCAAATGATAGGACCAGATAAAGTAAACAAAGATTTTGAAGCACCAACATAGTACATAAATGTCGATTTTGGTGTGAAATGTGCATCATGCTCCTTAAAGGAGTTAGAGGCAAAGCATAGAAGTGTGCAGGAGAAAGCATTGGGAAGACTCACCTCTCACCCCGCAGTTGCCTGGGAAGAGACATTCCTCTGGTTCTTTACAGTGTAAGAGTTCAAAGGTGGTGAATAATCAGTTCCCTTCTCTGTACCCCTCACCAGATGTAACAGTGACAGTTTCCAAGGTCACCTCTCTGACTTGATCAATGTGCTCCACATTACGGCAAGACTTCAAAGATCTCTGCTGTAATGAATACTTCTCTGTTTTCTGACAATTGTGTTTTCTTGGTTTGCCCCACCCCTGTCTGATTGAGGAAGTGCAAGTGAAAGCAGAGGCCTTTTGAAACAGAGGTCCTGCTTGTATAGCATCACACCTGCCAACATTTTGTGGCTAAAACTAGAAACATATTATTATACCCCCATTTTCCAACTGCTTCACAAGCCCAGCCCAGCCCCATTATTACATATTTAACATTACTGAATTAAAAGCCAGTGTTAATTTATTCTACCTTTCCCTGTCCTGTACTGATTTAAATAAAAAGGGCAATGAGTCTTTTCAGTTCATCCTATTGTTTCTTACTATTTGAAATACAGAACAGCCCTGGTACCTATGGGATCAATACTCTAAATTTTTCTATGTCCTCCAAATCATTTTATCACATGCTTGTATCAGAGGTTACCAAGAGTTGCTCTGGAGGGCATGATTGAGGGCCCGTCCAGACAGTAGCTTTATTGTGGTATCTACATTCTGGATAGTCCAGAATTAATTTGCTACAGACCAGGAAAACGATGGATTGTAGCGAATTAATTAGATAGTGGGTTTATTCCGTGCCTTCTTGGAAGGCATGGGATAAACCCACTATTTCCAGTAAACCCACTATCTCTGGCAAACTGTGGGAATATCCACACCCTGCTCTAATCCTCCAGACCCCATACAAAAGTAATAAAACTTACCCTGCCTCCATTTCAAGCTTCGGCCAGCTCTCCCAGCATGTAGAAATGATGCACCAGGAGTGTGGGGGAGGGGGAGGGGGAGGAAAATCACTTCCTCCCCCCCCCCCCCATTCTCCTGGTGCATCATTGTAGCACCGGGAGCTTTCTAAGCACCGGTTCTCTCGAGAGCTGGCTGCAAGCCCTAGGAAAATCTAAAACACAGATTCTCCTGAATAGAGGCTGAGTAAGTTTTTTAATTAGGGTAGGGTAGTGCCTCCAGATGTTCTCTCGGGCTAGTTCTGAGAGAATGTCTAGACACCTACCCCAAAAAGCGTGCACTTTCTGGGGTCGGTGTAGAATCCAGGGGAAAATCTGTGTTTTTAAAACACAGATTCTCCTGGGATAAAGGCCTGTCTGGTTCTGCCCTGTAAAAACCTCATTCAGTTAACATGATCTCCAAAACTATGATGTTCTCTCTCCCACAAGGGCTAGTTCTGAAAACATAACCGAATGTCTAATTCTGTACCTACCCCAAAAAGCGTGCACTTTCTGGGGTCGGTGTAGATAGGTCCCTAGGAAAATCTGTGTTTTTAAAACACAGATTTTCCTGGGATAAAGGCCTGTCTGGTTCTGCCCTGAAAAACCTCATTCAGGTTAACATGATCCTGAACAATATTAACAAAAGCCATAAGTTTCTCTGAATTCTCCCCAAGAATCCAGAGCAAATCACAACTTTTGGGCCCATGTAAGCAGTTGGACTGGTTCCAAAACATAACCGGCAACAACTGTTTCTACAGCCATTCTGTATTCCCAGATGTAGATGGCCCAGGGACATCAATAACATGTACTTTTCCCCTCCTGTTCTCATTGTAATGGTAACTAGAGGACGCGACATGGCAGACACCTGTTGTCACCTAGAATGACATCAGCACCAGGGAAATCACAGAAGGGAGGAGGCTATTCCTCCTCTTCTCCCTCCCCTATTGCACATTGGACTGCAGCCCTGGATGATGAGCCACAGACACAAATCTCAGGTTTGGGCCCTGAGATCTCTAGGTCTGGCATAGTACTGGCCAGACAACACAATCCACCACCCGTTTAGATAAATGGGCCAACAATTCACTGACAATAAGATTCATTCACAATACCATGACTGACAATAAAATTCGCTCACAATACCATAAGGCTATCCAGCTATGATATCTGGAAGCAGAAATTGTTAGAGAGGGAAAGAATATTCAAAAATATTTGAGTCCTGGACTGATGAGATGCTTTATAATTTTGGGGCATTTTCTGTGTAAAATTTGTATGTGGTTATATCTATATATATAAAGGAACAGTTGTCATGTGAAGATAACCCTTACATACTCAGACTTTCTCGCATCTCCTAAATAGTGCACAGCAACGCGTGCCGGGTACAGCTAGTTATATATAATACAACTTCCGCTCTGTGAACAGCATTTTCTGTGTGGAAAAAAAGTTATGCAAAAAAAGCCCTCCATGTGAATTTTGCATAACTAACTCCTCTATTGCAAAAAGGCTTTGCAAACTGCAGATTTTTAGTGGGACAAAATGAAGTTGAAAATTAGGAAAGGCCCTAAGACCCTTTCACGCAGTCATATAACCCAGAATATCAAGGCAGAAAGCCCACAGTATTTGCTTTGAACTGGGTTATCTGAGTCCACACTGATATATATTCCAGTTCAAAGCAAAAAAAAATGTGGGATTTTATTAAGCTGTGTGGAAAGGGAACAATTGCTGTGTCTGGCACCTACAGAAATGAGAATTTAGCATTTAGATATCCTAACTTGAGCTCCTGAAAAAGATCACTGCTCCTGGGGAACAAAAGTGTTCAGAGAAAAGGCAAAGGAAATAATCAGCAAGAAGACTTTGTCAACGTTGTGGTTACATTACAGCATAGGTTGGCATTTCCTGCTACAATCCTAACTGCCATCTCAAACATCCTACTGTTTCTTCATTCTTATGTTTGTGTGTGTGTGTGTGTGTGTGTGTGGAGCAACTTGAGAAGTTGCAAGTTGCAAGGTTTTATATGAAAATTATAGGCTATTTGAAAATTTCAGAGATCGATCCCAATTCTCAACTTTCTCTTTTTTATGTTCCTCGGCAAATTTTACAGATGCACGGAGAATTATGTGTAAATAAAATGTTTTAAAATCCTAGGTAAAGGTATTCCCCTGACATTATGTTTAGTCATGTCTGACTTTGGGGTGCGGTGCTCATCTCTATTTCTATGCCGAAGAGCCGGTATTGTCCATAGGCACCTCCAAGGTCATGTGGTTGGAATGACTGCCATTACCTTTCTGCCTGAGTGGTACCTATTGATCTACTCACACTTGCATGTTTTCAAACTGCTAGGTTGGCAGAAGCTGGGGCTGACAGCATAAGCTCACGGTACTCCCTGGATTCAAACCTGCAACCTTTTAGTCAACAAGCTCAGCAGCTCAGTGTTTTAACCCACTGCGCCACTGGGGGCTCCCTAAAAATCCCAATCACCTGTTTAAAAACAAAAGGCTGCTTCCACCTGAATATGACAATGTATGAGAGACAAGATCATTATAGAACCATCAAAAAATGAGAGGCCAAACAATTAAACAAAGCCAGCTGAAACAGGTAGGCAACATGCATGAATATTCTTGCTGCAGCAGTAGTCAACACATGTGCCACATACCCATGTCTGTGTTACATACATACACACACACAAGGTGCAATGGAAGATTGTGTCACTGAGGTTTCTTCTGCCATAATTTCAGAGATTATGTTGAGAACATATTATATAGGGAAAAATTCTTTATGTGAACATATGCATTCCATTCTATGCAAAGGTTTGGTGAGGAACATTACAGAATTTATACTATCACAGCAGTGTGATTTCACTTTGAATGTCATAAATTCAAAGCATGAATCTATGCTATGAAGTCTAATGATTTATAGTTTGGAAGATATTTTGAATTTTCTACTAGAGATTTCATTGCAGAGGATCTGAACAGAGTAGATATACTTAGCATGAATTTCATGGGGAAAGCAGAGGGAACAAAGGAACAGCATGGTGTTAAAAATGAGGATTTATACAAGGCCAGCCTGGTGTGGGATTAGTCCAGGTTTGAGGCTCTGTAAAATCTACAAAGAAAAATTCAGCTGCTAAAATGCAAGGAATCCCAAGGGAAGTGTGTGTGCTTTATCTATCTGATTCTATAATGAAAGCTGTTAGCCTTTCAGATGGTACAAGGACCTGCTATTTTTACTTTGATTGACTAGTATGCCTACCTATTCTGGAAATACATTTATCTAGAACACACACTTGTACAGTATAGTTTGATGCCACACTTTTGACTTTATTGCACGAGGCAGGGCAACCAACACTGAAGTTGGACTGCCACCTTTGGTCCAGCTGCTGGTTTTCCTCCTCACCACCGTTAACTTGTCCCCCACAAAATCCACCAATAGCTTGTCATCCCAAAATGATCCCATTACCTGTTTTATATGATGAGTCCATTTCATTTCTGCATGCCATCAGTGCTACCGGATATGGGATTCTCTTTCTCTCCCCACCCTCCATCTTCACTTATTCTCAAACTATCTGTTTTGTGTTTATTTAATATTTTGCCATAATGTTTGCCTTTTTTTGTTATTTATTGCTCACATTTACTTAATACAAAATTTAAAATACTGAGCAAAAAATACAGAGCAGTAGAAATGCAGGCTATGAGGGAATGCAGTATGTTTGTGGGATCATCACAGTCTTCTGAATTGGCTCAATTGTACAAATGAAGAGAGATATAATATTGAAGATGCTCCTCCTGGTATGATAGCATGATTTCCAATGGAATAATGGCTTAATGCCACAAAATCCTGGGATTGAAAGAGTCTGTTTCCCTACCTAGCTAGCTTGCTACTTGTCCAGTCAGACTTTGATGGATTCAATTGTTATATTTAATCCTGATAGCCCTAAAAATGACAAGGAAAGGGAGCCTGGGAACTCCCCCCCCCCCCAATTGCCACCAATGAGCTAGATGTAGCAGAATTATTTGGCTGCAGACCGAAAATGGCTAATCAGCTACCTGCCCATTTTCAGGAAATGCATGAAAATGGATCCGGGGGGTCTTCCAAAATGCATCAAGCAGAAACAGATCGAGGTTCAACTAAAATGCACAAGTCTAGTCACCACTCGATGCGATGCTCTCCCATCAGATATACTCGAGGGCCACTACTGGAAGATCCCTTTCCCAGAGAGACTCTGCCCCTGTGACTCGGGTCATATAGAAACAATAGAACATTTGCTCCTCCAGTGCCCATTCTACAGGGATATCCATGCCAGGCTTATTTTACCTCTGATATACAAGCATCCAGGCTGTTCAGAACAATTTTTTCTCTGCTACTTGTAGATACTAATTCAGCTACAACCTACAATGTTGCAAAGTTTTGTGTAACAGCATACAAAATTCGTCAGGGGATGACTAGTCCCAAAAGTTAACTGCGTATCCAGTAATCATCTTCCTTGATTCTATAATTTGCTGATAGACCTGTGCATGGTATGTTTTTACTCTGTTTCCCCTTCCTCTCCCTCTCCTCTATTGTGCTTCAGTATTTATATTTACATTTTAAATGTACTAAATGTACCAAGTTCATATGAAACTGTGACTTTAATTTCCTGTGCTGGTCTATGACCGAAATAAATGATTTGATTTGTTAGTCACCACTCATGACTTCAAAATATCCAGGAGCTTTGTGTCTCTAGTAGTGTCAATGTTGCATTACATCTTCAAGCTTGAATGTACACATGGCAGTTCTGCTTAGCAATGTGATCTCTCCACCCCTCTGTTTTAATTTTCTGGAATCTCCTTCTCCCCACCCTCCAGACATTCTTCACAGAGGTGAATCTCAGGGAGAAAAAGAGTATTGTTCCAGGTGAACATAAAGTACAAATCATATCATATATGCAATTTCAGGGTTTAACATACTGTTTCATTGCAAAATATTTAATTCTGAATCAAATCGTCATCCCTTAATATTCCTTGGGACTGTCACATATTTTAGTTTCAGCTCAAAGTTGTACAAAATCTGCAAAAGCCACTTTGAATTTCCCCCTAAATTTAGTAAGGGGGAAATTAATTCCAAAAAGTCTTCTCTCTTTTTTTGCAACACACAGCAAGGACCCTTAATGATCACTTTCTCCCTTTAGACACACACCATTCCAGTCTCATCTTTTTGTCCCGGGAATGCTATAAAAGAGGCACTAAATCAGTATTTGCTGTGCCCTTTCTTACAGGTTAATTGCTTGCCTTCTTAAGCTCTGGGTTTAAGCCTATTTAAGGAACCAACTCTGTGGGTTTGCCTCTATGGAGGTTAACAAGGGTACAGACAGATATTAATTGTCTTGAGCCTTAGGAACATCTTTCTCTGGTTTTATTTTACAGTCCATAAATCTTTTGTCCCCAAGACTCTTAACGTTGTATTTCCTCAGTCATTCAGATTGTCGCTAGTTTATTTGATTTATCTGTCACGCCATGATCCAACCCAGTTTGGGATCCCAGAAGCCCTTAAGCCTGACATTCTTGCCATGTAGGATTAGTTTGGGTTGGGAGGGATATAAATGATTTATTTATATGTCATCTTTCTCCCACTTCGGGACCCAAGGCCTGGTATCCTAGTGATTCCTACTGAAAATTTGAATCTAAGGTGTCACAGATCCCTTTACTCAAACTGGCTCCAAAATGCTGTCACTCATCTTGAACTTGTTCCCCCAGTTATTACCTTTCTGAGATTAGTAGTTTGGTGAGGCACCAGCGCTCTTTGACAGAGAAGGCTAAAGATCTTGTCAAACTACAACTCCCATGATTCCATAGCATTAACTCATTGAGGTTAAAGGTAAATTAATTCTACCACTTTAACATCGAAAGTTCTTATTTTAAAGGAAAATGAAATTATTCTCTGTCCCTGCTACAATGCTTCACTGATATATAAAGAGAGAGGGAAGGAGGGATTTAGGATTTGTCTACACGGGGGGGGGGGGGGGCGGAGTTCACAGACCCTCAGAATGTTGCGGAGGATGGATAGTTTGAAAAAATAAGATATGAATTAGTTCCTAACCACACTGCACATCTATCTTAATGGTGCAAGAAACATGAAAGAAGAATACAATATTTAAAATGATTTTTTAAAACCAACATAAACTTACCCGTATTTCAATAGGAAGTGTGGGGCTGCTTTTGGCTAAAGAGATAGTTAAGCTAATTGGGATTGATGTTCTTGTGTGCCTTCAAGTGCTTTCAGACTTAGGGTGACCCTAAGTCTAATGTTAGATGTAGGCAAAACATCAGGAGAGCATGCTTCTGGAACATGACCATACAGCCTGGAAAGCTCACAGCAACCCAGTGATTCCAGACATGAAAGCCTTTGACAACACAAAAAAAGAGTATTGTTTCAATGAAATATGGCAAAAAGCAAAACTGACAGATTTCCCATCCAGACAGTGTATGAAGTGCTCAGCACTTTAAGGTTTGGCTTGGAATCTCTGGGTAATCTACCTTATTTGTTGGGCTGATTTGTTTTTCCTGATATATTCCTTATCTTTAATACCTATAAGACATGCAGGCACAATATGGTTCTCTTTTTGCCAGCAAATGAATGCCTAGGTAAAGGTAAAAGTAAAGGTTTCCCCCTGACATTAAGTCCAGTTGTGTCCAACTGGGGGTTGGTGCTCATCTCTATTTCTAAGCCACAGAGCCAGCATTGTCCATAGACACCTCCAAGGTCATGTGGCCAGCATGACTGCATGGAGTGGTGGTACCTTCCCGCTGGAGCAGTATCTATTGATCTACTCACTTTGCATGTTTTCAAATTGCTAGGTTGGCAAAAGCTGGGGCTAACAGCAGAAGCTCATGCCGCTCCCCGGATTCGAACCTGTGACCTTTCGGTCAATAAGTTTAGCAGCTCAGTGGTTTACCCACTGCACCACCAGGGGCCTATGTCCATTAAAAATTAACAGTTAGAATTTTGATTATTAAGAACTACCCTATATTAATTTTGTTCATAAATGAGAGCTTTCTAAAAGTTGAATACGGATGCAAGCAATACTGAGAGATTTGTATATCCTGAGACTAGTACAGTAAAGAACAATTGTGAGATATAGGTCCCTGATTTAATTTGTTCTCACACAGTTCAGAGATTTTCCTTCAAGGTTTGCCTCTGTGAGCACCAGATTGAGCTGCCACCGTGGAACAGATTCATGGATGCTACGTTTTAGCTGCTTGGCTGCGTTTCAGAAATACTGTGGAAGAATGGGATTCCATTGAGGAATGCTATCAACACATTCTGCTTCTAATGGCAGTGAAACTATGGGCAAGGACACCTAAAGTGATAATTTTTCTTTTCAAGGAAACCCTAAGCAATGTAAAGGTGCATCTACACTACAGAATTAAGTCTGACACCGCTTTTAGGACCCCTTCACACATACCTTATATTATTGGACTTCTTTGTGGTATTTTTGGACTTCAGCTAAGGAACCCGATGGCTCCCATCACACACCAGATAACTTCTTCTGGGACATCTTTGGCAGCATGTGTGAGAAAATCATAACTGCCATGACTCAATGCTTTGCAACCATGGAAGTTGTGCTGTTGAGCCACTAGCACTTTATTGTAAAGAAGGCTTCAGAACTTGAAAAACTACAATTCCCATGATTCCATAGCATTGGGCAACCATCGGTATTTATTTATTTATCATATCAGAGGTTAGCTAAGGGTACAGTTGTAATGTATTTAAAAAACACAAAGTTTAAAAAACTTGGCCTTATATTAAATGTCCTTTGACCAGTAGCTGGCCACTTGAAGTGCCTCTGATGTGGCTGTAAGAAGGGTCTCCTTTGTGCATGTGGCAGGGCTCAGACTGCATTGTAATAGATGGTCTATGGTTTGCTCTTCTCCATACTCGCATGTTGTGGACTCCACTTTGTGGCCCCATTTCTTAAGGTTGACTCTGCATCTCATGGTGCCAGAGCACAATCTGTTCAACACCTTCCAAGTCACCCAGTCTTCTGTGTGTCGAGGGGGGAGTCTCTCATTCAGTATCAGCCATGGCTTGAGGTTCTGGGTTTTAACCTGCCTCTTTTGGACTCTTGCTTGCTGAGGTGTTCCTGCAAGTATCTCTGTAAATCTTAGAAAACTATTTATTGATTTAAGGTGTTGGCATGCTGGCTGATATCCGAACAGGGGATGGGCCGAAGATGTCACTATCTTTGTCCTTTCATTATTGGCTGCTACTTCCCAGCGGATGTCAGGTGGTGCAATACTGGCTAAACAGTGTAATTTCTCCAGTGGTTTAGGGCATAGACATTCTGTGATACTGCAGCATGTCTCATTAAAAGCCACATCCAGTGTTACAGTATGTTCCACACTGGCCATGTGTGCTCAGCAGCAGAGTAGCAAAGCACAAGGGCAGATGTCTTCACTATACGAGTATCTGGTTGTGACCCCCCAAGTTGTGCCAGTCAGCTTTCGTACATTGTTTCTAGCACCCACTTTTGCTTGATATTCAAGCAGTGCTTCTTGTAGGTCAGAGCATGGTCCAGAGTAACTTCCAGGTATCTGAGTGTGATACAATACTCCAGTGGGATTCTTTCCCACTGGACATGAGATAAGCCTTCCCATAGGATTGCAGCACATCTGGGTGTCACCTGGACAACGTCTTTGTAGACAGCTGACTCTCTCACACCAGAAACCACAGGTGCAGTAGTGTCAAACTGAATTATTTCAACAATTTCAACCAGAAATCAAAGCTGGCCATCCAGCTTTGAGGGGCTTCCAGTCCATAAGGAGAGGTAAAAATAGTGAACCTGATTTACCCTGTATTAGGGGGAGGGGAAATGGAGAATGCTTCAGAGTTTTGGTGAAATGCTCCAGACCAGTCCTGGCTTTTGCTGTACATGTGATGAAACTGTCTGAAAATACATTGCTGCAGTATATAGCTTTGAACCATATAGTCAATCTGCTGCAATTTTGCCTGGACATTCCTGGTTAATTCTTTGCTGTCCCATTTTCTCAGCTACTTTTTAAAAGTCCGTGTTTCATTCTTTTCCTGTCCTCTTCCCTCCTCCCCCTTTCATCCTTACCTTGCTTTAGTTGATGAAGACTTAAAACAGTCTGCAGAAATAGTTTTCAGTCAATTAACTTGAATGAAGGAGAAGAGCAGAGGGGCAAAGTTCTCCATTCCAGGTAGGCTCATTTGCCTCGTCCCCCATTTTTAAACTTTTACATAAATTCCAAGACTTCTATCCTTAGTTTGTGCCTTCTTCCCAATTGAAAGCTTTGCCTTTTTATTTGACACTCCCATTTGCCCACTTTCAGATGTTAGACATGTCCCAGTTTTCATCTGTGAAGTTTAGCATTAACTACACAGGTATGCTTGTCAGATAATCAAAGGAGCACATGATCTCTGAACCCTGTTTCAAACAATTTCTTGGTTTGTTTTGGGTTTTTTCAAAACAAAAAAAGGCATCTGAGCTGAATGGTATATGGTTTATTTGGTTCCCAGCCTGTTGCCCAGATGTTCACTAGTGATGAGAAACACCAAGTCCCTTGCTTTGTATTTTCTGGATCGCTGCCTTTAAATTGGACTTGGATCAGACAGCCCTGCAAATAAAGGACAGCTTTTCAAAGAGAGGTCTGTCCTGTCCTGTGCAAAGTAGGACACATGGCTGCCCTGCACTGGAGAAAAGATGCCCCACTGGCTGCTGTCAAGTTAACCCTTAGGATTTCCTTTGTGAGCAAAAGGGAGATGGTTTGTTGCATTTTTAGACAGAGGCAGAACAAAACTTTCAGCTGAAGTCCTTTGTGTGATGCTGCTTTTGAGGCCACAGCATCTAATTATTCCTTCTCCAAAGGCCTTGTGTCAAGGAGTTAATCAGTTCTGGGCTCTCCCAGGAACTAGAAGGATATGGCCATATAGGAAACTAGGGAGGGAGAGGGCTGTGGTGATATTATATTAAAGGGGAGGGGAAGAGGAATGGGACAGCAAGGTAGCTGGCGAGAAATTATTCTTCAGGTTCCAGTTCTCCTTCTTTTTCTCCTTCTGCTGAATGTGACATTCTCCCCTGGCGCCTCACTCCAAAAAACTAAGCTGCTAATTTTATGCTCAGCATACTCTGATGCTGTGTAATTTGAGACCCCTCAGAGCAGCTGGCCAGGGCACATACACCCATTGCCCTGCACTGCTGAGAAGCAACAGGAGGAAAGGCAGACATGAGGTAAATGTCTGGATGTCTCCTGCCCATATCCAGCCTCAGCAACCTCTGCCCAGGTTGCCTTTTTCTTTCTCCCTCCTTTCTGTTTACCCTCTTCCCCGGGATACTCAGGATTAACCCCAGACATCTTGCTGCCTGGAATAAGTGACAAAAATGGCGCATTTCTCCATTTCTTCAATGTTGTGAAGTTTACTGCACTTACCCAGCATTTTACTTCACTGTTAGATATGGGATAGCATCTTCTGCCAAATCTGAGAGGAATAGGTTCATTTGGGATAAGGCCAGGGGAGTTTTTTCCTCCCATTCTTTGTCAGTATACCCAAGAAGAACACAAGAAGATCCAGTCTAGATCTGACCAAAGATTTATCCATTCCATAATTTTAGTATTGCACTCACATAGCATACAGTCATACTCTTCATTTTACAGGAGGAGGCCCATATGGAGGACATGAATGTAATAGCAGCTTCACACTTTTACTAGATATTAGTGTGAGTATGCACTTTCAAATCTTCCTTCAATTTATGATGATTCCTTTAATTTTATAGTGCTGATATTCCCAAAGACTAGGAAAGTTGTCAGTATATTTACAGAAGGGATGGGAAATAAAGAAGGAAAGTGGGTGGTAAAAGCATCCACTGAACAGCTGATTGGAGTTGTATTTCGATATGACAAAGCAAGGTGCCACTTCATACTAGCTATTCTGCCTATTTTTCCCAGGCTGCCCATTAGCATTTCTTATTTTCAAAGCAGAAGAACAGAAAAGAAAACTGGTTTTCCAATCCTAGGTGTTCTAGGCTGGTGCCACTGTGTTTAATGGGAATTACTCTCAAGAAACTAAGTATATCTGCTAAATATTAAGGATGTGACTCTGCAGAAGGGAACAAACAATCAGCAAAAAAGAGACATTCATCCCCCTCAAAAATGCCTGCATATGGGACTGTTAAGGGGAAAAAATACTTGCCCACAGGTTGAGAGTTGTTTTATAGAAACCAAGGTTTGGAAAATTTATGAAGGTTCTGTATATCTGTAGCGACATGACAGGACTAGAAAAATATTACCACTTCTCACCAAATCTCTCAGATCAAGTGGCCATGGACTATGCTGGCTGTGGGATTCCGGAACTCACAGTCTAAAACATAGCATTTCCAAGCTCTAAAGAGAAAGAAGAGAGCGCCTGGACAAATCAAGGTATACGTGAATGAAAAGAGGGCATGAGGGAGGGGAGAGAGAGAGAGAACAAATCATTTTCTGAAGGTATATAGCAAAGCTCCAAAACTTGACTCATACAAGTTTTGCTTTTTAATTTATGGGAGGCGCTAAGTTGGACCAGTCAGCATAAATAATAAATCATGCTTCTTGGCTGTGCAACGGCGAAGGGAGGGCTAGGGTAAGTGAGAAAAACAAGAGTATAGCCCACTACTCTTCTTGTGTGGACAAAGCTGTTGCAGCCCAGCCACCCACGTGACTCCTTTTCACCCAAACACCACACAGTTCAACAATAAATAATAAGTTTCAAAAATTAATAGACAATAACAATAAATAATAAAAATAAATAATAAACTTTATTTGTATCCTGCCCCAAGGGACTCGGGGTGGCTCACTATAATCCAAAAGTCATTCCAAAATCAGCACGCTATGGAGTAACTAAGGTATAATCAAAAACCAGACTGTAAAAGTATTTTCAAAGTTATATTCATAAGCTTGATATTCTTGAGTATAACAAATAGCAGTGACCAACTCTGAATATGAATCCAAAATCCCAAAAGGTAAAAAAGAAACAGTAATCCAGAGATTCCACGCCTTAAACGAAAACTATATCCAAAGCTTGAAAACTTGAACCAAGAATTGTAATGCAATCAAGAGGCACTAATCTTAAATTGGAAAGCAAGATACAGAACCAAAGACAAGAACTCCTAACTTGAAGCTCCCAAACCAGGCAACTTGACCCATGAAAATCCAGCATTGATTGCCCAACGAACATTATCTCAAAATGCTTAAAAATTCTAATTCTCACCCATGACATCACTCTTTCTCACACCTGGGTTCTCTCTGCTTATGTTTCTGCCTCTGAGAACAACAAACTTGTCTCTGCTTCACACCGTCCCTTCGTAACTGTAATCAAATTATAGGCAAGAGTTCTTGTCTCCTCCACATTCCTTTCAGAGTCAATCCCTGGCAGATTCTCATGAGAACCTCTTTTTGTTTCCCCAACAACAGCTCTAACCGGACCATTCCCATCATCTGGAAGTTGGAAGAATACTTTCATTTTCCCCCACAGAAATAACAGGCTCAAAAGCAAAAAAAATCTCAGGGCTTTTCCACACAGGCATATAACCCAGAATAACAAGGCAGAATATCCCACAATATCTGTTTAGGATTGGGTTATCTGAGTCCACACTGGCATATATCCCAGTTCAATGCAGATAATGTGGGATTTTATTCAGCTATGTTGAAGGGGCCTCAGACTCCACCAAAAAGCCCCCCTCCTCATCGTCAGAGACTTCATAGACCTCAGCACAAGCATGGACTCTTGGTTGTGTTTTTTTCCTCATTAATACCTTTTGCCATCTTGTCCATGCATGGTCTTCCTCAGTCAGCGCTCTGATCATTTCTTCCCAGCTAATGTCTTCCAACTGTGATTATTCATCCCTTTTGTCCACATCACTTCTCCAAGCTATAAAACCTGGTCCTTGTTTGATTTGTTAGCTCCCTGAACTATTCTGTCTTTTACCACACGTTATAGTTCAAGTCAATAATGGGTTCATGTCATTGCAAATTGGACTATTATTGCTCTGTCCATTGTGCATAAATCAGGAAAGTCTGCATGGTGGGAAATTCAACCTGCAGTGGCAATAGAATACATACCATACACCTACTCAGACCACAAGCAATCAGAAGCACAGGATCAGCTAAGAGTGTGCAACTTGCTGAAATATATTCTACCCCTTTAAACTTAGTTATTGTTGTTTATTATACTTCTTTGGTGTTACAATTTGTTCATTATGTTTAATTCCTGTGTGAAGTAGCTTCCTGGAACCTAAACATGTTATGAATACCTGTTGGAAAACATTATCTGTTCCTTGTTAGTGATGAAAATTTCATAATTCTTATCCATGAATTACCAGATGTAGTACTACTGCGGCTTTTGAGTAAAAATTGTTATTATAATTACAGCTCGTCAGTGAAGTTTGTTCAACTTCACATTGAATATAACATTTCTAAGTCTTCATCATAGCTTGTTCAACTTCTCATTGCAATTATTCAGGGACATATATTTTGACAACTTGGTAAGGGTTGATTTTGCAATCTGCAAGCATATCACAATCAGAGCTCTTCAATAAATCTTGTTCAACTCCCCATCATGCATCACAAGTACAGATTTTAAGTAAAGCTTGTCCAACTTCCCAGCACACTTGTTATATGGTTTGAATGCCTACAGACAATAATTTTCTGATAACTTCTTTTTGTATTAATTTCTAAATTCGCTTTATGTTAATAATCTAGCTGCCATGGTTGCAAGTGAATTTCCCTTCTGAGGGGTAGACTTTTCTCGCTTCCTGTTCTGTCACCCCTGTTTTTAACTATGAGTTGTTTGTAAGTCAGATATTTGTAACTCGGGGACTGCCTGTATTTAGTTTCATTGTATTATTTTCTGATGTACATTGCATGTTCTTTAGCAAGATTGTTTAGTTATGGACGTCAGTTGTTTATGTTAAGTATTCTCTTATTTTGTGTCTTTTTATTGTATATATAGTATTTTCATTCACTTCGTTATTTGGATTGATTATTCCCTCCCTTGAGTTTAGTTGAGTTTTTGGTCCTATGTCAATGACAGTCCCTTATTTGAAGACTTCCTCATTGATTTGAGTCCATGGCAAGGCAAACAACAATAACATAGGCCAGCTGGTCAAGCATCCTCACAAAAGTGAGATATATAATGTTGTTTAAATTCTAGCAAGTAATCTAAATCTATGTAAAGGCTAGCAAATGTTATGTAATTGTTTGCCCTTATTTTGGTGTAACATTTCCTCTTATAGGGAAATATCTAAGAGGTTATCCTATCAGTATCTCCTCTTGAAAAATGGAGAATGGAATTCCTTACAGCAGCTAATGACTTGGCTTGGGACCTAGCCTTCCCACTGCAGCGCTCATTTAATCAATTGGCATGTAGGGCATGGCAGGACACTCTGAAATGCTGGCCAGAAAATCCACAGACTGATCTGGTAATCCCATGGAAAGGCAGGCCTGCATCAGTGCTTCTTGTCAATTAAGCAACAGGGTTTAACATCAGAAACCCCTTAGGGCCCTTGATCTTGCTACAATATTTTCTGTGTTGCGAGGAAATGGATGGTGGAAAAGAAGAGGCAACTTGTTGAACGTATCTGCTCTCTAACACTGATTTAAGCATGTTCCATAATTATCTCTCCCCAGGTTACCTTGGAAAGTGGAAACTGTAACTGAATGAGGGGTCTCAAGAATAGAGATCTCCAAGCACACTCACCAGAATACAGCTCCCAAAATTGTAAGAAATAAAATGATGACAGTGCCAACATTCAACATCCCAAGCAATCATAGGCTTATCCACATTGGCTATTTAATCAACAGCAAGTTTGAAGAAGTACTGCTCCAAACTGCTCCACAGATTTAATCCATAACCCATGGGAGGCTGAGTCTACACAGTTCAGTGGTACCAAACCAATTCGGCCCAGCTGAAGAGTCACCTTCCCTTCCTTATCACCATCATCACTACTAGGACAGCCAGATAGCTTCTGGAGACCTCCTGGTTGTCATGAGCCTTGACTATGGTGGTCCACGCATTAGTTACCTCAAGACTGGATTACTGCAATGCACTCTACATGGAGCTGCCCTTGAAGACCACCCGGAAACTGCAGCTAGTGCAAAGATTGGTGGCCAGGTTGATAACTGCAGTGAACTACAGGGAGCGGTCAACCCCCCTGTTCAAACAGCTCCATTGGCTGCCAATAAATTTCTGATCTCAATTCAAGGTGCAGGTTATCACCTATAAAGCTCTACATGGTTCGGGACTGGCTTATCTTCATGACCGCATCTTCCTCTACGAACCTACGCAATCTCTAAGATCTTCTGGGGAGGCTCTTCTCTTGCTTTCACCCCTGTCACAAATGTGGTTGGTGAGGATGACAGAGAGAACCTTCTTGCTGGTGGTCCCCTGGCTCTGGAACTCTCTCCCCAGGGAGATTAGACTAGCGGCCACCTTGTCCACCTTCTGAAAATAACTAAACACATAGATTTTCCACTGTGCCTTCGACTAGATAGTTCCCCAAATAATTCTGGCTCCCAATTTGATCCATAATAATTAGATCTTACACATTACCACTGCTTCCCTTTAGAGAAATAGTGCTCTCCTTGCACTACTTCCCAGGTCTTAATCTTGTCATCTGCCTTTAGCACTTTATCTACCTACCCTATCCTTTGGAAAGTGATTTGCACCAGTTGCCCGCCCAAACTCAGAAATATGCACTATTCAGAACATTGAAGCTGTTTGCTATGTATTGTATTCTGTGGTTGTTTTGTACTGTTGAAATATTTTTATGAAATTTGTTGTTATATTTTAACTATGTTGAATCTTGGGCTTGTCCCCATGTAAGCCACCCCGAGTCCCTTCGGGGAGATGGAGGCGGGGTACAAAATAAATTTATTATTATTATAAAGTTATTATGGGTGCCCCATACAAATGTCGGCAAAGGTACATATGCAAGCATGGAGAAGACAAGTCACACAAGGGCCTCTGCGAATCTGAATGCATTGGTGACTGGATTGAAATAAAACAGGTGTAATTTTAGAGTTCAGTTTTTCAAGGCCTCCTTATGGCACCATTGACACCATTCATATTTAGTGTATCCTGTATTTGAGCCTTCAAACTTTGTTGAATGTAGACTTCCCCTGGAACTGAGCTTCTGTGTATCTTTGATGGATATTCCCCATTTTTGTCTTGTATAAAAGTTTATTGGGTATCATAGCATCAAGACAATGAAAATGTCTTCCTTAATTTAATCAAATTATTGCCGATGACGGATGTGAGGGATCTATTCTGACAAAGAGAATGCACATATATTGTAACAAAAAGAAAACTGGTCCACAAAGCAGAATTGCTTTTTCCATTTTGGGTCTTTCATTATCCAGGTACATCCGAGCAATCATATTATCCTTCAAAGCAGCGGAAATGTCCCTGCATAAATACCCAGTAGCTTTTTATAAGTTCAACTAATTATAGTGCCACAGTTTTCAGAAGCCTCCACATGAGGAAAAGCCCCTGGAAATCAAGGTTACTCAGCATTTTTGAAAATTTGACCTACTGCTGAAACACTGTTTGCATAACTAAAGCACCACTTTCCTTTGAATTCCAGTATTATTTGGGCTTCTCGAAACTGGTATAAAGAAGTGTGCATTTTCACAATTTATGGTATATATTTGTGGGTAAGTCTTGTAATTTTAGTTTAAATAATCATCCCAAAAAACCTGGGTTGATTTATCCATGGGCCAATGCAAGTAATGTACCAAAGATCTTATCAGAAGAAGAACCACTATATTCTCTGAGTAGAGTAGCAAAAGCTGAGACCTTTGTCTGTCCTGGAAGAACCTGTAAAATAACTTTGTCTACTCTTCCACTGCAGCGCTATTTCTGGCCCTTTTGAAAACCTGGGCAGGAAAATAACAGTGGTAGCTCTTGGTGCTTTCCCTCAAAAACGTGTCGAGAAGACCAGTGCTTCTTTTAGTGTTTTTCCAGGGGAAACTACATTTTTTAGCTTTTTATAACTCTATTAAGGAGGAGAGCAATGTCCAATCTCGATAAAATAGTGAAGGGTAGAGACATCACACTGGCAATAAAGATCCGCATAGTCAAAGCAATGGTATTCCCCGTAGACACATATGGATGTGAAAGCTGGACCTTAGGGAAGGCTGAGTGAAGGAAGATAGATACTTTTGAACTGTGGTGTTGGAGGAAAGTTCTGAGAGTGCCTTGGACCACAAGAAGATCCAACCAGTCCATACTACAGGAAATAAAGCCTGACTGCTCATTGGAGGGAAGAGGCAAAGATGAAGTACTTTGGCCACATCATGAGAAGAAAGTAAAGCTTAGAGAAGACAATGATGCTGTGGAAAATGGAAGAAAAAAAGGAAGCGGGGCCAACCAAGGGCAAGATGGATGGATGGTATCCTTAAAGTGACTGGCTTGATTCTGAAGGTGCTGGGGGAGGTGACAGCTGACAGGGAGCTCTGGCGTGGGGTGGTCCATGAGGTCATGAAGAGTCGGAAGCAAATGAATGAATGAACAACAACAACTCTATTCGGAGCGAAATCTTCTTGTCTGAGCAGAGTGGCAAAAGGTCTTTCTGCATGCCTATGTGGGGAAAAAATAGTGGCAGTGTCTATGGGCAGTTGGCCCCCTAAGACGGCCCTATCAGTTTCCCTTCTCCATGAAATGATTCTCAATTGATCCATGGAGCACATCAAAATCCCACTCCATAACAGGTCCTTCTTCATATTGGAAGTGAACAGAAAGTGACTTCCCAGCTACTTCCTTTGGAAGGACAGAAGGAAGGAAAGAAGGAAGGAAGAGAAAAGATCATGTCCTGGACCCAAAATAGCTCTAGAAGTCTTAAAGCCAAGGCAAAAAAATGCTCCCATACCCACTAGAGGGCACTTGTGAGCAAAGATTTGGGGATTTGTGAAGGAAGGATGCGGTAGGAATACATCCTGCCACACAAAGGTCCCTAGGTCCTGATGTGCTGATTGCAGAACCTTATTAGTAATTAAATTCACTCTCAAGGAAATCTTAGAGATTTCTTAAATGCTAGGTTACTACTTTACTGAAAAAGTATGAATGAAGATAACCCAGGCAACTTCTCAGTTCAATACCCCAAAAGCCTCACAGCTCCATTCCAATAATAATAATAATAATAATAATAATAATCTTTATTTATACCCCACCACCATCTCCCCAAAGGAGACTCAGGGTGGCTAACATGAGTCCAAGCCCTTCTAAAATACAAAACAACACAGTGAAATAAAAAATGCAAAACAAAAACATCAGAAATATAAAAAATACAGTTACAATAACAAATCGAATGATATAGGAAATTCACACAATAAAAACTGAATGGGATGGGCAGGCCAAGTGGACAAAATAAAATGATAAAACCCTGGGTGAGATAGGAGTAGGAGATAGCAAATGGGGAGTCCCCAAAAAGATGAAATAGTGGGTACAAGCTTTCTGTTTAGAATGGGGGGGAAGTGCATCATAGGGGAACACTATAGATAGAGTGACACAACCAGAGGTTGTGTCACTCTCCAAAGGCACAATGAAAAAGCCAGGTCTTCAGATTTTTCTGAAAGTCTGCTAAGGAGGGAGCTTGCCTAATCTCACCAGTTACTGAGTTCCAAAAACGAGGAGCCACAACAGAGAAGGCTCTCTCCTTTGTTCCCACTAATCTTGCCTGTGACAGTGGTAGAAGCTAGAGGAGAGCCTCCCCGGAGAGGTCGTGCAAGTTGGTGGCAAGAGATGCGGTCACGAAGGTAGGCGGGTCCCAAACCATTCAGAGCTTTATAGGTGATGACCTGGACCTTGAATTGGGACCGGAAGATGAACGGCAACCAATGGAGTTCCTTAAACAGGGGGGTTGACTGTTCCCTGTAATTCGCCCCAGTTATTAATCTGGCTGCCACACATTGGCCCAATTGGAGTTTCCAGGCCATCTTCAAAGGAAGCCCCACGTAGAGTGCATTGCAATAATCCAATCTAGAGGTAACTAAGTGTCAAGTGTCAGCGCTGAGTCTAGAAGGACCCCAAGCTGCGGACCTGTGTCTTCAGGGGGAGTGCAACCGGTCAAGCACAGGTTGCCACCCAATATCCTGGTCGGACATACGACTGACCTGGAAGACCTCTGTCTAATTGGGATTGATCTTCAGCCTATTCGTCCTCATCCAGACCATCACAGTGGCCAGGCACTGGTTCAGCACCCGAGGGGCTTCCTTGGATTCTGGTGGAAAAGAGTAGTGGAGTTGGGTGTTATCTGCGTAGAGATGGCACCGAGCTCCAAATCTCCGGATGACCTTTCCCAGCGGTTTCATGTAGATATTAAAAAGCAAAAGTTCCTCCATTTAGCCTCCAGGTCTTCCACTCTGAGCCAGGTAGCTACTGGTCCATAGCAAGAATGTGTTAACATACACTAATAAGCCAGGAATACCTTTGGTGGATTAAATAGCATTGCAATGAAACTTTTAAGTGCTGCCTTGTTTAACAAATGTAAATTAGATTACTCCCTTCCATTACCAGTTGTTAAGTCTGAGGACCTCATTGCATTGAGATTAAGAAGCATCTTCTCTGTGCTTCTTTGCACAGCTGGCATGCTGCCGGCACAGAATCCCCCAATGCCCTTCATATGATGCAGGGCTACTTCTGACACGACTCTGCTGGACTCTGTGCTGGCAGCATTCTGGCAGCATGGAGAAATAGAGCCCAAAGAAGATGGAGAGGAAGCAGGGGACAGTGGGGAGAAGTTGTGGGAAGGGATCCCATGACCCACAAGAGTAAGGAGGTGAAGCAATCCACTGCCCCACAGTTTCCCCTGCTGTCCCCCAGATTCTCAGCCTCAATGTGATGAGGCCCTGAGAGAGTGCCCCCAAAGTACACAAGCCTAGCAGGCTGAGAGATTCTGGAAACTAAAATCCAAAAAAGTAACTTCTACTGGCTGTGGTGGCAGCATGTCAAGCAGCACTACGGAACTATTTTTTGCCTTTTTAATTTCCCAACGTAAAATGAGGTCAGGAACACAATCTGTGAGAAATGAAAAATGTGGTTGGAACTATTTTTTCAAGATAAGAAAAATAATTAAGTGGGAGGGACAAAGCAGACATTAGCAGCAGGTCCTGCAAGGGCCCTGGGGCATTGGCAGTTGCCCAGAAATGCCACATTCTGATGCCAACCCTGTTACTTTCCTTGACTCACCATTACACAAATCACTTCTGGGTTTTAGAAAACAAGTTTAAGAAAACGTATTCGAGCTGTTGGCCTTCCAGATATGTTCAACTATAGGTTTTATCATGATGAGAATGGCATACCTTCAAATAAGTCACAGATGACAGATATGTTTTTTCACCATATTTTATTTTTTGGTTATTTAATATTTAATGTTTATTTTACTTAAGTGATATTTGTCAGATGGCCTGGACCCTTTTCAATCAGGTTTCCGCCCCGGGCACGGGACCGAGACCGTCCTAGTGGCCATCTCGGATGACATCCGCCGTCAACTAGACAAGGGAGGCTCAGTAGTTCTGGTGCTGCTGGATCTCACCACCGCATTTGACACGGTAGACCACGATCTACTGATACAACAACTTGCCGCCATAGGGATCCAAGGATCAGCCCTAACCTGGTTCAACTCATTCCTCCGTGGACTCCGCGAGTAGAATGGCTGGGCCAAACATCTGGGAAATCTTTCCTTGAATGCGGAGTACCCCAAGGTGCCATACTGTCACCAATGCTGTTCAACATCTATGTCCGGCCTCTCGCTGGTCTAGCCCGGAGCTTTGGACTAGGATGCTACCAGTATGCCGACGACACCCAGCTCCTCTTAAAGTTGGAACCCGGAGTAACCTCGGTGCCGGAAAATTTCACCCAATGCCTAGAAGCAGCGACGAGATGGCTCCGGGCCCATAAACTGAAAACAAACCCAGCAAAGACAGAGATCTTATGGCCGGGCCGTCCATTAGAACCAGTCTCCTCAGAGCCCCCCCTTCGAAGGGGACCCGCTGACCCCAGCCCCCTCGGTGAAGAGCCTCGGTGTCATCCTGGACGCTAAGATGTCGATGGAGGCCCAGATTGCCTCCACGAGCAAAAGGGCCTTCTTCCACCTACGCCAAGCGAGGCAACTGGCGCCCTACCTTCCAACTGAGGCGTTAGCTACAGTAATCCACACCACAGTTACATCAAGGCTGGATTACTGCAACGCCTTATATGTGGGTCTGCCTCGGTCACTAACCCGCAAGATCTAGATTGTGTAGAATGCTGCCGCCAGGTTCCTCACAAAAACACCAATGAGATGCCACATCACACCATCCCTGCAGTGTTTGCACTGGCTGCCGGTCGAATACAGAGTCCTCTATAAGACTCTGACCTTGACTTTCAAGGCCCTGCGGGGGCGGGGCCTTCATACTTAAAAGACCGCTTGATCCTACCTGCCCACCCAAGAGCACCACAGCCAGCAAACGAGAACCTCCTCTGTGTCCCGGGTCCGAGAGAGGCTCAATTGGAGTCCATGAGACAGAGATCCTTCTCTGTTGCGGCCCCCGTCCTGTGGAACTCTCTGCCGCCAGACCAAAGAGGCTCCCTCGACCTGCCCCAGTTCTTGGCGGCACTTAAGACTTGGCTATTCAGGAAATCCTACGCATAACACGGAACCAGCGACTCGGAATTCTGATATTTTAGTATTTTAACCATTTAATATTTTAATATTTTTAATATTTTAATCGCTAGTTGTGTAAGTCGCCCGGAGCACAAACGTGGAGGGCGACTCATAAATAATAAAGTTCAGTTCAGTTCAGTTGTCTTTACTGTTCTAATGTAGCACAAATCCTATGTAAAATCATACTACGTATTTTGACATTAATATTTAAATCTAAAATATATACAGAAATCCTTTACCTGCAAGCATTTGGCCAAAAAATACCAAAGCATGGTCACGATAGCAAAAGTAATTGAGGAAGAATGTGCTTTGTTTTTAGCTGAGCCTACTGGAAAGGACAGCATTCTGCCCCATTCTCCCTTTCCCTCTATTTGAGTGCAAACTACTTTTGCACACTGAACCCAACTTGCAATAATGGAGTAAATTAAGGGCAAAGAAGGGAAGTGGGAGAAGGAGATAAACATTGGAACAATTTAGAAAGAAGCTTAAAAAGTAGACTGGCATATGATTGTTCCTGCTGATTTAGGATACTTGGAAGGTTTGGGATTGTCCAACACATCTGGAGGACACCATGTTATGAGAATGAAGGAAATGGCCCCCCAAATATATTTATTTATCTATTTTTAAATACCTATCTTCAAGTTGTGTCTTCATGCTCTAATGGCCACATGATTCTTCCCCTCTCCAGAAATTTTGTTTGCAATTCTCACAGGATGTTAAAGTCTATCTTTTTTGTGAGATAGGCTTTTTTTAAAAAAATGTCTGAATATTTTTCTATCTCCCATGGTCATTGGGCTCCTTTTATGGAGCTATTAAGTCTTATAGGTTCCTTAATCCCCAACTAAATTTATCAGCTGTTGATTGCAGCCAAGAGTTAAGCTAAATTAAACTTTGGAATCCCACGCAGAGTGTATCAGATGCACTCAAGTGAAGGGGAGGTGGAGCTGAAAGCTCCCAAGTGGCCTAATTACAAGCTGCCAAGACACCCATCCTTCTCATCAGAGGGTTCTTTTTCACCTCTTCAAGCCTGTTGCAGCCTTGGTGCCTTTGGTGTGACAGAAAGCCGATCTAGGGATGCCACCTGCCACTCAAACCCCTTCTGTCCAGCAGATGTGTGTACATAAGCACTAAATTGGAATATGTGCATGCTGGGTCAGGCTTATGTGGAAAGCTTGATTTGGCTCTGCATTTGTAACACAGTGTTTCAATCTTTCTGCAAATATGCAGTCTAGGAACTCAACAGCACATAATGTCAAATGCATCATTTTTAATGGGAAAATGTAGCATTTGGATTTAATGTATTTCTTTAAAAACTCATTTCATGATGCATAGTTTCCAGAAAAAAATATTTTTATTGTGTCCATCTTTGATTTTTTTTAACGGTATAGACCGAGTCATTCCCTCACTTGGCACATGGCAAGAAATCTTGTTCTGACTATAGATCAAGTTACTTAGCAAATGGGGCTCTGCCAGTGTACATGGCAGGAAAGGCATTGGTGGTACTTCAACAAGCTTGAGGAGGAAGGCATTAGTTTGTTTTACCTTTTCAGTGCTGAAGGCCCCAGTCAACCCCTTCATTGAGGGTTGGCCTCGGCTGGGGAGTGACCTTAAGGAGAAGAGAGAGGAAGCACTCATGATCTTAATTAGGGCAGGGGAGTTGTGTGACCATTAATACATAAGAAATATGGTGCATTATGAGAATGTTTGTCACTAAGGAAAATAACTCTGGGATCAAATATTCAATTGCAACTGGATCTTTTTTTTCTGATTTAGACAACTGCAGTTACTCAAAGCCATGATTTATTATAGATTCTAACTAGAACCGGACTTACATTATAAGCATTACAGACAGTTTCAGAGTTACAAACATCCGACTTACAAATGACTCACAGTTAAGAACAGGAGTGAGACAACACAAAGTGAGGGAAATCTACCACTAAACAGGGAAATTCGCTCCTGTAAGAGTTATCATAGGGAAAAGGTGTCTTCATTGAAGCTTTCTCACCAATCCCTGTTTCCACAACAAGCCACATTTTTCAAAATCCAATTATCACAGGGAGTGAGGTGAAATCTCCTGAACATGGGCCCAGACAGCAAAGGAAACACCCCTTAAGCGGTACCTATTTACCTACTCACATTGCTGTTTTCAAAACTGCTAGGTAGGCAGAAGCTGGGCTAAAGGCTAGAAGCTCACCCCAGTCCGGGCTTCAAACTGGAAACTTGCAGCTAACAGTTAACCTGCTGTGCTAAAGCCCGGCCTATCCTCTGTGTTTGTGTGTGTGTGTGTGGCTGGAGGTACACTTAGAATGTATTTGTTTTGTTGTCTACACACAGAGAAAGAGTAGGATTTTTAAAAGGTCTCAACTAATGTATTGCTTTTTGCCATTTGGGTACTAGAAACTCATTCTCTAATTGCATTGTAGGTGTTTATGTTTTCACTTGTCCATGGAATTATAGTGAACATAACCCAGAGTATCACTAGGAAAAACACATAGTGCCATCTACATTCCAGTTAAATCAGTAGGGAGACACTCACACACCATGCATCAAAAATGTGAGGTGGTGTTTGCCCATGTGATATATCAATGCACCATCATTAACTATCATTAACTATGCTGTGAATTAACCTAGTCACCTGCATTCACAATTATTGCAAGTAGTCATTGTGAATGCAGGTGAAAATCCCTTTCAGAAAGGGCGGTCATGTTTTAGAGAATAGACTTCTATTTGAACAGCTGCCAGAAAATGTTCCTTTCTTTGGAAGTGTGCCTGAGCTTATTTTCAAGATAAATAATCATATAGCGTGAGATCAGCAATCTTGACATTGCCCATTCACTCCTGAGAACTGTCCAGTGAGCACACAGTACTCCTCCCTAAACTGCAAATCCTTGGATTCCATTGACTGGAACTGTGGCACTTAAAGTAGAATCTTAGGGTTATCCTTGTGTATTATGTCAGGGCCCATCATGGTTTTCCCATTCAGATAAGATGCATAGTTATTCTGCTTAGATTACAAATGATAAAATCATTGCTAATTTTGCAACAATATAGACAAAATCAGATATGCAGTTTAATGAAAATTGTTTTCTTCTTTTGTCCTCTTTTTTTGGTGATGTGTAGATGGCCATCATGTCTTCTGGCATGGGACACTTTAAACTGAAAGGTATGGGGCAAAGTGTCCAATTACAATCTCAATGCTCAAACCTATAGCCGGTTTGAGCATTGAGAATGCCTCCTGCATGGATGGGGTTATGTAGAGAACCCTTTACTTATTCCCTGTAATTTATTATCTGTTAAAAAGATTTTGTGCCATCCTTTATTTTATAATATCATAAACTATGTAGTTTTAAAAACTCAATATATTATACAGTCAAAACAATTGCAGCAATAAAAGGAAGGCAATATATTTAATAGAGAGCTCACACTGAAAAGCCTCAAGGAAAAAATAAACTTTATATGCCTGAGAAAACATATCAGTATTTTTCTGTTATATAATGCTGACATCAGCTGCCCTCCATGAAGAAGGTGTTCTATAGTCAGAATGCAATATGGACAGAGTTTAAAATGTTAATACTTTGGATTATATCTTTCACAATCCTCTAATCCAGTGGTTCTCCGCCTGGGGTCCCCAAGTGTTTTGGCCTACAACTCCCAGATGTTCCAACCAACAACAACAACAACAACAATTTTATTGATTAGCCAGAAGCCATATCAAATACAAACAGAACACAGACACATTGCAATGATTCTAAAAACAATCTGAGGAGAATTCTAGACCATTACAACCAGTTTACCAGCTGTTAGGATTTCTGGGAGTTGAAGGGCAAAACATCTGGAGACCCACAGGTTGATAACCATTGCTCTAATCAGTATAACTGCCAATCCATCACACTAAAAACGAATCCACTTTAAATTTGGTTTCTGCCTCCTGCAGAATTCTGGGGTTTGTAGTTTAGTGAGGCTGTTAAAGGCTCCTCCCTAAACTACAAACCCCAGAATTCGAGGCAGCAACTGGATTTAAAGTGGATTCATTCTGTAGTATGATGAGAAATATAATTTTTTGGTTGGATTTCCCACCACGGAGAGCTCCTGAAAACTCAAGCCCCATCTACACCACCCATGTAATGCAGTTTGAAACTCACTTCAAATTGTGGTGGCTAAACAAGAGACTCCCACAAAAGCATGTAAAGAGAAAGCCCTTAATGTACATCACTGCTCTGTGATTTGTAGAGTTACTATCCTGGCTCCAAACTGGTTCCAAAATTTCCTGTGGAATCATCTGCACAATGAAACCACTTTCTTCAATATTGGTTTGAAACTGCTTTAAATGGTCAGTGTAGCTGGGGTTTCAGACTAAACCCTAGAGCGGATTTTTCCACCTCTAACATGAAGCCGCTCAGCAGGGACAGTTTTGTGACCATGTAGCACGCAAAAAGCTGTGTTTCTAGTTTAGGAGCAGTACCCTTGCCAAAGAACTCCTCTGATTATTTTGCAAGAGTGGTTGGAGTGGGATCGTCCTTCAGATATTCTTGGACTGCCTCCCGCAACATTCCTAGCCAGCAGACCCAGTGGCAAAGATTGCTCAGAGTTACAGTCCCACACATCCAGAGAACCATACAAATCCCCAATTTGTCTTGAAGCTCGGATCCTAATGAGTCTGGGCAAGGAAAGCATTTCTGCCAAGCTCAGTAGAAGGAGGAATAGCTGTGGTGTGCATTATCAGGTGAAGCCAGTCCCTGTGACCCTATACCACCCCTCTCTTTCAGTACATGGGGCTCAAATTAAGTTGCCTCATCTCAGCTGATTAAATGTCTCTGGACCAGAGTTGTCATGTTTTCAAATGTATAACCACTGCAACATTGGGCCGATATGGGAGCTAAGAGGAAGATGGGTGGATGGATAGATATTCTCTCTGGGAAATAACAGTGATAACATTAATAATAGAAATAAAGAAGCTATTTTAGAAAACTTAGAATATGCATGTATAACTGCAGTCAAAAGAACGGATATTAATGGATCCAAAACTCTTTGTTAAGAAGGCAGAACTTTATTTCATAATAATAGACATTGTTTTATTTCTCTATCAGAAGGCACACAGAAGAAAAATAAGAACAAAAGAATCACTTGCAGATTTTTTCCCTGGGAAGTTCAAAGAATACTGAGATGTAACATTACAGAAAATGCCTGCTAATGTTTTGTGCCAGATGAATCATCAAGAAATCCTCACAAAAAAAAAGTGCAAGAAGCTGAAGGCAGATCAAAGAATCATTATTTTCATTTTAAAAGCAGGGAGAGTAAAAGTGGCAGGTCTTTTTAAAATTAGCAATACATAATAGCAGTATTGTCTGTCCATTATCTGAGGGGCAATCATTGTTTTTCATTATTCATTCTCTTCTCTATAAGATTTTCACTGACCCAATGGCAGTCCCAAATTTGGAGTTTAGATCAGAATGTTGGCAAATTTTCCAAGCATTGGCTGAGAGGCTCAGCATTGCTCCCCTCTTGATTTCCCTTCATAGGGAAGGTGAGCAGGGAATGAATCCAAACATACTCTAATAGTACTTTAGAAGCCAGATTACTCCCAAAGCTTCCTTTAAGAGCCAGTTGAGTGCAGCTGGCATTACTTCACCCTCACCTCCTTTGCATTATGGAGGTGATCCATGGTCTGAAGAGGGCAAATATAGGATTCTGCACTCTGAAAGGACAGAGTGAGTTGTCACGTCTTTTAGACCAACAAGCCATTCGTAGAAGGGAAGGTGGCCTATCCATGGCATTGTGAATATAATTCCATTGCTGCCATATACCTCCCTGCCTTTCTGTGTTTGTTTTGGGTTTTTTTTCCATGTCAGGAGCAACTTGAGAAACTGCAAGTCACTTCTGGTGTGAGAGAATTGGCCATCTGGAAGGACGTTGCCCAGGGGATGCCCGGATATTTGATGTTTTACCATACTTGTGGGAGGCTTCTCTCATGTCCCCACATGGGGAGCTGGAGCTGACAGAGGGAGCTCGACCTGCTCTCCCTGGATTCGAACGACTGACCTGTCAGTCAGCTGTCCTGCCGGTACAAGGGTTTAACCCATTGTGCCTTTGGTTGGGCCTTTGTAGAGGGGCCACTTTAGAAGCACCTCATGCCATGTTGGGGTTCTTGGCGGTGTAGATTAGCCTTGAATGCTGGCTTTTCCCATGTCTGCTGTGAAGGAGCCATGACTGCCAGCTGTAGCAGATGCAGGCTGGTGACCACTAGGAACTGGTTGTGTCCAGATCATCGGAGTGATGAATCCATCCTAGGTTTTCATTCAAGTTGCTGGGTTACCTAACATGCTGATTGGGTTTTGGTGAGGGGATTCCCCACCTTGGAGAGCTCCAGAAACTATGAACTAACCCTGAAATGTATTTGCCAACCTGATAACATGAAACCCATCACCGCCCAAACAACTATCTCTAGTAAGGCCAGGTATTTGGCAGAGATATTGCTATGACGGCCAGCTTGGTTACTATGTGAAAAGCATTCATGGAATCAAGTTCTTATGCCAACAAAATTCCCTCAATGTGGGCTTTGTAATGAGTTTAGGAAGCCTGTCTCAAAGGAGAAGGCAGCTTTATAAGCCCACAAATTCTTCTTCAGTTTGGAATGTTACTGGCATTTTTGTAAGGATTACTGACAGATACTGGCTGCAATTCAAAATCCCCTCAGCATAACATAAACATCCGTATGTGAAGATATGCCACTACAATACTATGCAACTCTGCATGAAGAATAGCAGCACTGTGTAACACATGTAAATGACTAGGTGCCATTGCATAATGTGCAATGCAATGCACAGTCACAATACACAATGCATAGTGAGCAACGCACAATTGCAATAAGCACAAAGGAACATGCTGTTTCTGATGCTACCACCAGTATAATCTGTTGTGCAAGAATTAGTTTTTGGCACTGCATGCATAGTGCGAGCTACACACAGGGCCATAGCCAGGTTCTAAACTCTACCCCCCGGCGAAAGGATTCTAACCCCCACCCCACCCCGAAACCTGGTTTACTCAAGAATGTTAACTGGTTAACCAAATTATGAATAAACCAGGTTTCTTTTTTAATCTGACACATTTTAGGGCAGGGTTGAACTTTTACCCCACCCCCACCCCGTGGTTACAGCCCTGGCTTGTCCCTACCACAGTGTGTGTAAATTCGAGGTATAAGGAATACCAGTATTTACTTACCCCAAAATAATTATCAAGACACTTTGAGAGCAGAGGAGATGCACTACTAAGAGAACTTTTATTTTCAACCATATACAAGAGTTAAAAAATAGGCTTTTTGTGTCAAAAGATTTTACACAAAATAAAGAACTTTATGAAATTATCCAAAATAGTGACTGAAACCATTTTTAATCTCACCAAAGAAAACAACCCCTTTTGAAATGCTTCTTCTGTCAGGCTCAAATGAAGTAAGTGAAGTGTGAATAGCTTTGAACATCCTAAATTTTATTATTTATAGCAACCATTGTCATAGACAAGACTTCAATTAATACATGTCTGAAGAATGTCAAAATGGCAGTAACCCTTGATGAGGTTGGGCAGCTTCCAGCATGCCAGGCAGAGCAATCCTGCTTGATGAATGATTGGCAGAGCCACTATCACCAGAAATGGGTATGGGGCAACTGGTAATGTTGGCTGGATAATTCTGAGAGCTGTGGGGTATTATTTTTTCCTAAACTCTAATCATTGACATCCCTTCTACCCCATCACTGTCTCCATTTGCTCCCTACTGTCATTTGAAGGGTTACTTGAACCCCAAGGATTAATAGTTGCAGTACTCAGCCCAAATGGCTTCTCCATGCTGCAAACCCTGCAGCAGACCTGGCTGGTTATCCCACTCTTGATCCTGCCACTTAAAAAAAACTGTTGACGAATGAAATATTGCTCGGTAAATTGCCAGCTGACGGAATCCTCACTCATTGCCTGATGCTAGTTATAGACTATCTTAGCCAGCACTTTTTCCTTGGGATGTTGGCAGGAACTCCTCCCCCCCCCCTTCCAATCAAAGTTTGAGAATCACCATTAGGATGTCCTCTTAGCTCATGTGCCTGCAAATTATTGCCCATTCATGTGAAACATTTGCAGCTAATAAATTGTCATACTTTCATCTGTGAAATGTTTTCAGCTCATAAATTGCGTCCAGCTTTTTCCTTGGGTAATTAAATGTATTTTGTTACTGGATAATGAAATATTTTTGTTTGGTTGGTTTTTGTTTGTTTAATATATATACAGACCCTTAGATGCATTTGCATGACTTGAAATGACTTCTGCATATACTGTGGTCTGCTAAAAGAAAAGCAAATGATTCCTAGAACAAATCAGGCATGAGTTCACCCTAAAACCAAAGATAACTGAACTAAGGCTGTTGTGGATTGGCCATATGATAAAAAGACGCACTAGACAAAACAATAATGCTGTTGTATATGAGCCTGTTTGGCCTGTGATTGTGTCTAATGATCAGGTTGCTTTGGGTGATGGGAATAACAATGTTGTGCATGTTCAAGTTGATTCCTCTGATGGAAATGGGGATGATGTCCATGAAGATGTTACTGAAGGGAATGGGGTGATGGTTGGTTTCCTGGGCCTGGTTTTAGAGATGTGGGGCCTGAATGCAGTTCAGATGGTGGGTCAGAGAGGCCTGCATTGCTACAAGGGGATTCTCAAGGTCCTGAGCTTGGAAAAGACTTTGCGCCGCAGTCTCCTGGTCAGTTATCTCCAGGTGCAGATTTTAATGAAGCCTTGAACAGAAGAAGTGTTTTTAGCCAGCAAAGACAAACAAACCAGCAATTGCGGTGCTCAGCTAGATTACAGCAGAAGTTAGAAGTGAAACCAAATTTAAGGAAAAATCAATTCTTAGCTGTTTGGGAATTAGGGCAGGGATATAAGTGCCAAGTACAGCATCTAGCTTCAGATGAAGTAACGTTGGATACATGTTAAGTTCTTCATGCCAAGCTCCTGAACTCTTGTCTTTGTTTGATTCCTGTTTTAAATGTCTTTGCTGTTATTTGCCTTTGAAATCAAGTATCTAGTTTCATGAATTTCTTTGGACTATTTCTCTTTGGACTAATTGCTCCTTTTCCTTCCTAATAAATTTGATTTACCTTTACTGTGGATTATTTTTTATTGCTTTGGCATTTATTATCTTCAATAAACTACTTGCTATTTTAGCTCAACCGTTTGATGTTTAAAGTCAGAGGGGATCCTACTCTGGAGTGCAACAAATGCTTGGTAAGGTAGAAGGCAATAAGAAAAAAGGGGGAAAAAATCATTCCAGATGGATAGACTCAATCAAGAACGCCATGGTCCTGAGTCTGCAAGACCTGAACTGGGTTCTAAAGGATATTTTGACTTGGAAGTCTCTTATTCATAGAGCTGCCATTAGACAAAGTCAACTTGAAAACAACAACAACAAACATAATATATTGACATGACAGAGAGATTCATATCAAATCCCTCTTCTCTTCTCAAAGGATTAAATATAATTCCCAGTGTTTTGATAGAGTTATGACTCCCCTCAATAATGAGCAAGAAGAAGGCACTAGTTGAAAATGTCAGTGACTAGAGTAGTTAGTCCCCAACTGGATCTTTGCTATAGAACAGTGGACAACCAGTGGGCTGCAAGAGAGAAAATCTGGTCTGCGAACCTTCTTTCTCTTTATTTATTTTCTGCTCCTTTTACACAGCCTGCCACTCCTTCCCTTTCCCTGGTCATGGCATATGTTCTGTATCAACAACTAGAGCTGATATGGCCTATCAGTGCAATTTTCTGAATCAGCATCCCAAACTGAATGTAAAGTTGACCAAAAACTGATTTGTAACCCTTTTGGAGAGTGGTCCCTGGTCAAAGTGATCCCTGGTCAAAAAAAAGTTGGGAACCATTGCTATAGAACATAATAAAGTCCAGACTTCAGAAAGCAATTTGGTAAAATAATTAGTTACTGTCATAGCATTGAAGTACCAGTGAGTTTGTGTTATAGTTTTAAAATTAAGTCTCTAATATCCCTCATTTATAACGGTATTGAAATTGTTATATATCCTTGCTGGGAAAAAGAACTACTTAACTAGTAATTCATAAGTAGCTTTCTTAGTAATTCATAAGTAGCTTTCTTAAACTCTGGTCAAAACTGTGGATGTGTGTCAGTCAGCTGTTGTCCACAAAAAAATTGTGGAGAGGAAAATTGTGGGGGAGGAAACCTTTGCCAATCAGATAAATTACTTAGATTGCCATAACACCCACGTCCAGCCATGCTTTACAAAATGGCTCCGAAGAGACTCTCAATTTCCCCCCTTCAGATTGAAAGCCTTTTCATCCTTGCACAGTCTTGAGGAGGCAGGAAGTTAAGCGCTCGGACCCATTTCTGCTGAGTTAGTTTATCCTGATATATATAACCCCCTGCAGCAATAATTACAAAGGCTTTTTCTAGCCTGATGTGAGCAACATCGCAGCAGCAATTTCATCCAATGGCTAATAGACACAGAACTCCCTTTGATTTGAAAAGTGGTTCTTTTTTCTCCCCCCGCTCCTTTTCTTCAGTCAAATAGTTCTTTCTCCCTTCTTTCTCCCTCACCCTCTTGAACACATTAGAAGGTGAGAGGTACACATGACTCCTTTGAGTGAATGAAACTTAGCCTTAAACAAAGCCATATATGGCAGCTGTATTTCAAGCCATCTTTTCCATATGTGCTGTCTATAATGTTCAGGGCCATGAATATTTCTTTGCACTTTGCCTTCTCTCTTTCTTTTCTCTTTACCTGTATGGTGTGGCAGACAGAAAAATATGCGTATGTCTCAATAACACAATTTCTCACTTGTTATTATTATTATGTTTGTTACATTTATTTATATTCCGCTTTTTCTCTCCATAAGGAGACTCAAAGCAGCTAACATTAAAAGCATTACAATTTAAAATATGCAAATATGCAAATATTAAAACAGTATTGAACATCATTAATATTAAAAACAATTCAGTTAAATCCATCAAAAACAAAAACAACAACAAAAAACACAGCAGTCCCTGACATGAGTCCCATTTATTTATTTATTTATTTATTTATTTATTTATTTACTCTGCTTCTATACCGCCCCTCTCAGCCCGAAGGCGACTCGAGGTGGTGTAAACATGGCAAGGACTGCCCAAGATAAATACATCAACAGTTATTAGCCATATGTGGGATAAAAGTGGGATAAAAGTAAATAAATAATAGTAATAGTAATAATATTTAAAACCTTCTGTTTTAAAAACCTGTCTGAATAAAAAGATTTTAGCCTGCAGCCAGAAGGACAGCAAGGAGAATGCCATTCTGACTTCCCTGGGAAGAAGGGAGTTTCAGAGTTGAGGGACAGCCACTGAGAAGGCCTGCTCTCTCATTCCCACCAACTGAGCTTGAGATAGAGGCAGGACAAAGAGAAGGGCCTCTCCTGAAGATCTCAAGGCCTAGTGGATTCATACAAGGAGATGCAATCAGCCAAATAGCTGTCTAGGGCTTTAAGAGTCATAACCAGCACTGTGAATTGTGCCTGGAAAGAAACTGGCAGCTAGCCGAGCTGCTGCAACAAGGGGTTATCCGTTCCTGTAGCCAGGCCCAGTTAGCAACCTGGCTACAGTTATCTGACCAGGGAGGATCTGGCCACAGTGATCCAGGCCACTGTCACCTCGAGAATTGATTACTGCAACACCCTCTACATTAGCCTACCTATGTCGGCGATCCAGAAGCTCAAGCTGATGCAAAATGCAGCTGCTAGGCTTTTCACTGGTACGCCAGTCAGAGCTCATATAACACCAATATTGCGGCAGCTGCATTGGCTACCAGTGGAGCACCGGGTCTCCTTCAAAGTGTTGGTTATCACCTTCAAGGCCTTATATGGTCAGGGGCCGACGCACCTGAGGGACCATCTCACCCCATATCTCTCCTGAGGTCACTGCGTTCTATTGACCAAAATCTTTTGATGATTTCTAGCTGCCGCTCATATCAGCTAATATCGACAAGATGGCGAGCCTTTACGATCATAGCTCCAACTCTTTGGAATGCTCTGCCAAAAGATGTGTGAGCTTTGAGAGATCTAAAAAAATTCCACAGAGCATGCAAGACATTATTATTTCAGCAGACTTTTGGACAACATACAAAACTGAATAAATAAATAAATAATTTGGAACAACTGAAGTTTCTGAGCACTCTTCATAGGCAGCCCCATGTAGAGCGCATTACAGTAATCTAGACAGGATATAACTAAGGCATGGGTCATTGTGGCCACTGGCCAGATCTGGCTTCTTAAGGAATGGGCGCTGTTGGCTCACAAGTTTAATTGTGCAAAGGCTCTCATGGCCACCACAGATACCAGGGCCTCCAGACTCAGTGCTGAGTCCAGGAGGATCCCCCAAACTGTGGACCTGTATATTTAGGGAGAGTGTAACTCTATCCAGCACAGGTTGGATCCCTATTCCCTGATCTGCCTTCCGACTGACCAGGAGTACCTCTGTCTTGTCTGGATTAAGTTTCAATTTGTTTGCCCTCATCCAGTCCATTACTGATGACAGGCACTGGTTTAGGGTCAGAACAGCTTCCTTGGCTTTAGGTGGGAAGGAGTAATAGAGTTGGGTGTCTTCTGCATATAGGTGGCACCATGCCTCAAAACTCCAGATGGCCTCTCCCAGAGGTTTCATGAGAAACCCCACAGGTCAATGGCCAGGGGTTTGAACAGGAATCCCCTATCACCACCTTCTGGGAACAGCTCCCCAGGAAGGAATGGAGCCACTGTAAGACAGTGCCAGTCCCATGGGTGACCAAAGCTGTCTCTGTTCCATAGCTGGGCCTCAAACCAGGCTGAAATGGATCTAGATAATCCAATTCCCTAGTGTTGGGAGGCCACAACACACTCCAAAACCTCAAAAAGGGGTGGTTGGACACTAGCTGATAGCTGTCCATTATGGAGGGGTTCAGGGATGGCTTTTAAATTTGGATCTCATAACTGCCTGTTTTAGACAAGTTGGAATTCTGCCTTGTTCCAATGAGGCCTTTGCCTCCTCTGCCAGTCCCCCTCTTGCCTGTTTAATCAGCCAGGAAGGGCAAGCATCTAGAATACATGTTGTAGTTCCCACCTCTCCAAGTATCCTGTCCACATCCTCAAGCTGCACAAATGGAAAGATATCCATTAACACTGGACAAGTAGGAGCCAGAGTTACACCCATTGGAACTTTCAGCATCCAAGTCAGAATGGATCTGAGTGACTTTATCTGCAAAGTTCCATACAAATTCTTCACAGCGAGCTGCTGAATGGTCAGGGATTTCTCCTTGAGGACCACTATGTAATAGTCCTCTGATCACTCGAAACTGTTCAGCTGGACTGCAGATGCAATGGTGGCAGCAATAAAAATGTCTCTGGTGCCTCAATTGCCACCAAGTGGGTTTTCAAAAATGCTCTAGCTTGTGCTTGGTCAGATTCGTTTCCAGTTCTCCGCCAACTTGCTTCATCATCTCCAACTGCTTGAAAACCAAGGGGCTGGTTTGGCTCTGCTCCATTCAGGAGAAATTGTGTCAGCTGCCCTGGCCATTTTCCCATTCCAGAGGTTAGCCAGAGCTTCGATAGAATTGCCTGCCAAGGTGGTAGGAAATTCCCCAAAGGCCATCAGGAATCTACCTGGATCCATAAGCCTCTTAGGGCGGACCGTTTTAATCAGTCTCCCACCTCTGCTGAGGTTTGAAGTCCCAGCAAATCTCTGTTTTGATTTCAAAGCCAGGATAATTGGTGCTTTTTGTGATGATCTTTCTTCTGTTGTTTTTTTAAAAAGAGCTATGAGTGGTCCATGCCTATTCATGTTTACGTATGTGCCTTCAAGTCATCTCTTGACATACTCCACAAAGTGGGACAAAACACAATATAGAGGCTATATCAAATATCAAATATTAATATTGAACCGATTGGCTTACATTCCCAAGCACAGTCAAAGAATTAGGTTTACAAAAGTATCATGGTACATATATCAAAGTCATTATATAACAACAAAGTCCACTGGGATCACAGTACCTTAGGAAAGATAAGTGGGAAAAGTAAGTCCAGACAGGTGTTAAGGTAAGTCTTTGAGGATCTTAGGTGGTTCCAGTTATATTCCAAACAAAATGATGAAAACATAGTTTCACACAAGGTCCAGAATGCGACCACTTCTTAGGTACAAGTTGCAGCGGTGATGGTAGAATGAACAGTCCATGTCCTGGGAAGATTGTCAGGGAACGTGGGTTTCAGCCACAATGGTAGAGCTGCAGGGCCCGATCCGTTTCGCCCCAAAGAGGGCTTTTTCATATTGCCGGCAAAATGAACGGCAATATGATATGCGTCCCAGATATACAAGATTCATGATGAACTTGGATATATGCAAGGTATATCATGTGGACCCGAAAAAAGGGTTGATCTTGCTTAGTTTCCAAAATCGGACAGGTTCTGGTGCCTTTAAGATATTAGAGGGAATGGTTGAGCCATGTGTTGGCTGGTATTTGGAGTGATAAAGGAGTAGGGATGAGGGACTTCCTTTAGCTTTTCTCTCATAATTTGAGCCCTGTCTTGTTTACAGAAATGTTTGCTTTCACAAAAACATACAGTTTTTACTTGTACACATCAATTGGTAAGAAAAAAAATTAAAACTATATTTGCATTGTGATCAGTCACCTCGGGGCCAGTAGAGACTGGATATGACCATAACATGGAAGTGGTGCATTCTGGATTCAATCCAAAGTTTAATGGAACTATCCAAGGTGCTCACTCCTGTGCCCAAAATAGATTCAAAACCTTGAACAGATGCTTTATCATTTGAACTAAGATTCAGCACAGATTCCCCTCTCTCTCTGACATGGGAACCACCTTAGTTTCCTAAGAGTTCCTTCACGCACCAAAGGAAACAGAAGAGTGGCAACATCTTGACTTGACCTCACTCCTGCTTCCATATAGTTTAATACAGTATAGAAACTGGTTCATATTGAAGTAAATATTTTGTCAATATTAACCTGTTAGCTGCCCATTAAAATCTTTAGGAAAGGATCTCCTCCATGTTCCACCAACATCTAAAGGGTCAAGTGAATGAGGTCTTTTAAAAAGAAATGGACAAAATATGTCTTAAACTGAGACATATAGGGGTAGTGGGAGACTTCGAGCACCCTGATATTTATTGGATGCTAACCTCTTCTGCGAATGTAAGGCCAACTAATTCCTCACTTGGCTTGCAGATAATTTCACATCACATATGGCAACAATGAGATTAAATACTTTGGATATGATAATAACCAACAAGGATGAACTAGTCAGTGGAATGGAAGCAATGGCATCCTTGTGGAGAAACAATGAAAACAGTAGTATCTTGAAGGAAGCCAAATGTAATGGGATAAACGCTATGGAGTTTTAGAAAGCTGACTTTAGAAAGCTTTGAGAATTATTGGATGAGATTCCATGGACAGAAAGGTTCAAAGTGAAGAGAGTTATCAGACATTTCTTAAAGATGAGACATTGAAGGTTGCAGTGAATTGGACCTCTGCCACCAGGCAGATGGGTTTTAGAAGCTTTGTTAATGTTGTGGCTAAACATTGAAAACATGCAAATGTGAGTAAAACAATAGGTACTGCTCTGGCGGGAAGATAATGGCACTCCATGTAGTCGTGCTGGCTACAGGCAGAATAAATTTACAGGCAGAATAAATTTATACTTAATAGCTTTGTATGTTATCTTTCTGCATTATCCTGACTATTTGAGCTTGGAAAAAGATTTTTAAAAGCTGAGGCTTTTCTTCAGTTTTCTTCAGTTACTAAACTGCTCTTATGGGACAAGAGGAAACATAGTCATGCTTGAATACTTTGTCTTTGCTTGCATCAGCATCCTTGGGAATCCATCCTCCATTGGCCTTGCTTGGGGGCAAGTCTGCCCCAGGACAAGTGCTTCTTATTTAGCCAATGATGGGAAATTGAATAATGCAAGAATACTCTGAGTAGAATCCATTTTTAGGTGAACAGTTATGACATTGTGTGGGGATGCTGCACTTCAACAGTGAAGGGACTGGAGGGCTTTTCTCCTGTGTACTATCTATGGCACTGTTTGCCAGCAACTTTGAGATCCATAAGAAGGCAACCAAAAAGGTAGATAGTAGAGAAACCATTTAGTACAGGCCTGCACAACCTGTGGCCTTCCAGGTATTTGAGACAAGCTCTGAGAAGTCCTAACCTGCTTGTCCAATGGACAGGAATTTTGAGTGCTGAAGTCCAAAACAGCTGGAGTGTGCTGATAACCTCAAGATTGGGCTTCTGCAATGCACTGTATATTGGGCTACCTCATGTACATTATCCCCATATTAAAGTCACTCGATTGATTGCCAATTAGTTTCTGGGCAAATTACAAAGTGTTAGTTTTGATCTTTTACTCCAGCCTGCCAGATCCAGACTGGCAACTATCACCCAGAGGATCCTGTCATCAGCTCCCCCAAGACTATGGAATAATGAGCCAGAAGAGCTCTGACAGCTAAATGAACTGTCGGAATTTAAAACACAACTGAAGATCTATCTCTTCTGGCAGGCCTACCCAATCAGTTTTAAATATAAAATTTAAAATCACATTCTATTTTTATTGTGTCATGTATTTTAATATGTGTATGTTTTAATATGTATTTTTATAGATGTCTTTGACTTTGTTGCTCCCCACCTCGAGTCAAAAGGAGGGCCTGTTAATAAATAAAAATATTAATATCAATAATACTCATAATAATAATAAGCTCCCTGGTGGCGCAGTGGGTTAAACCACTGAGCTGCTGAACTTGCTGACCGAAAGGTTGGCAATTAGAATCCCGGGGTGCAGGGTGAGCTCCTGCTGTTAGCCCCAGCTTCTGCCAACCTAGCAGTTCAAAAACATGCAAATGTGAGTAAAACAATAGGTACTGCTCTGGCGGGAAGATAATGGCACTCCATGCAGTCGTGCTGGCTACATAACCTTGGAGGTGTCTATGGACAATGACGGCTCTTTGGCTTAGAAATGGAGATGAGCACCACCACCACCCCTCCAGAGTCAGACACAACTAGACTTCATGTCAGGGGAACATTTACCTTTTTTAATAATAATAATAATAATAATAATAATAATGGATCACTAGAGAAATTATGATCAAACTCTAATCTTCCTGTGTTTTGACATTAATTCCCAAAAGCCTCAGGTGCTTTGTGCAAAGATCAGGGATTCTCGGAGTTGACGTCCAAAACATCTGGAAGGCCAGAGATGATCCACTAGTTCCTGTGCAATTTTGTGAGGTGTTTTTAGTGGCCTAAGTAAACCCAACTGTTAGTCTCAACTAGGGCAGACCACTGATGGAATGTAAATTCTAATGTAAGTACCATTGATTCAATGGTTCTATCCTACTAAAGATTAAGAATTAGATCTAGATCTATGTGTAACAAAGCAAGGCAAACAACAACTGCAGAGGCTACTTGCTGGCAGTAAATGGAAGTCATGCTGGCTTCCAGAGCAAATGAGAGAACAAAAGTAGGGGAGGGCAGAACTGAATAAAAGTGTACATAACTCCACATCAAAACGTCAAATATTTTATTTTATTTTATTGCAAACACAATGTCCTTGATCCTCTTCTCCTAAGTCAGATGCTGGATATTCACTAGATATTTTCTGGTGTTCCCTTTGTGTGCACCAAATCTCTTGTGTCAGCACTTGGACAGTTGACAGTGCTTAATTTTAATATTTGACTTTGCTGTTTGATTGTAATATTTGATATCTGACAGCATGTGAAGGCCGGATGTGATTGATAATTCATGACAAATGAAGGTTAGATCTTTATCAAAACATGGTTTATATACAGTAGTATTGCATGCAAGGTCACGGAAGTAAAATCAGTGGTTATTGATAGTGTTACTACAATCACTCAGCATGGCTGTAGAATATTAAAGTACACTGGATGTAGTTCAATCCTAGCCTTTCTCAGCATCAGGGCTAGCTACCCATTTGATATGCAATATTTTCATGATTTAAAATATTCAGAGGAGGGTAAAGTTTTCCTATATTTGAGCACTGAAAGCCAGAGACCTTCTAGCACCCAAAAATGTATACCAGATGGTTTGAAAAAAAAAGACGTTTGGAATCTCTTTGCACAAGCAGGATGATCAGGTAAGGGGGATATATTGGAACAGCTCCAACTAGCTACACCATCCCAATACTCTTGTGAGTTGATCTTATTGCTAGATAGCATCTAACAAAGACTCACCAGCCTGGTGCTGTGGTTTGAGCATTGGGCTATGTTGGAGCATGGTGTAAAAAGCAAAACTGTAAAAAGCAAAGTACGAAGCTGATTGGTTGAGCCACAAACATGGAGCTAGCTGAACCTGGGAGTTTTGGCAAGAGTTTTATATTCAGGCTTGAGCTGTGCAGGTGTTTGCTGAGAGAGGGGGGCAGTTTACTTATTTATGACATTTATATCCCTCCCTTCTCACCCCAAAGGGGACTCAGAGAGGCTTACAAGTTATATATAAATAAATACAGTAAATAAAGAAGGAGCTCCCAACTGATGACACAGGAGACATGGTGGAACTGTCTTCCTGGCTCCCCTTCTTCACTCTGGCCCCAGAGCAGCCGTGGGTGCTGGGGGGAGGGGCTCCCAACTGATGCCCTAGACCAGGGCTGTCCAACTGGCGGCCCCGGGGCCGGACCCGGCCCCATAGCCTGTTGGACACGGCCCCACCTATGCCCTCAGCCGCCATTTTTAAATTTTAAAAAAATCAAATTTTTTAAAAAATGGCGGCCGGGGGGGCGGGGAGGCGGGGCAGGGAGGAGGAAGAGAGCTAGCTCCTCCTTTTTCGCCGCCCCCTTACCTAGGGCGGGGAGCCGCCGAAAAGGTGCAGCAGAAGGCGCCAAGAGCAGTGCGTCACAGGCCTGGCGTGACGCGCTGCTCTTGGCACCGCCTACTCTCCTCCTACGGCAGCTCCCCGGCCTAGGAAGGGGGGGGCACCGAAAGGAGGAGTAGGCGGTGCCAAGGGGCAGCGCGTCACGCCAGCCTGTGACGCGCTGCCGTTGGCGCCGCCTTCTTTTTCGGCACCGAGAGAGGGACGGAGAAGCGATCCAGGCAGGGAGGAGGAGCCAGCTGTCTTCCTCCTGCCTGGATCGCCCCTTCTCCCCCTCTCTCGGCACCGCCGCTGCGAGGCAGTTTGCAGCGGCGGCGCCGAGAGAGGGACGGAGGGCGATCCAGGCAGGAGGAAGACAGCTGGCTCCTCCTCCCTGCCTGGATCGCCCCTTCCCCTCTCTCGGCGCCGCCGGTGCGAGGCAGTTTGCAGCGGCGGCGCCGAGAGAGGGACGGAGGGGGCGATCCAGGCAAGAGGAAGACAGCTGGCTCCTCCTCCCTGCCTGGATCGCCCTTTCTCCCTTTCGGCGGCGCCGCTGCGAACTGCCTGCAACGGCGGCGCCGAGAGAGGGACGGAGGGGGCGATCCAGGCAGGAGGAAGACAGCTGGCTCCTCCTCCCTGCCTGGATCGCCCCTTCTCCTCTCTCGCGCGCCCGTTGCGAGGCAGTTTGCAGCGGCGCCGCCGAGAAAGGGACAAGGCGGCGGTACAGGGAGGAGGGGCCAGCTATCTTCCTCCTGCCTGGATCGCCCCTTCTCCCTTTCTCGGCGGCGCCGCTGCAAACTGCCTCGCAACGGGCGGCGCCGAGAGAGGGACGGAGGGGGCGATACAGGCAGGAGGAAGACAGCTGGCTCCTCTCCTTCACCCCTCCTCCTTCCCGCACCGCTACGCATCCGCGGGGAAGGAGGAGGGGCGAAGGAGGAGGAAGTCAGCTGGCCCCCCCCCGCCCCGCCCCGCCCCGCTATCGGCCCCCCCTGCTCACTGATCACCTGCGGCCCCCAGGTGATCAGTGACACTCTTCCGGCCCTTGGGCCGGAAGAAGTGGACAGCACTGCCCTAGACCAGCTACTTCTTTGGGTCATTAAAGCAGAACATGGTAAGCATTTCTTCCCTTCTTTTTCAATTAAAAACATGGCCATGTTTTTAATTGAATGCATAATCACATTGATACATTTAATGAGTACTGATCTCCTTGCATGTGCATGATACCCTCTGCCTATTCACTTCAGGCAGACTTCAGAAAAGATCATACTTTTTGAAAGGACAACCAGCTAGAATTCTACAGCCAACCTAGGAAAGGGCCACATTTGGTTGTGGAATTATAGGAATCATCATTTTTAAAAACCAAAAATGCTCATTTCCAAGATCAAGATAAAGGATTTCCTGTGTTTAGGAATCTCAAGTTATTCATCGCTGAGCCTGGAACCCCAGGTTTCGGCAGTGACCAGGGGAGCATTTGCACAGTTAAAACTTGTGCGCCAGCTGCACCCGTACCTTGGGAAATCTGACTTGGCCACGGTGGTCCATGCTCTGGTTACATCCTGTATAGATTACTGCAACGCTGTCTACGTGGGGTTGCCTTTGAAGACTGTTCGGAAGCTGCAACTAGTCCAATGGACAGCAGCCAGGTTGGTAACAGGAGCGGCATTCAGAGAGCGTACAATTCCCCTGTTGTGCCAGCTCCACTGGCTGCCAGTTTGCTATTGGGCACAATTCAAAGTGCTGGCTTTAGCCTTTAAAGCCCTAAACTGTTCTGGTCCAACTTACCTGTCCGAACGCATCTCTTCCTATGAACCATCGAGATGTTTAAGATAATCCGGAGAAGCCCTACTCCCACCTTCTTTGCAGGCGTGATTGGCGGGGACGAGAGACAGGGCCTTTTCAGTGGTGGCTCCACGGCTTTGGAATGCCCTCTCTTAGTGACATCAGATCAGCTCCCTCCTGACATTTCACAAGAAAGTCAAACCTGGCTGTTTGAGCAGGCATTTGCTTATGAAATATAATGGTTTAATTAGATATGTGGATTGATGATGATGTGATAGAATGTGACACAGAGATGTAATTGTATGTTTTAATTGCCAATTGTTGTGTTATATGGTTATTGTTTGCTTTGTTTTGTTCGTGTTTTGATTGGAGGGCAGAGATTGCCTTGTGTAAACCGCCCCAAGTCACCTTCAGGCTGAGAGGGGCGGTATAGAAATGTGATAAATAAATAAATGCATGGGATTCATTGGAGGTGAATGGTTTTGGGACCACAAGGTTATCAATCCTTTCCTATCTTCTTCATGTCATCCACTAATTTCATTGTCCACAGTTGTCAATGGCAGTTTCCAATGGCTCCTAACTACAGCTGACCTAGGGTTGTCCAACTCTGCATCTCATTCTCAATACAACCAGGTGAAAAAAGTGCTTGCTGGCTCATGGAATATTGCCATGTAAATTAGCATTTGTTTAACCCTCTCCCTAATAATAATAATAATAATAATAATAATAATACGACGAACTGCAAAGACTCTAGCATAAACCAGTACAGGTGGTCCCAGTGGTCATTGGCACACTGGGTGCCGTGCCAAAAGATATCAACTAGCATTTGGAAACAATAAACATTGACAAAATCACAATCTGGCAGTTGCAAAAGGCCACCTTATTTGAATCTGCACGTATCATTCGAAAATACATCACAGAGTCCTAGACGCTTGGGAAGTGTTCGACTTGTGATTTTTAAAATATGAAATCCAGCATATAGATCTTTGTGGCAGCTTTTGCCTTTAGTCTTTGAAGTTTTTCAACAGGATGGTTTCGATTACTTTACAGATATGATGCCACTGTTACATAACTATGTAACTGTTGATACAGATACACTACTGTCTGACACAAAGTATCTAGAAATGATCTACAGTATGTGCATATAGATCTCATTTGCTGTGACAAGCTGTGGTTTTGTGTCAGTAAAAAATAATACGTAATAATAACAACTTTTTTTTATATCCCTCCACCATCTCTCCAAAGGGACATGGGACAGCTTACAAGTGGGACCAAGCGCAATAACAACCAAGTTAGATAAGCAAAAACATTTTTAAAAACATATGGCAATCTAATTACACAATTAAATCACTAAAATATGAAAACATCATTAAAATAAATCAAAGCCAGTCTCAATAATCTTTAGGAAGAACTTCCTAACTGTGAGAGCTGTTCAGCAGTGGAACTCTCTGCCCCAGAGTGTAGGTCGAAGGCTCCTTCTTTAGACAGCCATGTGCCGGGTGGGGAGTGCTTTGAATGCGATTTTCCTGATTCTTGGCAGGGGGTTAGACTGGATGGCCCACAAGGCCTCTTCCAACTCTATGATCCTATGGGCCTTAAAGTGTCCAACAGACGCCAAAAATATACAGTAGTGCAAAACCCCAACACCCCATAGAAAGCATTGGAAATGCATGGAGGGGAAATATATTTTCATTTTTCCATAGGGGAAAGTGCATGAACCCCTTTACCCTCCTAGCCCATATTTTAAGGATAACGTCTCTGAACTGGATTCAATGATGTCTTGGCTAGAATCCAAAATAATGGATGTCAGAGATGTTGAGCCAGAAGTTTGTGAAAACTTGGGCGTCTTATTAAAGGTGGTGCCGCTCTTCCTGGAGCGCAACAAGAGGGGCCTGCGTGGGCCAGCCGCCAGGTATGCCCCTGGGTACAGGTGAGCCTGGCTGCTCCATTTCCCTTCACTTCGCCCTCCTTCCGCCCAGCCCAGGGTTTGAACAGACCCTCCTCCGCCTGGCGGGGATGTCATTTCGACCAAGGGGCGTGCGGGGGAGGGGTGACACCAATCCTCGCCCGGGTCCCCCCTCTCCTCCTCCTCTCCGCGTCCCGCCAGATTGCCGAGCTCACAGGTTTCGGGAGCGAGCGGGAAGGTGAGTGCCAGGATTATTAATAGTGCCGCTGGATTCGTTCGGGAAAGGTAAATGTGATACCGCCACCCTCCCCGAGTATCTGACACCGGCGAGGAGGGGGGTGGGTGGGGGAGGCGGCCAGCATCGCCTTCCCGAAATAGAAAAGGCGAGGAACCTATATAAGTCGGGTGCCCACCCGACGGTGCACTTTCTGGCGCGAGCACTTGCCCAAATCCGTCGCCCGCCTTCTTCCCGGCCCACCTTTGGAAAACTTCGACAGGTAAGCTCTGGAGGCGGGAGGAGAAGCCGCCTTTGGATTTGGGGCTGCCACTCTCCCATGCAGAAGTCGGGTGCCCACCACGCTGGGAAAGGGAATGGACTCCAGAAAGGGATAGATACCCTCAAGGGCAGGGCACCCCGATCTCGGATCTTCCAGGACTTTTGGACTTTACCTCCCAGAATCCTCGATGATTGGTCAAGGCAGCTGAAACTTCTGGGAGCTGAAGTCCAAAACACCTTGAAGAGAAGAGTTTAGGAATCGCTGCTCCAGGACCTTCCAATCCCAGGACTTTGGGGCTCCCTGGGCATCCTTTCCCCGCCTAGACTAGCCATAGGCAAACTTTGGGCCATCCCTCCAGGTGTTTTGGACTTCAAATCCCACAATTCCCAACAGCCTCTGGCCCTTTCCTTTTCGATGTTCCTTTCAAGGTGTAGTTGGCTGCCTTGATTAGCATTGAGTGGCCTTGCAGCTTCAAGGTCTGGCGGCTCACTGCCTGGGGGAATCCTTTGTTGGGATGTGGTTATTTATTTATTATGACATTCCTACCCCACCCTTTTCCAACCCAAAGGGGACTCAAGATAGCTTTAGAACCAAGCAGCCATGTGATGCCTTCAGAACAAAGTACAACTAAAACAAACATTTAAAATAGAATTGTAAAATGCATACAATAAAACATTAAAAAAAACACATAAAAACAATACCATCCCTGTTAGCTTTAATTAATAATAAATTAATCAATTATAATGTTTTTACAAAGCTGATTTTTTGGGGGGCACAGGGAATATTTATCTGCGTAAGAGAAGGGGCCTGGGGCTATTAGGAATTGTGGGAGTTGAAATCCAAAACACCTGGAGGGCCGAAGTTTACTCATGTCTGACCTAGACAGTGCAATTCATCTAATCGAGATGGGAAAAACTATTTAAGGTAATGAGACTACAAGATCCATAATTCCCCAGTTAGCATGGCCAGGGGCTGTGAGTTACATCCCCCTCCCCAACCAGGAACTACAATCTATTCTTCCCTCTACCTTTCCCCCTCCTAAAGTAAACCCAAATTGTACCATCAAAAAAATGAAGAGCTCTCCCACCCCATTGCCAAAGAAGGTGATCCCAAAGAAGGACGTTGGTAGAGGGATGGAGGGACTGTCCCAAATGAAGGGAAATGGGACTGGTGGACTGTTGGGAAGCGAGAAAGAAAAGTGGCATGATTCAAAGGGGCACATTCAGAGAAAACTCTCCTAAACCAAAAGGGAAAATGGATGGAGATTGGGCAGGAAGGCAAGGCCCTGCCAGGTGAAGCTCAGAGCAAAGGGTGCTCCGGTGCTGCAAGATCAAAGGAAGTTAATGGACAATCCCTTCTGAGGTGGACCTTCTTCCCCTTTTGCTCCACCAACATCCTCTGTGAGGTCCATATCAGTGCTGGCTTTTTGGACTGTGCTCCCCAGTATTCCCCAGTCAGCATGCCAGCTGGAGGATTTGGAGAGTTGTAGTCTAAGGGCCCTTCCACACAGCCCTAGATCCCAGAATATCAAGGCAGGAAATCCCACATTATCTGAGTGTGGACTCTGATAACTCATTTCAAAGCAGATATTGTAGAATTTTCTGCCTTGATATTCTGAGATATAGGGCTGTGTGGAAGGGTCCTCAACCTGCGCTAAGCAGTACTTGTTCCTTAAGCGATTGGCTTTGCTATTCCTGGAACTGCTTGTGCTTCTGAGGCCACTTCCATACAGCTGAATGAAATCCTACATTATCTGCTTTCAACTGGCAGTGTGGACTCAGATAACCCAGTTCAAAGCAGATCTTGTGGGATTTTCTGCCTTGGTATTGATATTCTGGAATACAGGGCTGTGTGGAAGGGCCCTAAGACCTTTCTCATATCAGTCATAAGGAGGTACGTATCTATGCGAGTGCGTTTTTGACTTGTTTAACCTGGTGGTGAAGTGGAAAGGGAAGAGACATCCAGTGTAGTCTGTAATGCACCGTTTCTTTCACAAAAGACAGGTAGGGAATATTATTAGCTCTCAGGGCCCTTCCAGACAGCCCTATATCCCAGAATATCAAGGCAGAAAATCCCACAATATCTGCTTTGAACTGGGTTATCTGAGTCCACACTATGGGATTTCCTGCCTTGATATTCTGAGATAGAGGGTTGTGTGGAAGGGCCCTTAGAGTTAATGCAGTTTAACACCACTTTAGTTGCCATGACTCAATGCTATGGAATATTGGGAACTGTATTTTCTGCCAAGAAGAAAGATGCCTCATCAAACTGCACATCCCAGTTTTCTATAGCATTGACCCATGGCAGTTTAAGTGCTGTCAAACTGCATTAATTCTACTGTGTGTATTAACCTTAATCCTGAACAATAAGAAAAGGAAGATGAAGACCAGTTAGGTTTAACAATACTTAACATTTTACTAGGGAAAGAGGCTTGTCTTTTTTCACCTAATTATTTGGAAAGGGGGACAATGATGTCATGGCAAATTGAAATAGTTTTGACATTATAAATAAAGGTAAAGGTTTCCCCTGACATTAAGTCTAGTTGTGTCCAACTCGGGAGGGGGTGCTCTTCTCCATTTCTAAGATGAAGAGCTGGCATTTTCCATAGACACCTCCAAGGTCATGTGGCTAGCATGACTGCATGGAGCATTGTTACCTTCCCGCTGGAATGGTACCCATCTACTCACATTTGCATGTTTTCAAACTGCTAGGTTGGCAGAAGCTGGGGCTAACAGCGGGAGCTCACCCCGAGGCTCTAAATTTTACTGTTCTAATCTGACTAAAAAGAGTGGTTCACTCAATCAGCTACAGTATTGGAGATTTCTTTAAAAAAAGATTATCTCAGCATTCCTGTTTCTCCAATCTCAGTTTTTATTCTGGCTCTTTGATAATTCAAGGATGGGAATGGAGTTATGTGGGAGAACCAGACATCTATCCCTCTTGATCCTCTCCCCTCCTCATCTTTTTTGTTAGGTAGCACTTGTGATGAGGAACAGGTTGACTAGGGAGTTCATAGTAGTGGCGCACTAAAGCCCTTTTGCAATCTGGACAAAATGATCTCATGGGATCCTCCCAAACATAATGCTCTTTATGGGAAGCTTCCTTTAAGATACCAATGTGGATTATTTCTCTTTAAAAGGAACACACACATTGCTGCTTCACATGCTAATTTCAAAATAGGGCATCTTTGCTTCAATGAGGACATCTCCCCATCTTTCTACTGGCCTTCTGTCCCAAAGTCTTTTCTTGTGAAGCTGTGGTGAGTTTGGGAGGGAAGGCCTTTTCATTCCAAAATGGGCAAAGGAAGTATAATCTAAGTTGCATCTTCAGCAAAGTGGGGAGCCAACAAGAATTGGGATGTCAGCAGCGGCAGGAACTGGAGCATCTTTACTTCTGGCGGCCAGTCAAGGAAAGATTTGATGCACTGTGACCTGAGATGTCTCAAGTCCAGGGGGTTGCTGAGTAAGGCCTGAGCAAGGAGTGATAGCAAGTATCGGGTGTGTGGAAGAGGAGAACAGGTGCTACTGCAAAGGCAGGCTGATTTCCCTCCTGGTTGTCTCTTACATACATTTTCTAAGTGGAGGCGCACAACTTTAGACTATGAACATAGGCAGACCTCCACACCTGAGGTGCTTTTGAGAAGATCTTGGGAAAGTCACTCTTCTAGGATATCCAAAAACAGTATTTAACCAAAGGAAGTAATTTAACCAACCTCTATTTCCGAGGGAGATGCTGCAATCCCAAATCCAAGTGTTTGAGCTGTGATCACATCAGTAGAGTAGAAATACCACCACCAAAGTACATGGTAGTTGATTTCAGCAATGAAAACGATGCATGGATTCTTGCATGGATTAAGGCCCATGGGCCACATCTGGCTCTACTCATGAGTGTAGATTCCCCAAGACTCAAGTGCAGAATCTACAGAGTTAAGGCAGAGTTATTGATACAAAAAAGTTTCCTTGTCAACACTAAACTTCAAATCTGTACTGCATTTCGAACTTTTTTTGGATGAAGTTTTGATCGAAAAGTCTGCTACTCCTTTTCCTGGTTTATACTTCCCTGTCCATATAAGCTTAGATCATATTGCTAGTATCAACTGCAGCAGATTCAAGGGAGACATGATAGTTGCCCAAGGGTGTGCAGGCACAAGATGTATTTATCCTCTTCTGAGAACAGCTTCTTAGGAATGCCTTGCCATGTCCCCTGTTGTGATGGTCACTTGATGTTCCTCAACCACCAATAAGACTCATTACATCATCACTGCTCTTTTCCAAGTAGACTAAGGTGATGTGCAACATCTGCATGAAGATGAAAAGATGGTAAAACCTTTATGAACCACTGTGCGACATAATCCAATGCTCAAACCCCATAGATAGATAGATAGATAGATAGATAGATAGATAGATAGATAGATAGATAATGTTACAATAGAATTAGACAAGTATACGGAATAAAGGTGCCAATCTCCTCTATGCCAGTCCCTTTTGCTGAAAGGACCCACTTCCCCACATTTAATTACTAACTCATTGTACCGCCTTACTTCCAGGATGGTGTCCAAGGTGACTCAGGCCTAGGGTTGCCACTTTTTGATAAAATAATAAGGGACAGATACCTAAAAATAGAGGGGTTTTTTTTTACAAAAATAAGGGACATTCATAAAAAACTTGAAAATCATCAATTGATTTTCAAGTTTTTATGAAGTGTCCCTTATTTTTGTGAAAAATTCCCTATTTTAGGTACCTGTCCCTTATTCATGTGGCAACCCTACTCATGCCCCTTCCACACAGATGAATAAAATCTCACATTTTCTGCTTTGAACTGGGATATATGGTATTGTGGGATTTTCTGCCTTGATATTCTGGGTTATATGGCTGTGGGAAGGGCCCTCACATCAAGTTAAGACCTTCTTAATATAAAGCATTAAATAAATAAATTAGCTAATGAGTAGCCAAAACATAACTGGGCAATATTTCTGACATCTTTTTTAAATATAATTTTTAGAACTGGGAATGTGTTGAGATTATTTATCAGTGGCTTTTGATTATATTTAAGGCATGTCTACCCTATCCCACTAACTCAAAACTCTGAGTATTAAGGGAACACAGCAGGGAGCTGCACAGGTGGCTGGATGTGCCCCACAGGCTTTGGTTTGCCCGAACCTGTATTAGAGCACACAATTTTTGAAATATTGTTCTTGATCCTCTCAAACTTTACATCTTTTACGACTTCCGCATGTATTAATCCTATGTTACATGTACATATGTACTATGCCTGGTTTAAAAGCGACTGCCCTCAGGCAACTAAGTAAGGACAGCCCTGGATAGTACATGGATGGGAACTGTCAATATTTATTATTTATTTAAAACATTTATACCCCATCCTTCTTGACCTCTGCAGAGAAACTCAGAACGGCTTCCAAACAGGCAACAATTTGATGCCAAAAATAATATAAAACACATAATAAATACATCCACAAAATTAAAATAATGCTAAATATACATTAAGGACCAGGTGCTGTGGCCTCGAGCCACAGAGAGAGGCTATTATTATTATTATTATTATTATTCAGAAGACGGAACTTACAAAGCCACCTCTTTGCCTATGAAATTCATGGGGTCACCATAAGTCAACAGGCAACTTGAAATTACACATATAAACACACACAGTGTAAAAACAGCTTGATCCAATTGGGTCAAGCACTAATTGTAGAGATGCCTCCATCTTCAGACAACTGATTGAAGGCAGAAATTAAACTGGAGCATTTGGCCTTGAGTGACCTGACTCCCTTTGGTGTAAGGCTAAATTAGCACAAATCAGTACAAGGAGTTCTGCTTCCATTTAGGATGCATTGCAAACTGCAGCTGAGTAAGACTATTTAAGGAGGAACTGTTAAATAATATTAAGTGCAGTAGTGGGGTCTTCACCCTTTCTTCAGGAATAAGTAGCTGGTGGTTAATATGTCAGACCCATATTTTTATATTCCCAAAATAATTTTGCTCCCTTGGACAATTCCTTTAAAGTTCAGACTAAACCACAGAGAAGATTAGCCACTCTGCTGAAATGGGAGCCACGCTGTGCCACTGTCTATAATATGTCTCCTTCTTTTGGCACATATTCTTCTTCTTGTACTCCTCCTTTCCCCATTATTACTTTGGGAATGCTTGTCCAGCTGATAATCGGTAATAAACAACATATTGTAATGAAGAACACTGACAAATCCATATGCAGACTGTTTCTTAAGACTCAGTGCCATCCTACTTCACTCAAACTTTCTCTGAAGCCCTTTCTACACTGTCCTTATATCCCAGGATCTGATCCTAGATTATCTGTTTATCCCAGATTATATAGCAGTGGAGACTCATATAATCCAGTTCAAAGCAGATAATGTGGGATCAGATCCTGGGATATAGGGCACAGTGGCAGGGACCTGAGAGGTCTTCCTCTAGGCCTCATATTATTACTTAGCATTCATTTTAAGTTTTCAAAGAAGTAGTCATGTCAGTATATTACAACATAAAAAGAAGGAAAGAAATCAGAGAAGCGGAACTGAAATACAGCAGCAGTTTTACAACTAGCTGGTTTTTATTTTAGCGGTAACTTCCACACATTAATATTTATTACTTATTTTATTTTTATTCCACCTTTCTCCCCATAGGGACTCAAGGCAGCTAACAATGATACAAACACATATTTTTAGAGGCAGTGCAGCATGATATTAAAGCCTTGGGTTATAAATTATATTTATACATAGAATGTAATAGGATCCAGAAAGATGCAAATATGTCTCTTGCCTAAATTTTGAAAGGACTGGGTGAGATGATATAGATCAGTGGTTCTCAATCTTCCTAATACCCCATAATACAGTTCCTCATGTTGTGGGGACCACCAACCATAAAAAAAATTTCATTGCTACTTCATAACTGTAACTTTGCTACTGTTATGAAACATAATGCAAATGTCTGATATGCAGGATGTATTTTCATTCACTGGACCGAATTTGGCACAAATACCCGATATGCCCAAATTTGAATACTGGTGGGATTTATTTATTTATTTTGACTTATTATTCGCCACTCCCGTCAGGCTCGGGGCGACTTACACATGTTAAAAACATTGTAAAAAACACAACTAAAACATCAAGATTAACATCCACAATTAAAACTATACAATAGTGCACGCACACCAGAATTACCCCCAAGGCCTACAGCTACATGTTAGAAGGCCTGGAGTTATTTACTGACCAAATGCCTGTACAAACAGAAAGGTCTCACAAGCCTTCCAGAAGGCCAGTAAGTTAGGCAACGCGCGAATTTCGGGAGGAAGAGCGTTCCAAAAGGGGGGGGGGTGTTGTCATTTGGGAGTCGTAGTTGCTGGGATTTATAGTTAACCTACAATTAAATATCATTTTGAACTCCACAATTGACCTTCAGTTTCGGAGTTGTAGTTCCCCTACATCCAGAGAACATTGTGGACTCAAAAAATGATGGTACTGGACCAAACTGGGCACGAATACTCAATATGCCCAAATGTGAACACCAATGGAGTTTCAGCAAATTAGACCTTGACATTTGGGAATTGTTGTTGCTGGGATTTATAGTTCACCTATAATCAAAGAGCATTCTGAACCTCACCAACGATAGAATTGGGCCAAACTTCCCACACAGAACCCCCATGATAAACAGAAAATACTGTGTTTTCCAATGGTCTTTAGCAACCCCTCTGACAAACCCCTTGCAACCCCCCAGGTTGAGAAATGCTGACATAGATCCTACAGATTTTTACAATGGTCAAAAGGAGGAAAGGCAGGGCAGGTGGGGGAGGAACATGGTAGCACTAACTGTTTTTTTATTATTATTTTAACATGGGTGTTTGTGGCTACAAACCCACTTCTTCAGATGCAGTGCTGCAAGAGACTAATACAGCTACTTCTTTTAAAACTCTTACAGTGATCAGTGCTGATGTGTGAAAGAAATTAATATGCATCCTATAGTTTGAACCCTGGGTTCAAAACTCTATTTGAGAATATTAGTTTTACTATATGTGCTGCAGTGAGGACTTCTGTATCAATAAATGCAATGTGCCATGAAGCACATTTATTCTTTGTTCACACCTCTGCAAATGGATTGGCATTTTCCAATATAATTCAATCTAGCCATTTCTCTTTTTAGTCTTCTTTTGCAATTTCCTTGTTCAAGGACTATGACCTATAAATCCCTCACTATGTGTCTAGGAAGATTGAAATGTTCTTCGGTTTTGGGGTATTGCTGTTTCAAATGTCAGATTTGTGTCTATTTAGAGACTATTCTGTTTTAAGCTTTCTAACCCTCTATCTCATCTTTTTCCATGTACATCGGCATAAGCATGTTTTTGAATAGCCCTTTGTATTTGCTCTCCAATTTCATCATGCTTAGCAGGCCTGCTGCTGATAAGCATCAAAAGAGAAAGCTTCATTATAATGAGCTGACCAACTACCCTCACATTAACTATTTGTAAAAGATATGTTTGTACAAGAAATGGAAAATTTAGCTCTAGTAAGCCTGGCTTTAGGCTTGTTTCTGCCTCCTCTGAAGGACTGGAATGAAATAATCGCAAGGACCATTTGCGTGACTAGAGATAAACTGCATCCACTCCTGTTGCCCTTTCAGCTATTTTAAGAGCCTGTCTTGCATATTTTAACATTTAAAAGTGTTTTCCAGGCCCACAGTGGTTTTTATTTACTAAATTGTGTTTCCTATCATAGATGGGTTTTTTTCTGGTTTGAGGGCATTTCTCGGGAGTTGGGGACACATAAAAGGTAAAGGTAAATGTTTCCCCTGACATTAAATCTAATTGAGTCTGTGGGTGGTAGTGCTCATCTCCATTTATAAGCCAAAGAGCTGGCATTGTCCATAGGCACTTCCAAGGTCATGTGGTCAGTATGACTGCATGGAGCACCGTTACCTTACCGCATGGAGTGTTGTCACCTTCCCGCTGGAATGGCACCTATTGATCTACTCACATTTGAAAGTTTTCGAACTGTATGTTGACAGAAGCTGGGGCTAACAAAGGGAGCTCGCCTCAACCCATGGATTTGAACCACTGAACTTCCAGTCAGCAAATTGTGCAACTTAACAGTTTAACCCACTGTGCCACCACAGTCCCCTTGGGGACACATATATTCCAACAAATAATTGAGTAAGAGGACATATCCTATTATAAACTGATAGTCAATGCCCGGTGACACAATTGGTTAAACCCTTGTGCCAACAGGACTGAAGATCGACAGATCAGAGGTTCGAATCTGGGGCAAGCGCGGATGAGCTTCCTCTGTCAGCTCCAGCTCCCCATGCCAAGAGATGAGAGAAGCCTCCCACAAGGATAGTAAAATATTGAAACATCTGGCATCCCCTGGGCAAAGTCCTTGCAGACAGCCATTATCTCACACCAGAAACAACTTGCAGTTTCTCAAGTCACTCCTGATATGAAAAAAGTCAATTAAATTACAGAAAGCAAAAGATAAAGGTAGCCTACATAGACTGTTTTTAACAGGAGGAGAAAGGAATCCCTCAATATTTTAAGAGAGACCAGTGCTTTTCAGTCTATACATAGCACTTATAACATAGATGAGCAGTAAAAGTGCTAGTTATGAGATGCAGGAAACCCAGGATTATAGTAAAAAGAACTGAACAAAGATCTCAAACAGGATGAATGGGAAACAAGAAAATATGAAGACATGCCAACTAGGCAACTCCCTCACCTCCTTCCTAAAGCTTAAACCAGTGGTTCTTAACCTATGGTCTGTGGTCCACAAGAACTAAAATACGGTCTGCTGACTCATAATGCCAAGGTTTATTAAATATGGTTTTCTATGGGCAAGCAGATGGCAACTACTGGATAGCATACTGTATGTTCTGTATCAGAAACTAGAGCTGATGTGGTCTATCCAATGCATTTTTCTGAATCACCACCCCAAATAACCGAATATAAAGTTGACCAGAAACTGATTTATAACTCTTTTGATACTAATGTTGGAGAGTGGCCCCTGGTCAAAGTGATCCCTTGTCAAAAAAAGGTTGGTAACCACTCCCTTAAACACATATGAACACGGATGGACTCTGAAGCGGCTGTCATTGATCACGGAAGCAATCTTGGGGTTTGCAATGGATATGTGGGTGGAAGTGTCAGCCCAGTGTAGAACAACTATAAATAAAATATTAGAAAGGGATTGAAAAATCAAATAAATAGTATCATAGAGCATCTTTCTAAAAATACATTTTGCAGACAGGGTGTTTTATGGGATGCTGGGCAAGAAATATAAAGAGAGGGGTTCAGCACAAGGGGAGGAAACATGATACATTTCAACTGTGTTGCACTATGACTTCTATCAGCTTCAGTCAGCAGTGGCTAGGGCTTATGGCAAGGGTGCACTGCTCACCCTTTTTCAGCATGCGAGCAACTTATAAAACAACCAAGTCAAAATTATCTACCTACCCACTACAAAAATGTGAAACATATAACATAATATCTGCTTTGAATTGGGTTTTCTGAGTCCACACTGCCATATAATCTGATTCAAAGCAGATAACATGGGATTTTATTCAACTGTGTGGAAAGGACCTCGGATAACCCAGGGCCGGCAGCACTTGGGTGGCGGCGGGAGCCTGCGGGGCGGGACTGAGCCTACCTCCCGCCCTGCCTGTGATCTACCAGGATGCCCTACGTGATCTACCAGTAGATCGCGATCTACCTAATGAGCACCCTTGGCTTATGGGGATTTCTTTCCATAAATATCTGGAATCCTTCAAGTTGGCCTTCCACACTTGCCTTGAAACAATGAAAAAAGTAGACTATATTCCAAATCTATCCCCATTAAGAAAAGTCAAAGTAATTGGAGTTTTTCATTTAGGAGGAATGTTCAAAAACTGTGCATTTAAGAGTGAAGGGGGAAAGCAGACAGAGGGACCGTTTTCTTTAGTGAATTCAGTGAAACTGCATGGTGATGATATGCATTGATGTGAGGTACCTGATTATATTGTATTTACAGTTAACACTGGGTTAACAATATAGTTAACAATACTCAACTATTGAAATTTGATATTATTTCAACTGCTACGGCTCCATCTTAGAAATACTAGAAACTGTAATATAGAGAGGAATTTGGAGTTATTCAATACAGGGCTCTGATTCAGAGGAGTAGATTGGAGCATTTTGATCATATCAGTCCATGAAGTGATAAGATGGAGCCATGAAAGTTAAAATGGTATCAGATTGATATAACTATGTGGTATAAATCCTGGGATGTATTAATTAGAGCAGGAATGGGGAAGCCCTGGTCCTTTAGATGCGGTTATGCTACAGTTCCCACCATACCCAATGATTGGCCATGCTGGATAAACTAGTCACAACTGGGAATTCAGCAGCAGCTGGAAAAAGACTCTTGTTCTCCTCCCTTGCAATAAGGTGTGCCCACAAAGCAACAATTCCACTGGGGACAAACAGCATTTCCATAGCCAAAAGGTCTTAAGTTAAGATCTCACCTAAAGTAAACATTCATTAACATAATAGGACTGTCACTTTGATTATAATGTTTGTAGGGATTGGTTTGCTGTGAGTTTCCTGGGCTGTATGGCCATGTTCCAGAAGCATTCTCTCCTGATGTTTTGCTTCTGGAACATGGCCATACAGCCTGGAAAACTCACAGCAACCCAGTGATTTCCGCCATGAAAGCCTTCAACAGCACTTTGCAGGGATTGCCTTACTTTCCATCTCTTTCTCTTTGTTTTTTAGACCATGGTTGGTTTGACAGCAGATTGAAAACTAATCAGGGGGGTGGAGGTGGGGTAGAGACATACAAATGTGGGGCAATCAAATGATTGCACAGAAGTAGTTCAAATAATTGCACAGAAATAAAGTGTAGCAGGTAGAAATTAGCAAAGGCAAACAAAAACCTCTACCTGCAGAAAAAAGTCTCATCCAGTTCAGTCCAGTAGGAGGTCAGATTCCCTCTCTGGGTGATTTCTAGCCAGTCACTACCTCCAGGAGCAACCTTCCCCACAGCATGGCTATGAGGGTCAAACTTTGGCTTTAGTTCCCCAGAACTCTTTGGGTGAAGGACTGAAGGTATGCATTCCATTGGAAACATGCTCAGTCATTCAGTATTGCAGAAGAGCCCAAAAAGCAGCAATTACACTGGGGACAAAGACCATTTCCATAGCCCAGTGGTTCTTAACCTGTGGGTGCCCAGATGTTTTAGCCTTTGATTCCCAGAAATCCTAACAGCTGGTAAACTGGCTGAGATTTCTGGGTGTTGTAGACCAAAACACCGGGGACCCACAAGCTGAGAACCACTGCCCATTGCCAAAAGGGTCTTAGATTTAGATCTCACCTATGTAAACATTCACCCTATCCTACCTATTATGCCTCACAACCTCTGAGGATGCCTGCCATAGATGTGAGTGAATGCTTCAGGAGAGAAGGCTTCTGGAACATGGCCATACAGTCCGGAAAATTCACAACAACCCACTGCCCATTGTAATTTGCCCTTTGGGACTCATCCCTCTGGATTTCATTCCCACCGCCCTGCTAGCTTGACCTTGGTGTGACCCCATTCTCTCCTCCCCCTCCCCCTGCTATGTAGGGTGGTCTCTTTTTGGGAAGCTATGCATCAGGCAAAACACACACCTAGTATTTACACATGCATTCCAAGGCCACCAATCCCACTTTTCCTCCAGTGCATCCATAGAATCATAGAATCACTGAGTTGGAAGAGACTTCGTGGGCCATCCAGTCCAACCCCCTGGCAATAAGCAGGAAAATCGCATTTAAAGCAGTGTAGACACCCGCAATTACTCCCACAACAGCCCGGTGAGGTAGATCAGGCAGAGAGTGGGGAAAGAGAGGGAGAGAAAGATTGACTCAAGGTCACCCAGTGCGTTTCGCGCCTCCATGAGGACTGGAACTTGGCTCTCCCAAGTCCCAGGGCTGTCTATATCGAACCCCTAGCCCGGCCTGCCCCTCTCTCCAGCTCTCTCCTTCCTGCGGGGCCCTTGTGCGGCTGCTGGGCTGGCAAGGCTCCAGTCGCCCTCCTTCCCTCCCTCTCCCGGTGTGCCATCCCGTCCCCGCCCGGCACTGCAGTTTGGGTCATATGAGCAGAAATGAGGAGAAGGGCACACTTGTCCCCCTCCCTTCCTCCGCCGGCACCTCCTCCTCCTCTTCCTCCTCCTCCTTCGCCACCTTCCCTCTTTGGGCCACTTTTCCTCCCGTTCCATTTCTTTCCTTTCCTTCCCTCCCCACAGTTGCCAGGATGTCCATGACCGATGTGCTCAACGCGGAAGACATCAAGAAGGCGTTGGGAGCCTTTGGAGGTAAGACCCTTTGGCACTGGGCTGGCTGGAGGGGAAGGAGGAGGGGTCCTTCTTTCCAGGTCTGGATGAAGCCCAGCTCAGGATGGAGTGGGAAAAGTGTGTGTGCGTGCGTGGGAAGGTCTCCGGGTGTGTCCCTCACAATTTTGTGGAGCCGCTGAGTTTTCCGATCCAGAACCACTGCAGTCGGATTATGCTCTCCAGGAAGAAGGAGTCCCAGAAGCCATCTAGTCGTGCCTCCTGCCCCGAAAAGAAGTTTTCCCATTAGGCAACCCTGGCACCATCCCTCAAGTCTTTCTGACTCATCCCACTAGAGAATGAATCCACTTTAAATCCGGTTTCTGCCTCCTGCAGAATTCTGGCGTTTGTAGTTTAGTGAGGCTGTTGAAAGCACCCCCCCCAAACTACAAACCCCAAAATTCTGCAGGAGGTAGCAACCGGATTTAAAGTAGATTCATTCTCTAGTGTGGTGAAGTAGTTTAGGGTTGTTGTAGGTTTTTCGGGCTATATGGCCATGTTCTAGAAGCATTCTCTCCTGACATTTCGCCTGCATCTATGGCAAGCATCCTCAGAGGTTGTGAGGTGACCTCACAACCTCTGTGGACCTCACAACCTCTGAGGATGCTTGCCATAGATGCAGGTGAAACATCAGGAGAGAATGCTTCTAGAACATGGCTATATAGCCTGAAAAACCTACAACAACACAGTGATTCCAGCCATGAAAGTCTTCCACAATACATTAAGTTTAGCAATACTTCCACCCTCCCTACAAGGGCCTTCCCTCCCATCTTACCCATCCCAGCAATAGCCTTTCCCCTTTTCTCCAGCTTTCCAAGAACTCTGCTCTCCTTGGTCCTCTCTTCCTGAGCCCTTTATGTGTTCCTCGCCCTTTCCCCTCACTGCAGATGCAAAAGCAGGTATGGGTCCAAAGTGCCTCAGCGGTTCTCATTTTGTCATTTGGGAGTTGTAGTTACTGGGATTTATAGTTCACCTACATTCAAAGAGCATTCTGAACTCCACCAATGACTTGAATCAAACCTGGCACACAGAACTCCAAACAGAAAATACTGGAAGGTATTGTCAAAGGCTTTAATGGCTGGAATCACTGGGTTGTTGTAGGCTTTTCGGGCTATATGGCATGTTCTGTAAGCATTCTCTCCTAACGTTTCGCCTGCATCTATGGCAAGCATCCTCAGAGGTTGCTTGCCATAGATGTAGGCTAAACGCCAGGAGAGAATGCTTTTAGAGCATGGCCATACCGCCTGAAAATATTGGAAGGGTTTTGGAGTTGTAGTTCACCTACATCCAGGGAGCATTGTGGACTCAAACCATTATGGATCTGGACCAAATTTGGCACAAATACCCAATACGACCAAATTTGAATACTGGTAGAGTCCGGGGGTGTTGATTTTGTCATTTGAGAGTTGTTGCTGGGATTTATAATTCACCTAAAGTTGAACCAAACTTGGCACACAGAACTCCCAAGAGAAAATACTGTAAGGGTTTAGTGAGCATTGACCTTGAGTTTTGGAGTTGTAGTTCACCTATGTCTGGAGCGCACTGTGGACACAAACAATGATGGATTTGGACCAAACTTGGCACAAATACTCAATATGCTCAAATGTGAACACTGGTGGAGTTTGGGGAAAACAGACATTGACATTTGGGATTTATAGTTCACCTACAATCAAAGAGCATTCTGAACCCCACTAATGATAGAATTGGACCAATCTTCCCACACAGAACCCCCATGACCAACAGAAAATTCTGATTGTCTTTGCCAACTCCTCTGACACTTCCCTTACAACCCTCCCAGGGTTAAGGAACACTGATATAGGTGTGTGTATCTTTTGCAATATCCACAATGACATTCTTCTGCAATCTCCAAGTTATCTAGCATTGCCGAGAGTGAGACCTCCGAAAACCTTCACCCTTAGACCTCTTCTGCAAGGATTTTTGCAACAGATTTGGGACATTGGGAGGAGGGATTCACGGCTATATGGATGGCGCATGCACCCACATACTTCAGGGTAAGCACCCAAGGTAGCAGGGTTGAGGATCGAGAGCCAGGCTCCGAACCCCTTTCATAGCTGCTAGGAATGTGACATTATTAATATTATTATTATTGGGTTACTGTGAGTTTTCCAGGTTGTATAGCCATGTTCGAGAAGCATTCTCTCCTGACGTTTCACTCACATCTATGGCAGGCATCCTCAGAAGTTGTGAGGTTTATTAGAAACTAAGCAAGTGAGGTTTATATATCTGTGGAATGTCCAGGAGGGAAGAAAGAACTCTTGTCTGTTGGAAGTGTGAATGTTGCAATTTAATCACCTTGATTAGCATTGAAAGGCCTTGCAGTTTCAAAGTCTGGCATATTTCTGCCTGAAGGAATCCTTTGTTGGGAGATGTTAACCGGCCCTGTTTCAGCAGAAAGGAGGAAACAATGGAAATGAACAAAATCTGTCTACCAGTATTTAAAAAAAACTCTAAAATCAGGACAGTAAATAAAGAACAACACTGTGAAATCAGGCGAATTCCAGACATGAAACAATCAGCTAACATCTCTCAGCAAAGGATTCTCTCAGGTAGAATTCAGCCAGACTTTGAAGCTGCAAGACTTTTCAATGCTTATCAAGGTGATTAACTGCAACATTCACACTTCCAACAGACAAGAGTTCTTTTTCCCACCCTGGACCTTCCACAGATATGTAAACCTCACTTGTTTAGTGTCCAACAAACCTCACAACCTTTGAGGATGCCTGCCATAGATATGGGTGAAACGTCAAAAGAGAATGCTTCTGGAATATGGACATGCAGCCCAGAAAACTTAAAGCAACCTGGTGATTCCGGCCCTGAAAGCCTTCAACAACACATTATTATTATTATTATTATCATCATCATCTCACTTTTATCTCTGCGATTGAGACACAAAGCAGCTATGTCACCTTGAAGCAGCAAGGAGTGTCCCTGGGAAGGGGCCTATGAGGATTCTGCCCCACAATGACATTCTTCTGCAATCTCCAAGCTATCTAGCATTGCAGAGAGTGAGATCTCCAAAAACCTTCACCCCTAGACCTCTTCTATTTGCAGTCCTCGCATCCTCTTGGAAAACTTTGCCTGCCCCCTTTCTTTAAGTGCCCGTCACGTATTTCAAGTGAAGTTTGAGTTACTGCAATGCTAAAAAAATGGTTAATTGCAGCAATATTTCAATTTGCCCACTGTAGAGGCACATCCCTCAAATTATCTGATTTCAGAAGCTAAGCCATGCCAGACCTAGTTAGGACTTGGAGGAGCGACCAGCAGCAAAAGACAGGCTCTCAATGACATAACTGGGAAAGACTTAGCTGAAAACTTGGGGAAATGCTGCCTTTCAGAGGTGACAATACCGGGCCAGTTCAGTATTATAATTGCCTGGTTCAATATAATAAGGCAGCTTCCTAAATTCTTCAGTATAACCTGAAATTTTTAATACTCTGCTAAAGCAGTAAGCAAATTGCAGGACACTCACCTTCCCTTACACTGGGTTTTCAATGGGGTTTTCAATTGGGAAATGGTAGGCGTTGCCTCTGCCATGCCCTCCAATGCAATGCTGTGATGGATTACAACACCCATCACCTCACAAAGGTTTAACGGATAGGAGCCTGTAACCCAAGCATGGACCAACATGAGTCCTCCAGGAGTTTTGGACTTCAAATCCCACTATTCCTAACAGCTTCGGGCCCCTTCTTTTTCCCCCTCAGCTGCTTAAGTGGCTGAGGGGGGAAAGGAAAGGGCCTGAGGCTGTTAGGTATGGTGGGAGTTGAAGTCCAAAACATCTGGAGGGCCCAAGTAGGCCCATGCCTGCTGTAACCTAACATATCTTAAGGAACACCAAATTGGGAAAGATTACAGAGACAACTTCTTTCTTCCTCTCTGTGAAGAACCTACTCTTCCTGCCCCTATTTTCTGGGGGCATAATACTTTATTTCTTTAGTATGTCAAGGTTGCAGGGGGGCCTGTTTGAATTGAACGGATAGCTCAAAATGTCTAGCCTCCAAAACATCCCTCCACCGTCTGCTTTCTAGAATAATCAGTTTTTAGAGTTGGAAGGAACCACAAAGGCCATTGAATCCAACCCTTCTGCCATGCGAGAGCAGAAAATGGAAGCACTCCAAGAAATGCTTCTTATAGGCCTTCAGATAGCTCTGCAATCCTCTGAGACAGTCCATTCCACTGTCCAACTCATTTTATGGTAAACTTTTTGCCTTGTCTTGAATCCACTGCTTCATGTTCTGGTGTTTGGAACAAGAAAATCCAAGCCTAACTCATTTTATATGGCACCCCGGTGGTGCAACGGGCTAACCCTTGTGCCAGCAGGACTGAAGACCAACAGGTCGGAGGTTCAAATCCGTGGAAAGTGTGGATGAGCTCCCTTTGTCAGCTCCAGCTCCCCATGCAGGGACATGAGAGAAGCCTCCCACAAATATGGTAAAACATCAAAACATTCGGGCATCCCCTGGGCAAAGTCCTTGCAGACGGCCTGTTCTCTCACACCAGAAGCAACTTGCAGGTTCTCAAGTCACTCCTGATATGGGAAAAAACCCCTTCAGGTAGTTAAAAATAGCTGTACATAAGATTTGATTTCCAGACCTTTGGTCACCTTGGTAGTCCTTCTCTAGACATGTTTTTGCTTGTCACTTGTCCATATGCCTCTTGAATTTGGGTGCCCAGAACTGGATAGTGAGCCAGCGTAGTGTAATAGTTTGAGAGCCGGACTGTGCGACTCTGGAGAGTGGAGTTCGAATCCCTAATCAGTCAGGCAAGCCACTGGGTGACCTTGGACAAGGCCTTAGAGGGGAAAAATGAAAGGCAACCCTCTTCTGAACAAATCTCCACCTTAGGGGCCCATAGATTGAAAACGACTTGAAGTCACACAACAAAGACAAAGTCCTGGTGAGGTCTGGCCAATGCGGGACAGAGTGGCACTGCTACTCTTTTCAGTCTGGACACTATGCTCCTCTTGAGGCAGCCCATAACTGCATCTGTTCAGAACTGCAGCTTGTTATTTGTTATCTAGGAGTTGGGTGTTTTAGTAAGAATTAGATTAACTTCCAAACCAGCCAGGTCTCTTTACCTTGAAGACTTTGAGGAATAACAAAAGGTTCCTTGATCTATCTATATTTCTGAAACGTATATGTATATTATGTAGCCCAGTATATTTGGAGCCTGCCTGGTGTAGTGGACTGAGCTTTGGACTACAATGTTATAGACCTGGGCTGAACCGTGGAAAGCCGCTGAGTTGACCTTGGCCAAGTTGCACTCTCAGCCTCGGAGGAAGGCACAGGCAAACGCCTCCAGAATAAATCTTGCCAAGACAGGGTTGCCTAGGGTTGCCATCAGTCAGAAATGACTTGAAGGTACAGAGGAACCACCACAACTCCTGGTCAAAGCAACCCCTAGTGGTGTCCCCCTCCTTCCTTTGGATGCTCCAGCAAATACGCTAAACCGACCTCACTCCTCCACCCTCTAAATTCCACCCCACTCCCTGCTATCTTCTCCTGTGGTGACCTTGCTGTGGAGCTTGGAAGGAAACTTTACTCCAGAGCCACAGTCCCAAAAAACTAGAAGCAATACTATCCTTCCATACCGCTGAGAGGGGCGGTATAGAAGCAAAGTAAATAAATAAATCTGGCTGAAATTACTTTATTTATGGAAGCATCCTTTCTCTGGGTTGCTGTGAGTTTCCAGGCTGTATGGTCATGTTCCAGAAGCATTTTCTCCTGAAGTTTCTCCCACATCTATAGCAGGCATCCTTAGAGGTTGTGAGGATTGTTGGAAACAAGGCAAGTGGGGTTTATATATCTGCAAAGTGCCCTAGGTGGGAGAAAGAACTATTGTCTGTTTGAGGCAAGTGTGAATGTTGCAATTGATCACCTTGATTAGCATTGAATAGCCTTGCAGCTTCAAGGCTTGGCTGGTTCCTGCCTGGGGGAATCCTTTCTCTTTTTCTCAATCCATTTCTCGCTGGCTGCCCTTTATCCCCTAGCCATAAAGATGGGGGGAAGCGAAAGAAAGTAAGTAAGGGAGAGTAGATCTTCTAGGAATGGGCTGCTTCCCCATCTCCTCCTCCTCCTTTTCTCCTTTCTTCCCTCCTCCTTTCATTGATTCCTTCTCGCTCTGCCTGCGGTGCCAACTGGGGCGGTGCAGCTGAATCAGGACACTCCTTAGAGGTCACTCACTGCCTTCGATTTCCCATGCGCCCCCAGATTATTAACAAGAAGAAATAGTAACTGACGAAAATGATTTCTAAAGTCATTTACTGGAAACAAGGGGAATGGGGAAGCCTGAGTTTTGAAAGAGGAGGCTGGAGTCTGCAGTATAGCCATCTCTGGGCAATTGTCCCAAATAGTGATGCAAGCTCCCCATCATACACATAGGAGGAAAAAACCATCCTTCAACTCCAGCATGGGCAAACATCAGCCCTCCAGGTGTTTTGGACTTCAGTTCCCACCATTCCTAACAGCCTCCGGCCCTTTCCTTTCCCCCCTTAGCCACAGCTGAGGGGGAAAAGGAAGGGGCCTGAGGCCCAGGATTTTGATTCGGGGGGGCCTGAATTTGATTGGGGGGCTGAGTCTGGATGAGACAGGGTCTACCCTAGCAAATCTTTTGTATTGTTATCCTAATACCCCATGCATATGGGATATATTGAGCACGGTGATGAGATCATGATATGAATACACATTACAGTTTAAATAATGTACCAGTAAGGCCTTCTCACGGACCCCAAGCCCCCCCCCCGCGGGTACATGCCTGCCTGATGCTGTTAGGAATGGTGGGAGTTGAAGTCCAAAACACCTGGAGAGCCAAAGTTTGCCCATGCCTGCTCCAACTGCTAGGTGTCCCTCTCAGTAAAGAATGGTCTTTCTTTGAGGGCTGGAAAGATTGGAAGAACTGATAGAAGAGCCTTAATATATGAGATGTCATCAATCTGAAGGAAGATAGGAAAAGATGCCAACAAATCATATAATTTGTGTGTGTGTCCTTCATGAAGACAGAAATGCCTGCATTGTGAAATTTATGGATGAGAATAATAGGCTCATTTTACAGAGAAATGACTCAGTGAAATGAAATCAAAACTTTCAATTGGTATATGTATAATGCAAACTTGTTAATAGTTACCTCCTGATTTCTTTTTTTGTGTCAGAAGTGACTTGAGAAACAGCAAGTTGCTGCTGGTGTGAGAGAATTGGCCGTCTGCAAGGATGCTGCCCAGGGAAGGCTTCTCTCATCTTCCCACATGGGAAGCTGGAGCTGACAGAGGGAGCTCATCCGTGCTCTCCCTGGATTCAAACCTCTGACCTATCTGTCTTCAGTCCTGCCAGCACAAGGGTTTAACCCATTGCGCCACCCCTTATTACTATTTTCAAAACAATCAATGCTTTTGCCCTTGCATCCTGGGGCAGTATAGTATCCTTATTTTATCCTACTCTGTACTGTTTCCCTAGCCCTCCAAGCAATGGGCAATTGTGGCTCTCCAGATGTTTGTAGACTGCAAATCCCATGATCCCTTAGCATCAGCCATGCAAACCTCTAAGTCAGATGGAAGTTGCATCAAATACATCTGTAGGGCCATGGTTGGCTATTCTGACAGAGGAAATGTTCACAATCTAGTACTCTCCAGATGTGTTGCATTGCAGCTTCCATCATCCCAAACAGCCACACCTTTGTGAGCTTGTTGATGGGAGTTGTTGTCTGGCATACTTTGCAGCAGGCTATAGGAATACAGCATGCACCACTTTGAAACAGGAATATTAAAACAATTAGCATAACAAGAGCTGTACCTCTGCTTCTTTCCACCATGTCATTACCTTGCTTTGTGTCTAAATTATCCTCCCCTCATGCAGACTCCCAATTTTAGCTGGTACCGAAACTTTGGGAAAGGCAGCACAGAAAACTTCTAATCATAAATCATTTAATTTCATTGTGTCACATCGAGTTTGGCCATCAGTCAACCAAAATGAAATAGCTCACAACTACTTCTTTCCCAACTCTGGTTTACATAAACCAGCATTAGACACCTGAAGCACATGAACGATCTGAAAGGAAAGGGGAAGAAGACATTATTACATTCCAGCTTCTTGGTTGGCAATTTAGGGACTGAACCAGGACTGTGAAACATGTAGACCCCCAGGTTAAAGATGGAAAGATTTTTTTTGTAATTATTCATTCCCTGGTTGAGAAACAGATTTGCTAACAGTTGGTAAGACAGATCCGTAAGAATTTTGTACCATTTTCTCCTGGTATTCTAATGTCCCTACGTGCAGTGGAGGAATTATTTTGTGGAGAAAAATATATGAGTTCTTGGAGAGGTGTGATTTACTGAGCAGAAAATAGAATTATTGCACAAAAAATTCAATTTCTTGCTTTAGGCAAAAAACGATGGCCATGTTCCTGCATCAAGCTCATAGCCACAATGTTGTATTTATGCGAGAAGCAAAAGCAGGGGCCCCAGTGAGGTCCTATCACAGCTCTTCGTTGCAGTGTCACTTGCTGGCAGAAGTGGAGCTGGTCACATCACTTGTGGTGCCCTGTTCACCAACAGATAGATCCCAATTGCTTTGGGCCACTGAAACCCACCTTAAAAGCCAGTTGGCTGTCCAAAGCAATTGGGATCTATCCATTGGTGAACAGGGCACTGCAAGTGATGTGACCAGCTCCACTTCTGCAAGCAAGTGACACTGCAATGAAGAGCTGTGATAGGACCTCACTGGGGGCCCTGCTTTTGCTTCTCGTAGTTTTGTTCCCTGGTGGGAGGGGACTGGTTGCATCATCCTGCAGCGTTCTGCTTGCCAGTAGCACAAACCTCTGTCACGTCAGATGAATGACTGGCTTTTAAGGTGTGTTTCAGGGTCATTTGTGGTTGTGGCATGCTGCTACGATCTCAACTACCAAGATGAAACAGTTCTGAAGTTTTAAATGTAATGGATCATTAATAATTGGATGAGAGCCACAGTAAACTTTGTTGTTGTGTGTGCAGAAAACACAACACCCCCTTCCTATTGCATGCTTTTCTCTGCAGAATACTTCCTCTGAACATTTTGGGACATTGAGCTATGTGGAGAGTACATTCAAGCAAAAAATCATTTTTGTTCACTTTTTCCTGAAGCCAAGACAAAACAATTATAATGATTTGTCTTTGCATGTGGGGATAAAATAATCAAGGATTTGCATTCCTTCTGCATTGGTTGCTGAACCATAACTCCTATTATGCCTCACCTTTTCCTATGTTGGCTAGGTTCGATGGAATCTGTAGTTCACAATCTTCTAAAGCAGTGTTTCTCAACCTTCCTAATGCCCTGACCCCTTAATGCAGTTCCTCATGTTGTGGTGACCCCCAATCATAACATTATTTTCACTGCTACTTCATAACTGTAATTTTGCTGCTGCTGTGAATCATAATATAAATATCTGATATGCAGGATGTGTTTTCATTCACTGGACCAAATTTAGCACAAATACCCAGTACGCCTAAATTTGACTACTGGTGGGACTGGCAGGGGGGATCGATTTTGCCATTTCGGAGTTGTTGTTGCTGGGATTTAGAGTTAACCAACAATCAATAGCATTCTGAACCCCACCAATGATAGAATTGGGCCAAACTTCCCACACAGAACCCCTATGACCAACAGAAGATACCGTATTTTCTGAAGGTCTTTGGTGATCCCCCTGGCACCCCCCGTGACCCCCCCCCCCTGGTCCCGACCCCCAGGTTGAGAAACACTGTTTTAAAGGGTCACATGTTTCCCAAAGCTGATCTATAACGCAACCTGCAGCACACACTATAGCAACTTCAGCAAAAGTAGATTTGGGCAACTTCTGAACCTTCAGCTCCTAGCATCCTTCACCATTAACTATACAAACCAGGGGTTTTAGGATTTGCAGCCCATATGTTCCCCACCCTAGCCTAAACTAAGCAGCTCAATCTATCTGCTTGTATGGGGAACCAATTGAAATTTCTAAATCTACTGGCTTGAAATCTATAAATGAGAACAGGTTAGGGGTTGGTTGTAAATAATTTTGAATAGGAACTTTATTTTGTAAAATGCCATGCTTAGTCATTGAACACATCAATCAGAATGTTAATAAGTAAGTTCTTGGTCAGTTCAGATCACATCGAAGCAGACAAATGCTCATAATTTGCATCTCATTATCCAAGTTTACTAGTTCTTCCTTACTATATATTAGGTTTTGTCCCTTTGTGAATTAAACAAAACATTCATATTCCCTTGCATTTCTATGATCCTCAGTCTCTCCTTTTTCCTACCTCTGACACACCGAATGTTTTCGTTATATAAACTTTGCAAAAATATATTTTTACCACTACCAACACAAAAAGAAACGAATATATTGTTTGTTCCAGAAATACAGGTAAATTGATACATTTCTCTGGATTTGATTACAAACAGCTCCCAGACTCCACATACAGCACGATCAGTGGCTGAAACCTGAACTGGTGAAATGGATCCATTGAAAGGCATAGAATAGGAGAGGATTTGTCATGCTACATCCACTGCAGAGCTTGGGAGATTTTTGATTTTGGACTACAATTCCTAGCCAGTGCTAAGATGGGTATTCAGGAGCTGTTGCCCAAAGATATTTTTTCCAAGCACTGATGGCCCATTTACACACAAGCAACTCATCCTATAATGTTGCTGTGATATCTATTGGACAGGCAAGACTAGCCTTAGCAATGCCATAAGACAGAATGAGGTAGCAGCTTCAAAAAGCAGAAACTGGGTAGTGAGGAAGTAGCAGCAAAAACAGGGAAATCAGAGCTATTTGTTCCACTGACTTGATCTTGAAAATTCTTTCCTCAGATGTGTAGTAGAAGATATGTACCATTGCCAATGCTCAAGTGAGATTTTACTCAGTCCATTTTTAAAAGAAAATTTGAACAAATTGTCAAAATAGCCTTCTGCAGCATTGGAAGAGAATTTTAAATGAGAATCTTCACAGATCAGGAATTCTGCTCTACAAAAAATGAACTTTGTTTTTCACCCGGAAAACCATGTTTTCTATACAAAAACATGGTGCTTTCTGCACAAAAGTGTAGTTTTGTACAGAATCAAGTCCCAAGCTGTGAATAGACTTTCAAAACAATGCAGTTGTCAGTGGCTTTATTGCAACAAGAAAAAGAATAGTAAAATTATTTGTTCTTGCCATCATGAATTAAATGTTATAGCCTGATCAGTTTTGAGGAAAGATGCAGAAGCATGATGCCCTTTATCTCAGGCAGTGGGAGCTCCCGGTGGCACAATGGGTTAAACCCTTGTGACAGCAGGACTGAAGACTGACAGGTCAGAGGTTCAGATCTTGGGAGAGTGCAGATGAGCTCCCTCTGTCAGCTCCAGCCCCCTCCCCCCCATGTGGGGACATGAGAGAAGCCTCCCACAAGGATGGTAAAACATCAAAGCAACCAGACAGCCCCTGGGCAATGTCCCTGCAGATGACCAATTCTCTCACAACAGAAGTGACTTGCAGTTTCTCAAGTCGCTCCTGACACTAAAATAATAATCTCAGACAGTCAAATGTCTTGGCTCAATCTTGTGATCAGAGACATATATGTCAGTCCTTGTTTCATGAAGGCCAATGGAGTCGGTGCCATCCACAGAGGCAGAGAGTTGCCAGTGTGTCAAAGCCAATAGATCAATAACCTGCTAAACTCTTCATCTTCCTACAGCTCCTGACTCTTTTGACTACAAGAAGTTCTTCGAATTGGTGGGGTTGAAAAAGAAGAACGAAGCTGATGTGAAGAAAGCTTTCAGCATTCTGGATGCAGATCGAAGTGGCTACATTGAGGAGGAGGAACTGAGGTAAGCAATACGATAAAATAAAATACCTTATGAAATAAAGACTTCATTAGAAGAGGTAGAAATAATTTTTTTTTAAATCATCAGAAATTATGTCTCACAGTTGCCAGGAATCTCTGATGACGAGACTCTTGGTCTGACAACGATTTTCGTAGTTCAAGACTTACTCTACACAAAATTCACTTTCTTTGCACAGAAAATGCTGTTTTCTTCGGGGGTGGGGATGGGACCTACATGTGAACATTACATTAAATAAGTCCTGAACTATAATACAATATGAGCAACCAACACTCTAAAAAAGTATTTCCTCCAGAAGTGCTTGTGGGTCTCTTTAGTTCACCCAGTACTCTATAGTATTCCCCGAGTATAGTCAAAATATGTTTGTTGTTATCCATGGTTTCAGGAGTTGGGTCTAGGATTGTATCCCTGCAGATATGAGGGTTATACTGTAATCTTAAAAACTCTTAAGTTTTCACAATAGAAAGAAAACTGCTGAAATTACTGTTTCCTTCAGGAATTATGCTAGTGAAGAATTACATCCTGAAGCAGTAGTAATGTGAAAACAAAACTTGGTGCATTTTGGAATTCAGTCACTAGGATCACACAGTTTTGGTGGCTTTTGGGCACTCTAGTCTAATAATTCTGTAATACTTATGGATTAATGTGGCTCGTGAACTGGAGAAAGCCTTAGAGTCATTTATGCAGACCCAGGCTCCTTCTACACAGCTGAATAAAAACCCACATTATCTACTTTGAACTGGAATAGTAGTATGGACCCAGATAACCTGGTTCAAAGCAGATATTGTGGGATTTTCTGCCTTGATATTCTGGGATAAAGGGCTGTGTGGCAAGGGCCTTAGAATAAGAATTGTTGTGCTAGATTGCCTTTCAGAGTAATGATTCTGTCCTAGAATAATGTGTGGCCTCTCTTATGTAAGAAGAAAATCCATTCCTTAGAACCAGAAGTATTTTTCCCACTGAATCCTTCTGTCGCTATTGGGATTTTGTGAAGTGATTAGTGTCTAAAGAAGCATCACTAATTTATGAGTAAAAAGGAAGCCTCAAGGAAGGATTGGGAAGAAACCAGGGTGGAAAAGATGCCAGATCTCAAGGTATATCAAGCTAAAAATAGAATGACATACCGCCAGAGTGGGCAGTTCAATGTTTATTTATTTATTTAGAGAATTTGTACCCCACCTTTCTCTACCCCTGAAGGGGGACTCAGGTCAGTTTACATCGGCAGCAATTCAATGCCCAACAGTACAATAATAAAAACACAATCTATATATATATATATATATATATATATATATATATATATAACGGTCGTGCAACTTGGTACATAGACAACAAAACTATAGGCTGCAGAAGCACTGAAATCGGCAAAACATTGAAACATACCACGAGGTATATTTACAACCAAAAAAACCAGACCTACGTACCTGGCAACACCCCCAAACACAACCCCCAAAAAACGGCCAATGAAACTACCAACCCTGCCTCTTTAGAATGTTTAGAACATTCACACAGCGGCCCCATTCCACAGACTGTAACGCACGCCGCACTCAGAGCCTCAGGCTCTCCCATTCCCCCTCCCTGATCTCCAGCACAACCAGACCAGGCAGAAACAAAAAAAATACCCACACAAACCCCCCAAAAATTACAAACAATGGACAAAAAACCCAAAAACAAAATGGACTACAACTCCCATGAACCCCCACGCTAATGCAGCACAAAATTCGTGCACGCACAAACCGCTTCTCCCTCCTCCCCCCTCCCCCCACGACCACAGAGAAAAGGGGAAGAAAGCCAGCCATCTTCCCAAAGGCCCGCAGCTCAACTGCTGCCTCGGCCTCGCCTCCCTGATTCCTGGCAGCGGACCCAACACCAGACCAGCAGGGGAAATGTATCCCTCGATGAAGTGACAACACCGCTGCCGTTCTCCCCCGGCCAGCTTTCCCATCCGCCGCAACTAAAAGGGAGCCCAGTCAAAAACAAGCATGCTGGAGGGAGAGGGGGCGGGGGGGCCTCTGTTGGGTTCCTCCGAGAATGATGAAAAACGAAAGGATAGCACGAAGGGAGGGAGCGAGGAACAGGAGGAGAAAACAGGAGAAGGAAGGAAGGAAGGAAGGACGGAAGGACGGACGGACGGAAGGACGGAGGGGAGGAGAAAGAACCCGCATCAAGCCGTGGAGCCTAGGGGCAAGGTCTTCAAGCCAGCTGACTATGGAAGAGGAGAACAAGCAGCAGAGGTGGCACAGCAACCTCAGGCAAGGCTCCTATGCCACCACCACTGCTCCTGCCAATCCTCCTCCTCCTTTAACTGGCCATGGAGAAGGAAGAAGGGGAGAAACGGCAGAGGCAGCACAGGGGCCACTGCTGTTGCTCTCCTCCTCCTCTTTTTCCTCCTCCTCGGTGGCCAGTTGGAGGAGGAAGAAGAGAAGGGGTGCTCCTGCCCTTTCTCCTCCCCCTCCTCCTCCGCTCCAGCTGGCCATCAAGAAGAGAAGGAAAAAAAGGAGAAACTGCTGCAGCAGTGCCCTTTCTCTTATTCTTCCCACTCCTTTCCAAAAGGCCATGCCTGCCTCTCACCTGACCAGCGGGGGCGGAGGCAGAACAGCCATGGGGTGGGCGGGGCCTGCCACAAGCCCCGCCCCTAATGAAACAGTGTGCCAGGGAGGGAGGGAGGGAGGGAGGGAGGGAGGAAGGGAGGAAGGAAGGGAGGGGTGAGCCGAGTTCAGGCTCCTCACTGACTGCAGGTGAGCTGGACTACTTCCTTTCTTTCTCCTTCCTTTACTTCTTTCCCTCCTTCTTCCTTTCTTTTCCTTTTCTCCCCTCCCACATTCCCAAGGAGGAGGCCTTCCAGGCCAAGGTGAGGAGGAGGAAGACTCCCCCCCCGCTCCTTTCCCCCTTTTGAGTTGCAGTGGTGAGGGGTCCCCTGAGCATGTGCAGAGTTTCAGCTCCTGGGGAGGATTGGCCCAGGAGCCCAGCAGGGCTTGATATGGCCAAGGACTTGGATGGAGGAGTGCTTTGGCATTGTGGTCCCTATACAGCAGGCCTGGGCCAACTTGGGCCCTCCTTTCCTCCAGGTGTTTTGGACTACAACTCCTCTGAACTCCACCAACAATGGAATTGAACCAAACTTGGCACACAGAACTCTCATGACCAATAGAAAATAATGGGAAGATTTGTTGGGCATTGACCTTGAGTTTGGGAGTTGTAGTTCACCAACATCCAGAGAGCACTGTGGGCTCAAACAAGGATGGATCTGGTCCAAACTTGGCACGAATACTCAATATGCCCAAATGTGAACACCAGCTGAGTTTGGAGAAAAAAGACCTTGACATCTGAAAATTGTATTTAGTGGGATTTATAGTTCATGTACAATCTGTACCCTACCAAGGATAGAATTAGGCCACACTTCCCACACAGAACCACCATGATCAACAGAATATACTGTGTTTTCTGGTGGTCTTTGGCAACCCTTCTGACACCCCCTCACGACCCCCAGGTTGATAAACGCTGCCTGAAGGCCACCCAGTCCAACTCCCTCCTTCACCAGGGCAAGAAAACATAATCAAAGCCCTCCTGATAGAGTCATCCAGCCATAGATATAGAAGGGAGGGAGGGAACTGAGGGAGGGAAAGAAAGGGAAGGAGGAGTGATAGAGAAAAGGAAAGAATAGGGAGGAAGGAGGGAAAGAAAAGACGGAAGGAAGGAGGAAAGAGAGAAGGAAAAAGCTGAAGGATGAGGAAGACGGCGGAGAGCAAGAATAAAAGGCACGAAGGGATGTTGCTGTTGTTCTTTGCCACAGGCACACACATATCTACATACACATATACATCTATACACATTCACGCACATATATACATACACACGCATATACATAAAGACATGCACACAGACACACATATATACATGCACACACATATACATAAAGACATGCACACAGACACACATATATACATACACACACATATACATAAAGACATGCACACAGACACACATATATACATGCACACACATATACATAAAGACATGCACACAGACACACATATATACATGCACATATACATAAAGACATGCACACAGACACATATACAGACACACATATACATAAAGACATCTACACAGACACACATATATACATGCACACATACATACACACATCTGTATATACACACATCAACACATATACATGCATATACATATACAAACACACATACACAATATACATATACACACAAACATAAGCACACACACATATATACACACACATATGTACACATAGACACAAAACACATATACACAGACTGGGCCACAGGAAAGAGGAAAACAAGGAAGAGGGAAGAACAGGAAATAAAACAGCGAAAGGAGGAAGGAAACAAGGAGGGAAGAAAGGATGGATGGAAGGAAGGAAAGAAATAAGAAAAGGAATGCCATTTCATTCTCTACATCCTTCTTTGCTTCTTTCCTACTTAATTTTCCATACCACCACACAACGCCACAGCAACGCGTGGCCGGGTACAGCTAGTTACATAATAAAATAACAACGTTCAACAAATTAAAAACCATTTAAAAGTGCAAATAATCCAAACTCTAAAGTCACCAATTAAGCCAGTTCACAGTCCATTTCTATATATTTTCATCATTTTACTGACTGCCTGTTATCCTACTGTCTAACCAAATGCCTGGTCCCATAGCCATGTCTTTAGTTTTTTCCTAAAGGAAATGAGGGAGGAAGTTGACCTGATTTCGCTGGGGAGCGAGTTCCACCGGGGAGGGGCTACCACCGAGACTGGGTTGAATACTGCCACAGTGCCTGCATATTAGTTTTAATTTTTTAAAAACAATGAAAGGGTCCAAACTTAAGGAACATGATCCATAGCTCTTCCTTTGTGCCTTCCCTCCCTATTTCCATGAGTGGAGCACAGAACAAAAACATTTTTAAAGGAGAAGAATTCTCATAAGGGAGAAACGGATAGAAGGAATCCGTAACGTGTCTTGAAATAACTGCTGAAGCATCTGAAACTGAGCATTCCCCAATGAGCCTCTCTCCTACCTGAAGCAGCTTCATGTGACAATTTTCACTCTTTCGGTGACATTAAGAAGGTCACCCTTACCAGAAAGAACAGGAACCAAATGTTTCTTTCCATGATAACATGCTCTGTCTATGCTCTGTAATGGGTTAGATGAGAGTCAATAAAATGAATTTCAGTAGAGGCAAGATGGAGCTCCAAATGAAATTACCAGACACCAAGGCTCTGAACCACCAAGATTCCTGTGTTGAACTGAGCTGCCTGGGAAACTACCAGTGATACCAGTGAATGATTAGAAGGCATGATCATCAAGTTTGCAGATGACACCAAATTGGGAGGGATAGCCAATACCTCAGAAGACAGGAGCATAATTCAAAATGATCTGAACAGATTAAAGAGATGGGCCAAAACTAACAAAATGAAGTTCAACAGTGACAAGTGCAAGATACTCCACTTAAGCAGAAAAATTGAAATTAAAAGATCCAGAATGGGGGGCGCATGACTTGAGAGCAGTACATGTGAAAAAGATCTTGGAGTCCTCATCAAGTCAAACATGAGCCAACAACGCGATGCAGCAGCAAAAAAAAAGAAAATGGAATTTTGGTCCGCATCAATAAGAGTATAGTGTCTAGATCCAGGGAAGTCATGCAGCTCCTCTATTCTGGTTAGACCACATCTGGAATATTGTGTCCACTTCTGGGCACCACAATTGAAGGGAGATGTTGACAAGCTGCAATGTGTCCAGAGGAGGCTGACCAAAATGATAAAGGGTCTGGAGAAAAAGCCCTATGAGGAGCGGCTTAAAGAGCTGGGCATGTTTAGCCTGCAGAAGAGAAGGCTGAGAAGAGACATGATGGCCATGTATAAATATATGAGGGGAAGTCACAGGGAGGACAGGGCAAGCTTGTTTTCTGCTGCCCTGGAGACTAGGATGCAGAACAATGGCTTCAAATTACAGGAAAGGAGATTCTACCTGAACATTAGGAAGAACTATGAGAACTGTTAAGCAGTGGAACTCCCTGCCCCGGAGGTGGTGGAGGCTTCTTCTTTGGAGGCTTTTAAGCAGAGGCTAGATGGCCATCTGCCAGGGGTGCTTTGAAAGTGATTTTCCTGCTTCTTGGCAGGAGGTTGGACTGGATGATCCATGAGGTCTGTTCCAACTCTATGATTCTATGGGCCTAAAAGTGTCCAACAGACACCAAAAACATAGTGCAAATCCCCAGCAATTCATAGGAAGCATTGGGAATGCATTGAGGAGAAATATATTTTCGTTTTTACATAGGAGAAGTGCATGATTATATGATTTTAAGCACACTGTAATGGTGTTTTCTTGACAGGATTTATTCAGAGGTGAGCTTGCCACTGCGTTCTCTTTTGACTGAGAAAGGATGGCTTGCCCAAGGTAATCCATTGGGTTTCCATGACTCAATGAGGATTCAAGCCGTGCTCTCCCAGTTCTAGACCAGTACTCAGATCTCTGGACCTTTGAGTCCTCTGCTGTTTAATTGGTTTGATTTAGGTTTGTTAGAAGGGTTGAGTCATAAGTAAATTGGGCCTGGAATGCCTTAGGAACCACATTGTTCCAGAGGTAAACTACTCCAAGATTTTGAATAAATGCTTCTGTTAATAGTTATAACTTCCAAAATCCCTCATCCACTACTGTCACTATTGTTTGGAAGATTCTGGGAGCAATGCTTCCAAGCTATACTTCCCTCTCTTTACAAAAATTGAGGGCCCTTCAACACAGCCCTATATCCCAGAATATCAAGGCAGAAAATCCCACATTATCTGAGTGTGGACCCAGATAACCCAGTTCAAAGCAGATATTGTGGAATTTTCTGTCTTGATATTCTGAATTATAGGGTTGTGTGGAAGGGCCCCTAGATACACTGTTCGAAGCCTTTCGAGTGTGTTGTAAATGTGTATTTGCCCCAGCAGGCACTAATCTAAGACCAAATTGCAAAATTGCTTTTTTTTTAAAGTTACAAGCATACCTACAGTATATTATCTTCCCACCAAATCAACTCAATAAACTATATGCACACCTCTTCGACTGCATCAGAAAGACCAAGGGTTCATCTACACTGTAGCGTGAATGCAGCTTGAAACCGTTTTAACTGCCATCACTCAATGCTATGCAATTGTGACAGCTGGAGTTTTGCAATCTCTGTAGCCTTCTCTGCCATATAGTGCTGCTGCCTCCCCAAATTACAACTCCCAGTATTCCACACCATTGTGTTATGCAGTTAAAATGGCATCAAACTGCATAAACTCTAAAATCAAGGTGCACCCTAAGCAGGCAAGATCATCCAGCAAATTACATGGCACAGTAGGGACCTGAATTGACCACATCTAACACTCTAACTAAGGGCCTTTCCACACAATCATATAACCCAGACTATCAAGGCAGATAATCCACAATATCTGGTTTGAACTGGGTTATCTGAGTCCACACTACCATATAATCCAGTTCAATGTGAATTTTATGCAGCTTTGTGGAAGGGGCCCCAGAAATCCTCAGACTTTTTAAAGCAGAGGGCCAGTTCACGGTCTCTCAGTCTGTTGGGAGCGATGACGACCATAGTTTGAAAAAACCTGTACAAATTCCTATGCACACTGCACTTATCTTATTGGTAGTGCAAAAACTCGAAAGAGCAACACAATATTTAAAATAAAGAACATTTTAACCAACATGAACATACCAGTATTTCAATGTGAAGTGCTTTTGGCTGATGAGATAGTTAATTAGAATTGTTGTTGTTGTGTGCCTTCAAGACATTTCAGTCCTAGGGTGACCCTAAGTTTAACATTAAGGTCGGGGGCCAGGTAAATGACCTTGGAGGGCTGTATCTAGCCTGTGGGCCTTAGTTTGGGGATTCCTGTCTAACCACTATACCAGTACCATAGCAAATGCTTTTGGTGTGATTCTTTAATTTTTATTTTTAAAGCTGAATAGCATTATGTTTTGTAGCATTTTAAGCACAGCTTACCTATTTCCATCTTCACAGGTCCGTATTGAAGGGTTTTTCTGCTGAAGGCAGGGAACTCTCTGATAAAGAAACTAAGGCATTCTTGGCTGCTGCAGATAAAGATGGAGACGGCAAAATTGGTATTGATGGTAAGTGCTCTGTCTTGAAGGATTCAAACATGGTTCAAAGAACAGTATACCATAGAAAGCATGACTATACATTTAAATGTGATGTTCCCCCAAAATGTACCGGCACTTATTAGGAACTATAGAGTGAAACGTGTGGGTGCAATGAGTTAAACCCTTGTGCCGGCTGAACTGCGGACCTGAAGGTCCGCAGTTTGAATCCGTGAGATGGGATGAGCTCCCATCTGTCAGCTCCAGCTTGAGAGAAGCCTCCCAGAGGATGGTAACACGCCCGGGTGTCCCCTGGGCAACATCTCTGCAGATGGCCAATTCTCTCACATCAGAAGCAACTTGCAGTTTCTCAAGTTGCTTCTGACACGATAAAAAATGAAGTATAGAAGAAGAGTGTGTGCTTATGTGAGGGCATTCAAAGGATCCATTGAGTATTTTAAAAATATTCAAAAAGGTAGATGAAAAATCTTTGATAAGAAGAATTTTGGATTGATCAGGAGCTTCACAGATCAGGACTTATTCTGTACAACTTTTTATGTGACTGCTTTGTACTTCTCTGCACATGGAACAACATTTTCTGCACATAAAAATAATAAATTTTACACATAAGTATTATTTCATGTACAGAAAAAGCTGCATCCTGCACCAAAATTGTAATAGGGACTTTTTCTGCACAAAAACTACACATAGTTGAGGAGCACAGAAAACAGCATTTTCTCTACAGATTCAGCCTTTTCTGCACAGAAAATAATGTTTCTATGTATTATTTCTAGACAGAATTGTGCATAAGACCATTTATTAAATATACTTATCATAGCAAGAGTAGGATTCTGGGCACCATCTACTTTGGAGATAATGCTGTTTTCTGAGCAAAGCAAACATGAGTGATTTCTTTCATGGAATAAGACTCAACAGGCATCAGAAACAGTATCATTTTCAAACTTTCTTGTAGTTGGAGGAATATGGCTAAAATACTTGCTGACTCTTTCAAAATGAAGTAGTGTGAAGAAATTATATCCCTGGGATATAATTATGGTGGCCCCATGGACATCATAGTGTTTTCTTGGGCAAGGAGTACTCAAGGTGGTTTGCCATTGCTTTCCTCTGAACTTTCAATCTGCAATATCTGATATTCTTTGGTGGTTCCCCTTTAAAATACAAACAAGGTCTGATCCTGCTTAACATCCATGATTAGATGGGATCTGGTGCCTTCATCTTTAGACACAGGATAGAATAGAAATATTTCAATAAGTCATTAAACAAACAGACATGCACAGGCTTTAGTTAGATCAAGGCATCAGCTTCCAGGGGGCCTTTGACAAGAGGGAAGTCATTCTGGCTGTCACTGGATGTGACTAAAAGTCAGGTGTTCTCCCTGCAAAGAATGGGTTGTCTTCAAAATAACCTATATTTCTGCAACAGACTTTGAACCAGCATCAATTTCAGTCAGATGTTTTATTCTTTCTCTGGAAAGATGTCCTCCTTTCATGATTCATGCATGTAACCCACCATGCCATACCAGAAATAGGAGTTGCTGGCATATGTTGTTGTTTTGCTTATGGGGACCAGGAGATGCTTGCCATGAATTGATTGGGGAACTTTTGAAGATGCAAAGATACTGAAACTAGTCAAAGAAGAGCTCTAACATCCACCAAGGTGGCTCTTCTAAAGAAATATGAAGCAAGTCCATAGAAGTCTAGCTGGCTTGCAGATTTACAGTGTAAGGCTGTATTCTTTTTACTTATACAGTGCCATCAAATGTATATATAAATAAAACAATAAAGCAGACGACCTTGTCGCAGTGTACTAAAAACTACCAGTAAGGGGTTTTTGTTGTGTGTTTTTTTTTAAGTCTGTTGGCAATCAACTTTTTAAAATTTACCCCTATTTATACCTCAGCTTTCTCTACTCCAAGGGGACTCAAGACGGCTTACATATGGCAATTAATCAATGCCATAAACACATACAACATTAAAATTAATACATCTTAAAAATTTAAAATTACATTCAATATTAAAATCACGCCATCCAAAAATCGTACTCTGAGGCCATTCTATATTCATTGCACATATTCCAATTATATTATATTATTGCACTGCTTCTCCAAAGGCCTGTTCCCAGAATCAGGTTTTTACTCTCCTTCTGAAGACTAGGAGGGAAGGGGCTGATCTAATGTCACTAGGGAGGAAGTTCCACAGCCAAGGAGCCACCACTGAGAAGGCCCTGTCTCTTGTCCCCACCAGTTGCACTTGCAAAGAAGGTGGGACAAAGAGAAGGGCCCCCACAAAAGATCTTAATCTCCAAGGTGGTTAATGGGGATGAAATGTTGACAGGTAAACTAGGCCAGAAGCATTTAGGGCTTTATAGGCTAAAGCCAGCACTTTGCATTGTGCTTGGTAGCAGACTGGCAGCCTGTGGAACTGACTTAACAGATGGGTTGTATGCACCCTGTATGCTGCTGTAACCTTTCTCAAAAGGCTTAAACACTGAGATGCCAAAAATCTCTGTAAGTTTGGGGGGGGGGAGCTAAAATTTCATGCACTGCTTTCTTGTGAAAATTGCTCCAGCAAATACATCCAATAAACTTCACACAGATGTTTCCTGAACGAGAAACAAATGTCACTTTCAACAATACATGCTCATGTTTCTATTGGATTTCTAGTAACACATGCAGTATTATATGAGGCTAATTCTTTCAAGTGTTTCTTTCTAAGCGGATTATGTGATTTTTCTAAAAGTCCCATTTGCGTGAGTGTTCAAAACCATTCTTGTGTTTTACATGTTCCTTTAAAAAGTCTTGTGGTCAGATCATCTTGCTTCACATATAACAAAATCCAAAACCCACAAGAGGGTGATACCTTTATTGATCAATTAAAATCTTCGTTCGCGAAATAATGCTGAGAGAGAAAATACAGAAAATAAGCCTGTAAGCTTTTGAAGCTTCACTGGCTTCCTCAGCATGCAAAGAAATTGAAAATCATACAGGAGAAGAAATGTGTTATGATATTAGAATCACAGGCCTACATTTTATCTCAGACATTTCTATGGTTGTCAGTTTAGATGGTCTCGAGAGATATCAATGCAGGCAGAGGTTCTCATATATGTCACTGAGCGTTATGTCAAAGTGGCCAAAGTGCATTCCATGAGTCATACAAGGCCCCAAGAATATTTTGCAGACCTTCATAACCCCACTCACCCACTCTACTTCCAGTCCTTCCCTGCACCAAAAAAGATGATTTTCTATTACTGTAAGCTTCCAGGAGTACCAATTTTCTAGTAAAACAAGGCTGGAGTATATGAGATTTGTAGATCCAAACTTGGGGCTGGGGGAGAGAGATGGCTTACTCTTGTGTTGATTGGGTGACCTCAGGATACCAACTCTTCCTTTACTCATTTTTAAAAACAGCCTCTGTGATGTCAGTCATAAAGTATCAACTAGTGCATGGTAGGAACCTGACTACATTAATGTTTTGTATTGCAACTCCTATATCAGTCAATTGAAGTTTATAGATATTGTAGAACCATTTTTTAATCTGCATGTTCTCAGTTGTCCACTTCTAGTGTTCTGCTGACTCCAGTGAATCAATGAGCTGATACTGGATTTCATGAAACATAAGTAATGAGGCTAATACCAGAAAAGCTGCACAACACACGGCTCTATTTTCCAGCCCTTGACTCGCACGCTTTCTCCCTTAGCAAATGCTGCAGAGCTTGGAAAGGTTTTCCCCTGCTTTGGATTACAACTCCCAGTGGTCATGCTGGCTGGAAAATTCTGGAAATTATAGTCCATTTCTCCTGTCTGATATGTCACCTAACAGTATGGCCTGCACACAGTGCATATGGTTTCTTCACTGATCTTTACTCTTATTATAATTCTCATTATATTCACAAATTCCAATCTATTGGCAAAGAAACAAAAAGAATGACTTTGCAGTGGATTAAATATATTAATAAAAGAGTTCTTCCTCCTGCAGTCATATGCAGCCTCCTCAGAGAGTTTTGAATTTATAGAAATTGACTGTTAAGAAGATGTATTGCTTTCACATATAAACAGTAGCTGACCATTGTAAAGATTTGGAAAAAAACATCACCATGGTCAGCTCTTTGAAAATTGAGGTCAAGGGACACAATTTCCATCTTTTTGGATCCTATTACAGTTGTCCCTTCACATTTCTGGATGAAGCATTTGCAGATTTAATAATTCACAGATTGCTGTATTTACTGTAATCTCCAGTGCTGCCCTACACATGACTGAAAAAAATGTTCTCTGTAGGCATTTGTAAGTCCTTTAGTGTGATTGTGTCATGAGCTTCTGCAGAAGTGGACCATAGGATCACACTGGAAGATTTACAAATACCTAAATAAGTGTTCTTTAAGTTTGTGATTTTTGTGTTTTAAGCTTTTTTCACTTTCATGGGGACCCTGTGATCTTGACCTCCATAAATGTGGAAATACCACTATACACTCTATTCCACTTCCACAAATGTAGAAATATGAGTTGTACATGAGGCTTTAAGAATAGTCAGTATTACTTCTGTATGACAGTTTATATTAGAGGTCCTCAAACTAAGGCCCAGGGGCTGGATACAGCCCTCCAAAGTCATTTACCTGGCCCTCGCTCAGGGTCAACCTAAGTCTGAAATGACTTGAAAGCACACAACAACAACAACAACAACAACAACAACAACCCTATCTCATCAGCCATAAGCAGGCCAAACACTTCCCATTGAAATATTAATAAATTTATATTTGTTAAAATTGTTCATTTTATTTATTGTATTGTTTTAAAGTGTTTTTTGCACTACACATAAGGTATGTGCAGTGTGCATAGGAATTCATTCATGTTATTTTCCAAATTATAATCTGGCCCTCCAACAGTTTGAGAGATTGTGACCTGGCCCTCTGTTTAAAAAGTTTGAGGACCCCTGGTTTATATCAACCAACGCTCATGCTAAAATAAACACCAGATAGTCTTAAAGGTGTTGCCTTGTTTCTATTTTTCTCCCTTATATCTTCCTGCTATTTATTCCCATCTTTCTACCTCTTCTCCAGAATTCGCAGCCTTGGTGGCTGAATCATAAAGGTGTCGACCAATCCAAACCCTTCGTTCACCCTTCACCGACTGATTCCAGCTGTTATCTGCTGATCTCCTTGGTTCCTCTTCTATTTATTTATGTTGTTTTATACTCCAACTCTGTTCTCTGCAGCTCTGCAACTCTGTAATTGCACTGAAAGATGCTGTTAAAATAATAAAGGTCACATCAATCTGGGCTCCACTCTTTCTGGCTTCCATGTATGGCTCATTTGATTTGGAAAGGAAGGGAAAGCCAGGGTGGGTTGGGGTATATTCCTTTGGCCTGTTTGGTTCCCTCTCCTGCTGCAGCACAGGTCATTTTAAGGACAGAAGCATTTAACAAAATGACTTCCACAGGAATATGTGAATGGTAAATAATTTAATCTCATCTTGCTGCTTTGTGGCAAGACTGATTTCGTTGTCCTAAAAGTCTTCTGGATTAATGGAAACGTATACGCAAACACTCACACACAGAGACATGTAATACATCTCTCGTTTGCACAACTTCATTTAGCAGTCTTTTGATGTAACTGTTATATGGAGCTACATATCATCTTAACATCTAACCCCACATTTGTTTTCTGCTGAAATATTTTTGGAAAATCTTTCTCTCTATAAATTACTGAGTTACATTTTCCAAATGCAGGGAGTTATTTGATCAAATACTTGTATAACAACATTACCCCCATGTTAATCAGACTCAATGATCAGTTTAGAAATAGCTGTAATGCAGTCAGGTCTCAGGTGGACAATATCTCATGTCCAGTGCTTGCCAGTAGTTTAGGAAAGGCAATGAATTGACTTGCATTAGCTTGAAGAAATGATTAGGAAAGAAATAGCTTCATAGACTCTGGTGCAATTTTTCCATGCCCCTGCATTGGAGAAAACATATTTTAATATTATTTGACAACGGGCTGAGTTTGCATTTTAGATCTGAACCAATTCGGTGGTTCCAGCTGGTGGGGTTCACCCACAGAACAAGCTGCTCCGGGCAAATCCTAACATACATTCTAAGAACACTCATTATATACCCCTCATGGCGGCAGATCTTGGCCCGCCCTTCTTTACAAAACCCCATTGGCCAGTGTCTCAGAACACATTTCATTATCCAATTAAACACAATACTTATTAGCATCATATCATTATCAGGCTTCCATTCGTTAAAACACTGTGGCGCAGCAAGAAATTCATTTCCCATAGAACAGTATCAGCAGCTCTGGCCAGCCTGTACCCAAATCGCAACATTTGCTTCTGCCTCTTCCCTGCCAGCAAAGGAGGGGGCAGACCCTTCTGCGCTTGCGTAGTTCTTATCCTATTAGCATTTAGGTAAACAAACCCACGCCATGTACTGCTTTGGCCAATCAAGGCTTTTGTTATCATTGAAGACACATGATGTACTTTAGCAAATCACTGCATACGCTCGGCGTACCAATCAGGGCACAGCATTTATGGCATACATGCCAGCGTGATTTCTGGCACAGAAAGCCAGCTATTCTAAAGCTCTTGCTTGTGCATCACTCTCCTCTGACTGTACTTCTGCCCAAAGTACCAACTCTGCTATATTATGTCCCTTATTCTAAGGGACCTCTCTTATTTCGGCCCCAAATTTCGTGTCCCTTATTTTCAGCCCCTGTCCTTTATTGTCAGCTCCTGTACTGATGGGACAGGTGGCAGCAGGAGGCGAGACTGGGCCAGTACATATACACACATACTTCATTCCTCCTCCCCCATCCTGCTACCCCTTTTGGCTCCTCCCATTTCCTCTCGCCTCCCCACGAGTGCCTGGGAATTGTAGTCCAAGGCTGCCTCCTCTTGATTGAGAGGCGCATGTGGCCCTTTTGGGCAGGACTCCATTTCCCAAGAGCCCTCGCTCCCGGGGGGAGGAGGAGCAAAAGGAAGAGGGAGAAGGGGGCCTGCCGGTCTTCATGGCGCCGCCAGTGGGCGGTCTGAGGGAGCTGCAGGTGCGGCATGGGGAGATGCAGGTCCGCATGGAGCTGCTGGTCATGGAGACCCAGAGCCAGGTCTGCCACGCCCTCGCCCACCTCGACCGTAGGGGGCTGCCTTCACCATTGACCGCTGGGAGAGGAAGGAAGGTGACTCCCTGCCAGGCACACAAATTACTGCCACACAGGGGCTGAGGGGCGGGTGAGGGTCTCTGGAGAGCTTTTGAGCCAGACGGGCATCTGTCGGGAGGGCTTGGGTTGTGCCTTCTTGCAGAATGGCCCAAGTAGATGATATAGCCCTGAATGCATGTGAAAGGAGGCTTCGGTTAGACCCCAGTCTAAAGATCAGTCAACAGTATGATGCTGCAGCTGAAAAAGCCAAGGCTGCACCAAAGGGAGTGTAGTTAGGTTGCCTAACGTTTGATTTTCAAGTTTTTATGAAGTGTCCCTTATTTTTGTGAAAAATCCTGTATTTTTAGGTAAATGTCCCTTATTTCTTATATCAAAAAGTGGCAATCCCTACAAGGCACTTCATCTTTCCATTTCCTGGAAGTGGCAAGACAGTTAGCCTTCCACATTTGTAAATTAACTTTTGAAGATTTCATTATTGGTAGACTTGATTAATGTGGAATCTCTAGGTCCTCCAGTGGAATCCTATTGTCAACTATAACAAACTGCCACTAAGTAGGGAGGGAAGGCAGAATCTGCAACAGGAGCAACACTCACAAGATGGAGGACAAAGGACAAACAACAAGATCTGGCCCAAGGCAAGTCCATGAGGGAAATCAGAGCACACACAGCCTCACACACACAAGGCCAGTCAGAGGGAGATTACCACTATATTTTTATATTTAGCTTTTGTTGCCTAATATTATTTAGTAAAGGTTTCTCTTGCTGTCACCAATTTATTATTTTAACAGGCCACCTCCTTCAGTGAAATGTTCAAAAAGCCACATGAAGACTTCAGTTGGAACAAAACAGGAATATGTTGTTTATTTTGAACAGTCAATATGTGTAATGGTTTCAGATAACTTGTCAGGCTTTACAGGATGTTTTAAACCTTTGAAATCTCCCTTCCTCTCACAGCACTCTAATCACTATAGAGGCCTATTAACTATTATCCTCAAAGAGGTATCTTTAAATCACAAAGAGTTCCCAAACTCTTCCTTCCTTCATCCTTCAAAACTTCTATCGTCTTCCCCACCAAACTCCTAACTGAACTAAAATGGCTTTCTCAGCTTCTTCTCTTCACCTCTGGCTCCGCCCATCTCCAGTTACTGAGCTTTTTCCACCAATTTCATTAGCTAATCAGACTGCACTTCTGGCTATGAGGCTGCCTGTTTGCTCCACCCATCTTTCTCCTTAGCTTTTGCAAGCTGGGCCTGTTTTCTTCCTTTTACACCAACCCATTCAGTTAGGCCAATCCATTACATCAACTAACACTGAAGGTGAACATAAAGTCATGCAAAGGAGCCTAGTGATTTCTAGAGAGAATATTTCTGCAGGCATTTGTAGGTGATCCAGCCTGGCTCTATGGTCACCCTCTAGCAGACATTGGACCCAAGAGTTGTACTGGAGAACCTAATGATTCGTAGAGAAATTCTCTCAGATTAAAAAAATGTGGGTATTTTAAATCACATTTTTTTCCATTTTCATGGGCTCTTGTGCTCCAAATTGAATACACATCAGTGTCCTGTGGTTGGGGTCCAAACTTCAAATTGGTTCCAGGATTTCCTGTGCAATCATCTGCACAGCAAAGATTACTGTCTTCAATGCTGGTTTGAAACTGCATCAAATGGTCAGTGTAGATGGGCCCCATGTCCCAGAATGTTTTTAAATATATATTATTAAATGGATTATGGGTATATCCATGCTGCTCAGTTATAGCAATGTGATATCACTCCAAATGTTCAGGATCATTTCCTACGGATCATGGGATTTGTAGAGACAGTTCTGTCAAAGAGCTGTTGTGTACTCCTTTAGACCATTAGAACTCACTGTCATATAATTCTAAGTATACTATCCTCAACTGCACAAAAAGGAGAAAGGGAAAGGCATGAAAAAAAACCCAAATAAATGTGGCAGCACCTTTAAGGTCAACTGGTTTTTACTTCTTTGGATGCAGTGGGTTTATATCTATAAAAGCTCATGAGAAAATAAAAACCAGTTAATCTTAAAGGGTATTGCCACATTACTTTACTCTCCTTCCCCTTCCCTTTTTATGCTGCAATTGATTGATACAATTTCTTTGAAAATTATCCTAAACTACAAATCCCGGGACTCCATAAAATGGAGTAATCACAGCTAAACTGGATCAAGTGTTATAACTATGTAGTTATAGCACTTGATATGTAGTTATAGCACTTGATATGCACCTACTGTGACATCATCTATCATCCCCGTTTCAACTCTCTTGTGCCTTCGGGTTTAACTGTGTTGACTGAAGGAGTAATGTATTTGCCAGAAATAATATATTGTTATGAGCTATGGATTTAGCTATCAATAATGTATTATGAGCTATTGCATTTGTGATTGGAAGTATATGAAGATGGCTTGGCCTTGACCTATTAGTTTCATAAAAGACTGGCTCGTGGTACATTTTTGGATTCACTTTGTGAAGGTTGCTCTGTTGCTTTAGAAATTGCCATTATAAGGGCCCATGTCTTAAATTTTACTTCGATAAATTGGACAGAAGGGGGTCTCACAGGAAGGCCTCCAAAGATGATATCATCCTGTTTTAACACAAACCCTTGTATGTCATCATGTTCTTATTTTAGAGAAAGAATATGTCATCTTGCAACTAACCCAAGGCACATTACTCCTGATTCTGATGCAAACACAAGCAGAATGCCTTTGTAATACTGATTGCTCATTTCCACGAGGAAATGACTCTCAGACTTCTGCTACTGCAGATTCACCCCGAGCAAGTATTTGGATGGGTTGCCTCACTATTACTTTAGAATCATAGAATTGGAAAGACCAGTCCAACTCCCTGCAAAGAAGCAGGAAAATCACATTCAACGCACCCCAACAGATTGCTTTTTAAAATAATCTCAACATACACAGTAATCTTGTGATAAATTTGGAAGTGCAGGTACTTCTCTCGGCAATCTTTATCAGCCAACACACAAGGAAGTAGGGATAGAAAACCTTTAGATTTTTCACACCCACATAATAGAACAAATAATTTGGCAGATTTTTTTAAAAAAAACAATAGCTGTTTCACACCCACAATGCTCTTCCTGCCATGTGACAACACTGGCTCTACAAAACTGGTCCTTCATTAGGGAAAGTGAGGCAACTGCTTCAGGCAGTAGATCCCCTGGAACAACCATTGTTTTCCCTGAGGTCCTCAGTCATCTGCATTTCAGTCTTCTCATGACCTGTTCCAACCTCCATAACTAGTCCACTGCTTTCAATTGTGGAGAGTGATATGATATCATTGTCTGAATTAAACAAAATCCTACTTGAAGTCCAGTCAGTTTCTGTAGGTAGTGTGAGGGAAGCTGTTCCATCTTGATGTTTGCCTTGGCCACAAAGACTCAGGATTTCAACACATTAGGAAATAGTGTGACTGATTGAGGACGATTTGCAAAGGGTTCCAGAACATGGTGTTTACCCCCATCCTGTCGATAATCCGTTGAAATCCGTCTGCAAAATGTCGCAGAGCATATTTCTAGATGACATTCTAATAGTAGTATTTTAAATGCTACATAGTTTTCCATTAATGAAGCACTGTTTTTGCATGTGATCTGGAAATTAATATGCATCCCAGCAGCAATGATACAACTTGTCATCAGAGAGCATGTCTGGTGGGCACAGTCTTTATTTCTGATATAGGCTATGGCAATTTAATAATAATAATAATATTATAATAATAATCAACACTTTTATTTCCCAGAGGGATTTGGGGCAACTCACAAAACACTCAATATGGGACATGCAAAATATAACAAGCGCAAAACAAAACATATGAGTAGACAATAAACAATTAACACAACATCATAAATTCACAGTACCCCCTGGTAAAAACAATAAAATACAGCAATTGCCATGGATAAAACAGCAATATTCAATCTCAGAAGTATAAAGTGCTAATAAAGAATCTAAAGGTCCTCATATATATTATTAGAGAGTCTAAACATTGTTGAAGGCTTGTCGGAAAAGCCAGATCTTTAATTATGTGCTGAAGGTTTGAAGGTGGGAGCTAGCCTGATCTCCCCCAGGAGGGCATTCTAAAGCCGGGGGGACGGGACGGGGCACTATTGAGAAGGCCCTCTCTGTCGTCCCATCAACTGCACTTGAGACAGAGGTGGGACTGAGAGGAGGCCCTCACCGGTAGATCTTGAAGCCCGTGCTGGTTCATAGAAGGAAATCTGGTCTTATTATGATAATTGAAAATTACTGAGTTGATCAAAAATTCAAAAAGAAGGAGCTGTACTTATTAGGTGAGTTCAGAAAGAGAAGGGGCTGGAAAGACGAACTATACATTGGGAATGTGGCGCAGCTGGCTAAGTGTCAGCTGCATAAGATCTCTCTGACCAATAGGTCATGAGTTCGAGGCCTGCCCAGGTCGAGGTGGGTGCTTGACCTTTAAGTGTAGCCTGCTGTAGACCTTTGCAGCCTGAAAGACAGTTGCATCTGTCAAGTAGGAGATAAAAGGTACTACATTAAGTGGGGAGGCAAATTTTAACTGAATTATGAGGCCATTAAAGAACTCCAGGAACGCTGAGGAATGCAGAAGGAACATCAAAGGACGCTGGAAATGCTGAGAGATGAGGAGTGCGTCAGCTCCCCCTGGTGGCCAGAGTTTGCCTCTGTTCATCTATATGTGTGTTTGTGGAAACGGCAGGGATTGTCTGCTAAGTATGTGTACCTGTAATCCACTCTGAGTCCCCTTCAGGGTGGGAAGAGCGGAATATAAATAAAGTGATACCAATTAGACCCATTTCACTTTGCACAAGATAGCAAGTTTTTTTACTGGGTATTTATAGGAGGTGACAAAAAGTTAAGTCTTTTACAGTAGAATTTTGGTTTCGTATTTGCACCTTTGCTGCATGGTATATGTATTAGGCATGAGAAAAAAGTTATGAAAATGAAAAGAAATCGGAAGGGATTCATATGTATGGGACTTTCAAGTTTATACGGATCGCAAGGCCAATCCCGGAAGTGGACTTTCTTTTTCGCACTCCCTGGGCCCAAAATTTCGTTAGATTATTAAATATATTTCGGATGCCCACCCAACAGGAAAATTTCCCCCTCCAAAATAGCTTTGCAGACATAACTCACAGTCAAATCGGAGCCTTTCCATATTAGAGTGAAAGGCCTCCTCCAGGAAGTGAAAAAGGAGCCAGAAACCATAGAGAGATCCAGATCGGGACTCCTAGAGAGGCTGGAGGACTGACAAAAAAAGCGATTTAAACACCCAGGGAGGGGGTTTAGATAGAAGGACAGAGTAGAAGGACATAAGAACTGCTGAGAGAAGGGCAGCAGGAGTGAAAAGAGCACGGAGAGGAGAAGGAAGAGTTCAGAATCAAGAAAAGCCATAGAGTTCAAATGGAGGTCCTAGACTGCTATGGTAAAACTGAATGGGAAAAAGCTGGAGTGAGGAGAACTCTACAGATTAGCAAGGCCTGCACCAGAGGTATTTAATAATATTAATAATAATATATTAATGCATTATATCTCCCTGCAAGGAAACCAAGGGAAATGCTGCCCCTTGATTTGCCTGTGCTTAAAACAGTATCAGTCCTGTTTCCCTGCTTTGCCTACTTTAGAACTACTAATGAATTTCGTTAGTAATTATGTTACATTTTAGAAATTTTTGGAATTTTTTTGTAAGTCTTTCTATTACTAATCAACCCCCCCCCCCCCCCATTAGATTTTCGATTCCCTATTTTTGGGTTCGAAACCATGCCTAATATGTATGTATGTGTATATATATATATATATATGTATATATATACATATATATAGTTTTTATTAAGAATAAAAGTTGCTCAAAAGAGAGTGGAGCATAATAGAAATGAGTATTTGTGAGTATTAAGATAAAAAGTACCTTAATTACAAAAAAGTGTGGGAACAATGTGTTTAGGAAAGTGGGAAAAAGGAAGAAGAAAAAACAGTAATAGAAGAAATAAAATAAAATACAATAAATGCATTACACTTCCAGGTCACTCAGGCTCGTGAATTCTTCTCAGTTCAATAGTCCTTGTATCTTTTTCTTTCTTTCATTTTCATTTTTCTTTCTTTCTTTTTACTTTTTGTCGTCGGTTTTCTAAAACTTCATCCTCAGGTTTCTTTTATGGTTTGTGAATGTGAATTCCTGTATTTTCCTTTTCTAAGAACTCTAGAAATTTTCCCCAATTCGTTTTTTTTTTGTTTTAGCATTGCTTTGTGACAAGTTTTGAGTTAGTATATCCATATTCATAATATCTAAGGTTTTCAGAGTACGTGTTTCATTGGATTTCCATAGTTGGGCTAACTTTATTCTCGCAGATGTTATTAAGTAGAATAAGATCTTATTTGGAATTTTGTCCATATTGAAATTCGTAAGCTGCATGGTTTATTTAGTACTTTAAGACTGTACCCAAATGTTGCAATACTGTTGAGCAGCGCAGACAAAAAAAGTCTCGCAATAACACCTCATTAAATGCATGCAGCTTTGAGGACAGTACACACGCGCACACACACAAGTTGTTACTGTAGTGCGCTTCAAGTCATGTTCAACCTTTGACAAATCTATCATAGTATCATCTGGGGATGAGAGAGTGTGGCTTGCCCAATAGATTTTCATGGCTGAGCAAGGATTCAAACTCTGGTCTCCAGAGTTGTAGTCCAGCAGCACCTAAATCACTACAATATATTTTGACTTAAATTGTGACTGAGTTTGCAATATCCAATTATAGTTGGTTTTCTGAAACCAATATTTATTTATCATATCAGGAGCGGACCAAACAGTTGTATTGTATTAAAAAAAATTGCAAACTTCGCATTCTATTAAATGTCCTTTGACCAATAGCTGAACACTTTGAGTGCCTTTGTTGTTGCTATAAGAAGGTCCTCCATTGTGTATGTGGCAGGGCTCAGGTTGCATTGTTGTAAGTGGTCTGTGGTTTGCTCTTCTCCACACTCACATGCCATGGACTCCACTTTATAGCCCCATTTCTTAAGGGTGGCTCTGCATCTTGTGGTGCCACAGCGCAGTCTGTTCAGTGCCTTCCAAGTCACCCAGTTTTCTGTGTGCCTAGGAGGGAGTCTCTCATTTGCTATCAGACATAGATTGAGATTCTGGGTTTTAGCCTGCCATTTTTGGACTCTCACTTCCTGGGTTATTCCAAGAAAGAGACGCACTGTTACAGAGTTTTCTCAGAGTAAGCTTGTCTTTTCCTTCTTCTGAATATGACTTGTCTAAAATCCCCCGGGGGATTTCCACTGATGAGCAGGTATTGAACCATAGTTCATGCACTAGTAACTGTCAAAGAAGAAATATGGTGGGATTGTATCGCATGTATACCTGTATGGAAACAAGTCCCACGAAACTTGATGAACCTCACTCCTCATAATTGTGAGTAATAGGAGTGCAGTCTCAAATAGTATTTCCTAACCACACTTTTTCTTCAGCAGCCACTGACCTCCTGTGGCAAAAAGGCATAATTACACTTTTTATAACCAGACCTATAGGAAGACAAGACAGGCAACTGCTTTCTTTTTAGATAAGGTGCTGCTGCTGTTTCTTTTTAATTTAACCAGCTTCCAACAGTTCTGTACACAGCCATCCTCTCTCTCTCTCTTTCTCTCTCTCCTTCACAGAAATAAAGAGCTTCTTTCTAAGCGAAGCCCAGCTGGGCAGCCTGTTCCCAGCTCCACAACAGCACACAGCTTACCTTTGTCTTTCCTCTTCTGCCCTGAAGGTTTTGAAAAGAGCTGACATCTACTGAGTCATCATATCAATGTTTGTTCTAAGTCCAGCATCTTCAATCAGAACAAGCAATGAGTTTTGAGCAGGAGTGGAAAGGAGGAGGATGCTTTCCCTGTTTTGCTACCTGTGACTAAAACGTAATAGTGTTGTTGTTATTGTATGCCTTCAGGCTGTTTGTGGCTTACGGCAACCCTAAGGCAAACCAATCCTGGAGATTTCTTGGCAAGATTTGTTCAGAGGCTGTTTGCCTTTGTCTTCCTCTGAGGCTGAGAGAGTGTGACCAGTCCAAGATCACCCAGTGGGTTTCCATAGCCAAGCAAGGATTTCAACCCAGGACTCTGGAGTTGTAGTCTAATGATAAAGCTATTGCACCATGATAGCTATGTTCGGCAAATTGGGCACTGATGGGAGCTGTGCTCCCTTTCACATTGTGTTTTGTTGCAACTCCCATTAGCCCGACCCAGAATAGCCAATCCTGAAGAATGCTGGGATCTGTTATCCAACACCATCCGAACAGCTGCACAGTTCTCAAATACACACCCATACACACACACTTTTTAAAAAAGAAAACAAAACACCAAAACAAATATTTCTTTTTGGTGTACCTCATTATTTAGATTGACTTTGATTTTCTCTCTCTCTCGTGGAATCATAGAGTTGGACGACACCTCATGGGCCATCCAGTCCAACCTCTTGCCATGCAGGGACAGCACACCTGACAGATGGCCACCCAGCCTCTGTTTAAAAGCCTCCAAAGAAGGAGCTTCCACCAGACTCTGAGGCAGTGAGTTCCACTGTTAAACAGCTCTTACAGTTAAGGAGTTCTTTCTAATTTTCAGGTTCCGGGTTCTTTAGAACTGCAGGATGGTCCAGAGACAATGTTTTTCATGGTCCCTGTCTAATTTTTTTTATTATTTTCTGTCAATGATTTTACACTTTTTAAAATGGCATATAATAACTTGGTTGTATTTTACCTTTTATCATCCGGTTCTTAGCTTCTTTTTGTTTTCACTTTGTGTAAGCTGCCTTGGATCCTACATCTCAGGGAAAATGTGGCAAATAATCAAAAGTATTGTTATAAAGCAGGGATTCTGAAAGTGTCCTCCGTGGAGCCCTTAGGGCTCAGCAAAGCATATTGAGGGGCTCCGCGTTTTTCTCCCCCTCCCCCTCCTCCCACTCCTTTTTCCTGCCCCTCCTCACCCCACCATCTGGCCTCCCTTGTTGCCAAAAGCCCTTTTCCCTTGCTATCCATATCCTTTCCTCCTTGACTTGCTTGCTTCCAAAACCCTATTTCCCTCCCACCACTCTGCGGGTGCTTTGATTATGCTTTTCCTGCACAATAGAAAGGAGTTGGACTGGGTGACCTGGGGTTTCTGCTATTATTGTTGTTATTGTTGTTACAAAGGCTGGGTGGCCATCTGTTAGGGGTGCTTTGATTGTGCTTTTCCTGCATGGCAGAAGGGTGTTGGACTGGACAGCCCCTGGGGTTGTCCACTGAAATCCTGTTAACTTTACGTTGGTTAAAATTGTTTTTCATTGTAAATATTGTATTGCTCTTTCTTTTTTGCGCTACAAACATGATATGTGCAGTGTGCATAGGAATTTGTCCATATTTCTTCAATTAGTTCACACAGACACTCTCCAGCTGTCACTGGCCCGACCTGTCTGTCAAATTTTAAAACACTGAGTCAAAACATTTGTCCATGACTAATATATATACACTATATATAATAATATCCATCCCCTTATTCTATGGTTTATATGGGGTCTTTTCCCCTTCCACGGATTTATTCGCATTCTCAAAAAAATCTTGTTTGATGTATTTGTATTTTTTAGCTATGTTTTCCATTTCCAGGTGGTGTTTTCTCTGTTTTAGTCTACTAAGGGATTTCTCCAGACTTGGGTCTGGTTTTCTTTTTGATTTTGCTCTCTCCTCTATTTCTGACATTTCCTTTTCTATTTCTTTCAGCTCTTTATTTTTTGCTTTATTTTTTATACTGTTTTGAGCTATAAATTGCCCTCACATTACGGCTTTCATAGCATCCCAAACTGTTTGTGGTTTTACTTCTCCCGTATCATTTACTGTAAAGTACTCTGTTAGTAACTCCTTATTCTTTTTAATATCTTTCTCTAATTTAAGTAGACTATTGTTAAGGCGCCATCTTCTTGCTTTTTGAGTCGTGTTTAAGTCCAAAGTCAAGGCACAGTGATCGGAGTTGTCTCTTGGGTTGCTATTTTGTTTGCATTTATTGATAGAGTTTTAGATAGCCAGATCATGTCAATTCTGGACCATGAATCATGGCGATTTGAGTAAAATGTATAGTCTTTACCAGTCGGGTTGTTTGATCTCCAAGAGTCTACCAGATCATACTCTTCTTTTAAGTTGAAAAAACCCTTTGGTAAGACTCCTTGATTTCCTTTTCCTATCTTGGGTTTGTGATTTTTGTCTAGGTTTTTGTCCATAATCCCATTAAAATCTCCTAAAATAATAAGATGGTCGAATTCCGTTTTCTGTATATTTTCTTTCAGCAAGTTTAAAAACTTGGTTTTGGGGCCGTTTGGTGCATAAATATTACAAATTAAAATCCTTCCCTCAGGTGTAAATATCGTTGTGCCCACCATTCTCCCTTCTCCATCTTTGAAGTTTAGTTCAGATTTTATACTTTCTGATATATATGTTACTACCCCTCTTTTTTTTTGAATCGTATGACGAATAATAGTCTTTTCCAATTTTTTTCTCTGATAAGTGTGAAACATGCTTGTGAGAGATGTGTGTCTCTTGCAATGCTACGATATGAAATTTACCTTTCTTAATATGTTGGAATATCCGTTTCCTTTTGTTGGGACTGTTTAAACCGTTGGAATTTAGAGAGTAAATTTTCAAGTTTTGGCTTTCCATCATTTACTTCAACTTCTTCTCCCATCTCCTCTTCCTCTTCTTCCTCCTCGTCCTCATCCCCCTCCTCTCCCTCTTCCTCAGCTCCCGTTGCATTAGGAAAGGCCGCCGCTTCATCCACTTTATTTTTCTCCTCTTCCGGGGAGTTATAGCATGGTCTTTTCTTCTTCTTATCTTTCCTTGGAGAGTGTTCTTTTGCCGGGGATGGGTTTTCCTTTTTGAGTTTTTTGAAAAACTCATTTGCCTTTTCTTCAGATGTTAGCCAAAATTTCTGGTCTTTATATGTTGTCATTATTCCTTCTGTTTTCTCCCAGCGGAAACGGATTTTTAATCTTTTCAGTTCATCTGTCAGAAATGCATAGTTTTTTCGTCTAGCCAGAACAGAGGGAGGTAATTTTTTCAAAACTATGACCTTCTTTCCTTTATAAATTAATGGTTTTTTGTTTGTCCAGTAGATTATGTCATCCCATGTAGATTTTTTAGTGAAATACACAATTGTATCCTTGGGGGTTTTATTGTCTCTTGCATATCTACTTTTCACTCGATATGCTCTGTCGATCTCTCTGCCTATCTCAGCTTCTGTAGTGTCTAATACCGTTGTTAGTAACATTGTAATCTTCTTCTTTAAGTTTTCCTGGTCTTCCTCGATCAGGTTCCTGAGTCTCAATTGGTACTCCATCTCTTGTTGCTGAAGTCTCTCCATTTGTTTCTCCATTCTTTCATTTTTATTTTTTATTCTTTCCAAATTATTGTCCATTTTTATTTGGGTTTTTTTCCAGTATTTTGTTTTTGTCTTGCACCCCCACAACGTCCTGTGTGACCTTGGAGAGCTCGGTTTTGATTTGATTTATGTCCTCTTTAATATCTTTTTGTATTTCCTCTAATTTTTCTTGAGTTCTTTTTTGATCTTGATTCTGGCTCTCCATCATCAATTTCAGATCCTTTTGGGTTTCCAATTGTGTCTCTTGTAATTTCTGTATTTCTCTTAATATTTCTCTCATGCTGATGTCCTCTGGGTTTGAACCCCTGCGGAATGTTATCTTCGTGTCTTTCAGGTCTTTGTCTAATTTCCCTTTGGGTGTTGCCATTTCTTTCTCTTTATCTTTGTCTTTATCTTTGTCTTTACTCTTCCTAGTGTCTTCACTATTATCTCTCTTGTATCTTCTCAGGGTGTTGTTTGGTCTACACGCCACTGGATGTCGCTGTCTTGTTTGTTGCCTATTTCGCCTACGTCTGAGTCTCTTCTTTATCTTGCATCTGGTTCTCCTCCTCGGCCCCGGTCCTCCAGCTTCCTCCCGTCCCGTCGTCTGCTCCTTTGGCTCGGACTTCGTCTCCGTTTGTATTTCCGTGGTCTCTGGATGCTTTAGAGGTTTATTTGAGGTTTATTTTATTAATCAGATTGGTCTGTCTGCTTGCGGGTGTTGAAACTTTCTTATTGCCGGGTCCTGATTTCCGCCCGGGTGGAATTGGCTTCTGCCCTTCTCCCGTCTCGTCACTTCCTTTCCACACCACTCTTCTGGCTTGGCAGTTCCAGCAGATCCAGCCCCTCCTCCTCCTCCTCCTCTTTCCCTTTCCGGCGCACACGTGGGTGTCCTGGTAGGCTCGCGATGTTGCCCCCGATATTTCCGGGACCTTCCGGAGGTTGAAACTTATTGAAGATTGTTTACAGAGACCGCTCCGCATAGACAAAACAACAATGGCTACTTCAAGGTCAGTGAATCAGCTTTTTCATACAGGTCTTATATTGGTCTTGTTTTGACTTGTTTTCTTAGGTATCGAAGTTGCTCTATTGCCAGTTACAGCTTGCAAGCTGTAATAATTTAGCCTCTGACCCTTACGTTGTCTTCGTTAAATTAAATCAATTGATTTCTTTTGGGTCTTGAATTTTTAGCTCCACCACCTATGGAGAATTTTCCCTTGAGAAACTCACGTTTCCGTCCCTTCAGCTTTCTTCCTTATTCTTTTTTGTCGAGCGGGGCTGACAGTAATTGCGATTCCGTTTTGGAACCGCTTCCCCCGGAGTCGCCCGCGCACCCTTTGGCACACGAACCCCCATTCGCCTCTCCCTTGAGGGGAAAAGGTTTTGGGGGGCCCGATCTTGCCTGTAGGGCCCTTGCGTTCCCCCTGGCTTCGATCCACTGGAGGAGGGGAGCGTAGCTCAACCTAATGACTTCAACGGGGTTGGGGATGCAGGAGCTCTACATTCCCCTGCCTGTTGCCATCAGCGCCCGACCGGAAGTCTGACATTACATTTTTATTTATATAGATAATATATAACAATTTCTTGGAGCTCCACAAGAAACTCTTTCTTCAAAAAGGGCTCCGCAGTTGAAAAAGTTTGAGAACCCCTGTTATAAGGAATTAGAGCAGTGGTTTTCAACCTGTGAGTCCCCATGTGTTTTGGCCTATAACTCCCAGAAATCCCAGCCAGTTTACCAGCTGTTAAGATTTCTTGGAGTTAAAAGTCAAAACATCTGGGGATCCACAGTTTGAGAACCACTGAATTAAAGGATAATAGCAGCAGACTCTTGGTTGATCTGTTAATATTCCTCTCTTGGAGCTCTGTTTGTTGGACAATCTGCCCTGCGTCCCAAAAACTGAAACTTTTGCCTCTGGTGTGGCAGAGAAGAGAACGTGACTCTGATTCCATCACCAGAAGAAAATTGTGCTCCTCAAAATCTCCTAATCTGGACATGGAGATTGGAATAAAATCTGCTGCATCCTTATGGTTACTCAAATCGATGCTGATAATGTCCTATCTCTTTTGTTATTGGAATCAGTTCCTGTTGCAAAAAAAAATCAATAAATGTAAATGGGCAATTTTGCCCATCAGCTGTTTGAGAGGGAGGAAAGGGGACCTTCAATCTATACCTCATGCCAAGATGTTGCCCTTTGTTTCAAACAACCTTCAAAGGTGGGCTGGGAAGTGAATTGTGCATATAGCACCATTTAATCCATACAACTCATTGATCTAAGCCAGTGTTTTTCAACCTTTTTTGTGCCGTGGCACATTTTTTACATTTACAAAATACTGGGGCACACCACAAACAAAAATGACACAAAATGACACTCTAACACAGTAATACATATAGTTAATATGTTTTTAAATGTATTTATACACTCAGGACCAAACTTGGCATGAATACTCAATATGCCCAAATGTGAACACAGATGGAGTTTGGAGAAAATAGACCTTGACATTTGGGAGTTACAGTTTCTGGGATTTATAGTTAACACACAATCAAAGAGCATCCTGAACTCTTGCAACAATGGAATGGAACCAAACTTAGCATATTGAACTCTCATTACCAACAGAAAGTACTGAAAGGGTTTGCTTGGGAATTGACCTTGAGTTTGGAAGTTGTAGTTCACCTACACCCAGAGAGCACTGTGGACTCAAACAATGTTATGTTATGTTGTTGTTTGCTTTCTATCAAAATCGCAATGTTGGAAGGAGGCTCATCACTTTAAGGTCCCTAAAATAGGCATGGGAAAACTTCGGCATTCTGGGTGCTTTGGACTTCAACTCCCACCATTCCTAACAGCCCGAGGCCCTTTCCTGCTTAAATGGATGAGGGGGTAAAAGGAAAAGAGCCTGAGGCTGCTAGGAATGGTGGGAGTTGGAGTCCAAAACACCTGGAAGGTCCAAGTTTGCACATGCCAGCTTTTGATAGAGACCTCTTCCTCCCCCTTTGCGCCCTTTCTTCCCCCTCCTACCAAACACTTACTTTTTCTTCTACACTGCCACTTCTGCTGCCATTTTGATCTGAGGGGGCAGTGCGAGCGTGTTCAGGAGGGGAGGGGGGAGGGAGGAAGACATGACACGAGCGAGCGCTACTGCGCAGACTCGCCCCAGAGCAAAGCGAGGCAAAGCGAGCAGAGTGAGGCTGGGAAGAAGGGAGCCCAAGTGGAGAAGAGAAAGTGTTCGGCAGGAGGGGGAAGAAAGGTTTCCCACGGCACACCTGATGATCGCTCGCGGCACACTAGTGTGCCATGGCACACTGGTTGGGAAACACTGATCTAAGCATATGCTGTCTTCATGTGATAGGGTTACTATGAAGTAATGATGAACTTAACAAGAAATGAGAAGAATACCTTTTCCAAGTTTTGAGGTGGCCTTTGGATAGCATCATTTAATACAAATGATGCTCAATTGCTGTCAACAGAGGACAAGGTCAACCTGTCATATCCATATACCAAAGCACCTGCCTAGTATTGATAAATTTAATCCAGCATACTGAAAAGTAAGAGCAATTGTGGGGGGGGGGAGTCAGGCAATAGTCGTTCTTAACTTTGGCTAAAAAGAAAACCGAAGAGCATATTAACAAGGTATCTTTATGATGGAGAATAAAGGTTTACACCGAAAGTTTATTGTATAATAAAGGGGAAAGAAAAGAAAGCGAGACAGAGAGAGACAAGCAGGAAGAAATAAAGGTTTGGATAAAATGAGACAATGCATCAATTCAACAAAAGCAAGAGGAAAAAAGGCTTCATCCCAGATAACTAACAGAAGCTTACATTTTTCTTTAGTAACAAATAAGACTTCATGTGGATAAACATATGTGCATAAAAACAAAGCACAAACAGTGACAGATTCCAAGACTGTATATGAAATATAAGTAGCAGATTGCTTGAATGCACTGCCAAATGCAACATAGCCCGCATATTAAACACATATCTAAGTTCGACCCATACTTTTCAAGATATTAATATATTTTCCTCTACATCTGGCAAAAAAATTGGCTGGCTCTTAATATTGTATTCATGCCCTGAATTTTCCATAAAATATCAGCAGCATAGAAAAAATTGCATTTGGGAATACTGTAAAATCACATTTCTGATTAAATAATAGAAGGTGATGTCACACCTCCATCATAAGGCAGTATGTTTAATTCATTACAATCCCCAATTTGCAAAATGCATCTAAGGCGATAGCAGAATCCCTAATCATCTGTCTTGGAGAATGCAGGAAGTTTCCTGGAGAATTTAGGTCAATCTTGCAGTCACTTACTCGGGACCTTAATTATGTGACGACTGTTATACACATAAATTAAGCACAGGATTTGATGTTGTCTGATTATTTATCGAACGAACCTACCGCTGTGTGTTTATGCAAAGAGCACGAGTTAAGCTTGGCTTGAGAACCTTAGTGAAATTGCAAATTGCTGGGTGTGTACAATCTGGAGCTTCTCCCTGAATACTGTTTTCAATAGTCTTCCAGCTGTGACAAACAGAATTTAATACAGCAGAACCAAAGAGGGAGAAGATTCAGAAAATACATACTGCCCAGTCAACCAAATACTTTTATAAGCTCGCTCCAAGAGCTTGCTGCCGCAACCACATTTGCTTCTGGTAACACAGATGCAGACCCATTACAAAACATAGCAGTTTGTTTTGCTTCTCCCTTGGTTTTCCTGATGCCAATAATTAAAGACTGGAAAATCCCCAAGTGTACACTAAACACTTTTCAAGAGCTTTTAAGCATGGAGAATTTGTATAGGGAGGCACGCAGGTTCATTTTCAAGGCTGAAAAAAATCCTTTTCTTCAATGCATATTTTTACAACATAATATATGAATAGAATTAAGTCTTTCCCAAGTGCCATCACATCACACTGGAGCCCCAGTTCTAAATAAATGCTGTAGTTATAAAAAGGTTTCCATTCTTTTAAGAATGTGTCCAGTGATGTATCCCTCAACAAAATTGCTAAGTTGTCAGTCTCGATTAGTTCCCACATCTTTACTGTTCAATTTTATGCAGTATGCTTATTGATGTATATGTATTGTTGTTTTCTTTCAGTGTTTTTTATGTTATAAATTGGAATTAAAAATGGAAAAAATAATTAATGTTGTAGTCACTGGTGTGTCTACAATTAAGTTGAGCTGAGGCTGCCTCCATAGTAGAGCATGAGGAGTGTGAGCCATCCACACAAATACACACACACCTGAAACTCTTCCTACTCCAGAGAACATTGCTGGCTGTTCTCTGAAACGACTGGCACAACTCTTCAAAGCTGGCCAGCCAAAGCACAGAGTGAGAGAGTGGGAAAACAGCAGCAAGAATAAGGGGAAAGATATGGAGAGACGCACGCTCCTCAGATCGCAAGAGCGTCTGGGATATTTCTGACCAGTATCAGGGACAGTCTGATATATTTTGTTAAGATGAAGAACAAGATTGTGTCTGCTCACTTTACTAACAAAATACCCAGATGAATTGTTGGATTCTACTTTTGTACCGGTAAAGGGACCACACCTGATGTTATCAGGTGAGTTTAGGTAGAACAGGAAGACCCTTTGACACAAACAACCACATCATTCTGTTTGTAGCTTTCTGGGCTCCAACATGCAATGGGTGGAGCAGCCTCTTCACATCATCTAATTGCAGAGTTAGCCCAGGATGCATCACTCTCAGACCTATACCAGGCATGGGCAAACTTGGGCCCTCCAGGTGTCTTGGACTTCAACTCCCACAATTTCTAATATCCTGCAGGCTGTTAGGAATTGTGGGAGTTGAAATCCAAAACACCCGGAGGGCCAAAGTTTGCCCATTTATTTATTTATTTATTTATTTATTTATTTATTAGGTTTCTTGGCCGCCACTCCCGGGAGGCTCGGGGAGGCTCACAACAGGCAAGGTACAATAAGAACATATTAAAACACACTAAAACACACCAAAACACAACCCATAGTATAAAACATCGAGATTAAAATACAGCATGATGTGCCGAGTGCAGCGCACAACAAATGCAGAGTACAACAGAATCGGCGGGCTATGCATTAGCGGAGCCTATAGGCCAAAGGCCTGTTGGAAAAGATACGTCTTGCATGCCCGCCTGAAGGGCAAGAGGTCTTGGATAGCACGCGTTTCAGCTGGGAGGGCGTTCCGCAACGTGGGAGTAATCATGGAGAATGCTCTCCTGTGGGTTGCCGTTAGCTTAGCTGACTTCGCCGATGGGATAACCAGCAGGTTGGTATTTTCAGACCGGAGTGATCTTGTAGAGTAATATGGGGAGAGACGGTCCCTCAGATATGCTGGCCCCAGGCCGTGTAAGGCCTTAAAGGTAAGTACCAGCACTTTGAAGGTGATCCGGTGCTCAATTGGGAGCCAGTGCAGATCTTGCAAGGTAGGTGTTATGTGACAACCTGCTGGCGTACCAGACAGGAGTCGGGCGGCAGTGTTCTGCACCAGCTTGAGCTTCCGGGTCACTGACAGAGGAAGGCCAATGTAGAGTGCGTTACAGTAGTCAAGTCTCGAGATAACCATGGCTTGGATCACCGTGGCCAGGTCGTTCCGGGATAGATAGGGGGCCAGCCACCTTGCCTGTCTAAGATGGAAAAAAAGCTGTTCATTTGGACTCAATTGGGAGTCCAAATGAACTCCCAAGCTCTTTACAGAAGGCGATGGGCATAACGCCACACCGTTACATGCCTGCTCTATAAAGACAAGTGTTTGGACAGTTGACCTGAGATACAGGACAACCTTCCGAAGGGCCCTTCCAGACTATGATCCCATGTTTTCTGACTATCCCAAATTATCTAGCAGTGCAGAGTCATATAATCCAGTTTAAAGCAGAAAACCTGGGATTGGATCTTGGGATATAGGGCCTGTCTGGAAGAGCTCTAACTTCAAGGAAGCATTTCAAGGTCCTCCCATGGATATTGAAACCATGGACAATAACAAACCCTACATCCTGACCATAGACTACCATAACATCCCACCTGAAGATCTCAAGAAGCTCACAAGCACTTTCAGGTAAGGGAGAGTGGTGGGGTTTTTTTGGAACATGGGTAAGTGAAAGCGTACATATTAACTCTGTCAATAATGAGGCTGTACTGTATTTTTCTTTTTTTAAAAAACACTATAGAACTGGAGTACTGCATTCGGTAAACAGTGAGACAACTGGATACAATGGTTCATGCTCTTGTGATAATCTCCTAATTAGACTATTGTAATGCACAGCATGTGGAGCTGCACTTGAAGACAACATGGAAAAGAAAAATAGAATGGGGTGGCCAGTACAATAACTGACACATACAGAGACCCAAGATATTTTGCTGCCTGAAGCATGGGGTAGATGTAGAATTAATGCAGTTTGACACCACTTAAACTACCATGGCTCTATGCTAGAGAATCTTGGGATTTATAGTTTGGTGAGGCACTAGCACTCTTTGACAGAGAAGGCTAAAGACATTGTAAAACTACAACTCCCAGGATTCCATAGCATTGAACCATGGCAATTAAAGTGGTGTCAAACTGCACTAATTCTGCAGTGTAGATGCATCCATGGTAACAAATGATATGTTGCAGTCCACACACCCTAATTAAGATGCATTGAACTCAAAGCCGGCCAAGTTATTTTGGCAAAGAAAACAGAAAATCTTTCAAAGTGACTCTTTTCATGTCTAGCAGTAATACATATGATAAATCAAATGACAAATCCTTTGCTGTCATCTTGTGATCTTCAAAGTCTGCTGGGTGAAGCAACAGCCTAATGATAGAGCTGGCCCTGCCTGTAGCAGTATAATAACACTTATCTGGATGCCCATTTGGATTTCTGCTCCACTGGAGAAATTTCTCCGACAGTTGAGAAAAACAATCCATATCCCAAGCAATATATGTTGACTTCTCACCTTTAAATTAACCCTCCATTTTGCAGGATACGGCATGACTACTTGTACAGCTGCCAAGGTGTATTTCAACTGACCTGTCTCCTTGCCCCTGTTCTAAGTTGCAGAACATGAATCAGAGATGAAGGGAAAGAAAGATTTTGTGTCATTGTTATCCAAGCCTCTTTCTGCTTTGATGCTTTTTACACTTGGTTGCGTTCCATAGCATTTACCAAAGCCCTGAACACTCACTAACTTCAGAGTTCACGTTGGACAGCTTTCTTATTAGGGGAAAGCATTTCTGGGCAGAAATGTGAGCAGAATTTACAGGGTTTCCATTCCTTTGCCCCTCAAACCCAACAGGTATAAAAAAAATTCTGATCATGAAGCAGTCTAGAGAAAACATTCAATATTCTTTGCAATATCAGAATTGTCCTTTTGACCTTACCCACAAATGGTCAATGATAATCAAAAAGAAATTCTGGTAATTAGCAAAACACAGTCAGCCCTGCACATTCACTGGAGATAGGAGCACAGAACCCCCACAAAAGTGAATACTCACAAATAAAAAATGCTATTGTTTAAAGGACATCTCTTCTATATCATCCTGCATGATTCTATGCTGGATAGTCACAGGATTACACAATAAGACCTAGATATTGCTAGAGAAAACATTTTAATCCAATCCACAAATAATCAAGTCCACAAAAAACAAACCCACAAATATGGACAGCCAACCTTATTTACCATTTTTCCATGCACTTTCCATTTTATTAAAAATTTCCCAACCTAAGTATGGTTTTAGACCAGTGGTCCCAACCTTCCTAATGCTGTGACCCCTTAATACAGTTCCTCATGTTTTGGTGACCCCCAACCATAAAATTATTTTTGTTGCAACTTCATAACTATAATTTTGCTACTGTTATTAATCGCAATGTTAATATCTGATATGCAGGATGTATTTTCCTTCACTGGACCAAATTTGACACAAATACCCAATACGCCCAATACTGGTGGGGTTAGGGGGGGGGGATTGATTTTGTCATTTGGGAGTTGTAGTTGCTGGGATTTATAGTTCACCTACAATCAAAGAGCATTCTGAACCCCACCAACAATAGAATTGGGCCAAATTCCCACACAGAACCAACAGAAAATACTGTGTTTGCTGGTGGTCTTTGGCGACCCCTCTGACACCCCCTCGTGACACCCCCAGGGGTTCTGACCCCCCAAGTTGAGGAACACTATTTTAAACACACAAAATACTATAAAGAATAGACATTTCAGGCCTCTCACAATTCTCCTCATTCCCATCTCAAATATCCCAAGCTATTGTTAGCTTTCAGGCTTTAAACAAACACAACCAAAGCTAAGCTGGGTTTTTTTGCAATTACAACAGATAAACATGAAATGAATGTGGAAAGGTACAATTGAGCACAGTATTCATGGGATGAGGAATCTCAGCTTTTGTTTTTAAAAATTGGCAAAAGGTCCTAGTCCTCCAATCAGTGGAAGCAAGTTTAAAAATGTGTAAATTATGATGATGCAAAGTTAAATCTCAGACTGAAGACTAAACAGATTTCCGAATGGCTCTAAAGCAAGGTTTTCCCATCCTCTAATTACTCTTAACTTTCCATTCCCCTCTTCCCAATTTCTTCTCTATCAGCTCTTCTGCTCAATAAACTGATTTGCCTCATGTGTGGAGCCCATTATAACCTGTCCACCTGAGTCACAAATTGGCTCAATTGTTTTCCATGTCTTCTGTAATGGGCACTGATAAGGCAATTCCTTTATTAAGTAGAAGTCTGGTTAAGAGTCCATCTCAATTGACGAGAGTTAATGGTTAAAAAGTAGTTGGGAGGTAGGGTTTTCTTTTCCCAAAGAGGAGAAGGCACCCACCTACTTTCTCTAGGGGATTATGGATAAGCTTATGTTTGTTGCCTCTAGCCATATAATTGTTCTGAGTGTATACTAGTTGTGTATACAGCTAATATTACAAAAGTGCCAGATCCTCCAGGGCTCTCTCATTTTCAGGAAACAAATTCTGGGTACTACTGCCCCCTTTCTCACTTTGGAGGGCTAGAAATACTATGTTAATGGAGAAATGGCATATTTCCCCTTTTTCTAAAAGGGTATTTTAAAAGTTTGATATTTTAATGTACACAGAATTCAGCGGGCCTTTAATCATCTGCATCTACATAGAAATTTTTATAATACATTAATAAATGAAATCCGAGTAAATATCTGCTGTGTAAGCCTTCAAACCATTATGTAATAAATGTCCCTTAAAGTCTGTTTCTGTCAGTCAAGAAGGAAATCCCCCTACTTTGCTCTAAAGTTCTTACATATAGAAGTAGTTCGAATTTTTTCCCCAAACAACATAACCTCTATATCAGTGTTTCCCAACCTGTGGTCAGCAAAACCTAAAATCTGGTCTGTAGCCTCACCATTACTACACCATTGCAATAAGAGCAACTGGTCTTGCGAAGCACTCTTATAGGGCTGAGGCTTATTATATATGGTTTTCTGTGGACAAGAAGATGGTGACTACTGGATGCATATGTTCTGTATCAGAAACTAGAGTTAATGTGGTCTATCCAGTGCAATTTTCTGAATCAGCACTCCAAATAACCAAACCAAATCTAAAGTTGACCAAAAACTGATTCGTAACCTTTTTGGTACTAATGTTGGAAAGTGGTCCCTGGTTAAGTGGTCCCTAGTTTTTTTAAAAAACGTTGGGAACCACTGCCCTACATGCTTTCTGACAACTTTGCTTTCACCTTTTGCTTTCTAACCATATATAGCTGTTGTTCCTATTGTTATACGGCAGCCTGTAAGTCACTTGGAAACAGTCAGAATGTCTCCCCTGATTTTGTATTCTGTAAGTCAGTTCGTTTATATTTCTCTTGTGTGTTGTGCATTTCAAACTCATTGAGCAGACATTTCAGAAGCATAATGTTGTAGGTAGGATTATAACAACCAATTAACTGAGAAATTATATGGCGTCAGAAAGATGTCTTTGGTATTTGGTATTGTGTGATTAGCCACTGAACGTTTCTTCATCAGATCCCGTTTCTTCCTTTAATTTCACATTTCCAGAATTTCTTTGAGTTTCTTCTTGTCCCTTCTTTTATTTTGCATCTCTGCCCATGATTTCGTATAGGACAAATCAGTTCACTCTATGCCAGTGGTTCTCAACCTGTAGGTCCCCAGATATTTTGGCCTTCAACTCCAAGAAATCCAAACAATGGGTAGACTGGCTGGAATTTCAGGGTGATGTAGGCCAAAACACCTGGGAACCCACAGGCTGAGAACCACTGCTCCATGAGAACTCTGATTTACACTATGTCCAGATTAGACAATCACTGCATTGAACAATTTATATTTGTATGAAGTTTTCAAGATGGCCCCCCTTACCACCAACAGATCTGGACCAAACTTGGCACATAGACCACCATCACCCATGATGGTGAGAATTGCAGTTCATCCCGCATCCAGGGAGAATTTCCAGAGAGCAATGTGAACCCTCTCAATGATGGATCTGGACCAAACTTGGCACACAGATGCCTCATGACCAACTTTAAAATACTGGTGGAGTTTGGGTGGGCTGTACCTGGGATCATGGGAGTTGCAGTTCACCCCACATCCAGAGAGCACTGTGAATGCCACCAAGGATAGATCTGGATCAAACCTGGCACGCACAGTCAACATGGCCAACTTTAAATACAGAGGAGCAATGACAGAGGATGATGGGAGTGGTAGTTTACCCATGTCCTTATGCATTTTCTAACCAGACCATTCATAGATCCAAACATATTTTTTCTAATAAATAGCATTACAAATTACCTAACCCGAGCAACACTGGGTATCTAAGTTAGTGCGTGTGCGCGCGCGTGTAAGCATATGTGTGTGAGAGGGATAACCTTTGCAGAGAGAAACCTCAAGCATAGTGCGAATTGAATCTTAAGAAAAGGAATACAACAGGGAACTGAACCGGCAACATGTAAGTCTCGAGTGAATATCCTAAGCAACCTTTTTCACACTTATGTCAAGAGCAAACCCCTTGCCTTCTCTGCTATCTTATTTAAAAACTGTTATCCTGGGTCCCTCAGGTAGTCAAAAGGACAGGTGTATTTTTTTAAGTTTTCCCTTGTGCGGTACTGTTTACAGCACTGTCTACAAATGAGAGTTTTGTGTGTTCAGGTGCAAGCGTTAGGATTTGTGGTCTTCACCAGTTTTGCAGTTTATTTGTTTTATTTGTTACAGAATCAACATTCAGTTTATCGGTTGGATTTCCTCCCTTCTATTTTTACTTGTGTTGTGTTGTTTTTTATTTGCCACCTTGACGTTATAGTCTGTCAGATAACCATAGATCTTGATTTCATATAATGACCAGGGAACAGCTCCATGTGAGGTCACTGGGATTGGTTCTCCCACTGTCACAGAAATGGGGCACATTATGAGCTGGTCCAGAAAATGTTCCAGGTCCATTGACTGTAGAAATGGATGGGAAGTCATCCAACGTGTCTAGAATTTGGAGGAACCAGACTAACCAGGTAGCATGGCAACCTGTCATGGTGTAATGGTTTCAGCATTCAATACATCTCTGGAGACCACAGTTTAGATCCTCACTCAAACAGGATCTAAACTGCCATATAATCCAGAATCTGATCCCAGATTATCCACTTTGAACTGGATTATATGAGGCCCCTTCCACACATCTGAATAAAGTCCCACATTTTCTGCTTTGAACTGGAATATATGGCAGTGTGGATTCAGATAACCCAGTTCAAAGCAGATATTATGGGATTTTCTGCCTTGATATTCTGGATTATATGGCTGGGTGGAAGGGCCCGAAGTCTACACTGCCATTTAAACCCAGTTCAAAGCAGATGAACTGGGATCATATACCCAATTATGTAGTAATATAGAGGGGGCCTCAACCATTGAGTAGCCTTTATCAAGTCGCATCCTCTCAGCCTCAGAGGACAGCAAAACCAAAGCCCTACTGAAATCTTCCCAAGAAAATCCAGTGATAAGTAAGAAGTGACATGAAGGTACACAGCAACATCTGGCAACCCAGTGCCAGGTTAGAACAAAAGAACATTTTTCAATAGCTAGACAGGTAGGAAGATATACTCCCTTGTTTCCATTCCTACCTGGTAAGGATTAATGCATCTTGACCCTGGGCCCTTCCACACAGCCCTATATCCCAGAATATCAAGGCAGGAAATCCCAAAATATCTGCTTTGAACTGGGTTATCTGAGTCCACACTCAGAGAATGTGCCATCTTCTGCCTTGATATTCTGGGTTATATGGCTGTGTGGAAGGGACCCGTGAATGGTTGAGTGCTATGAAACCATGTTGTCTTCTCTGCCAACAGAGGCTAGTGCCTCAGCAAAGGACAACTACCAGGATTTCAAAACATTGAGCCATGTCAGCCAACGTGGTGTCAAGCTGCATTCTACAGAGTAGATGCACGTCTGGTCGTCGAAAGGTTTGTATTCCGTTCTCTTTTATCAAACATAATTTGTTCATTTCTGCTATTTTGAACATTTTTATAATCTAGGTTTCACTGGATTCTTCTGCAACCAGGTTTTAACATGTTTTATTTATTTTTATTTATTTTAGAAAAACTCTAGATTTAATTCTTACTTTAGTGTTTATAGTCTTTAAATTGTATATTTTATTATTTTTAGCACTGTTTGTCACTTTAGCTTAAGACAAAGCAAATAATAATAAAGTGATTACTATGTAACAAAACGTGCATGAAGCCAAGACCTGTTGAAAATTAATACACTGAGCACAACCCATTCCTGCACTCCATATCTAGACTGCAGAATTATAGCAATGTATTGTCAAAGGCTTCCATGAATGGAATCACTGGGTTGTTGTAGGTTTTTCGGACTATATGGCCATGCTCTAGAAGTATTCTCTGACGTTTCGCCTGCATCTATGGCAGGCATCCTCAGAGGTTGTTAAGTTTGTTGAAAAATAAGAAAATTGGGTTTATGTATGTGTGGAATGACCAAGGTGGGAGAAAGAACTCTTGTCTCTTGGAGCTAGGTGTGAGTGTTACAATTGGCCACCTTGATTAGCATTTGATGGCCTGGCGATTTTTAGGTGTGGCTTGTTAGTGCCTGGGGGAATCTTTTGTTGACAGGTGATTAGCTGTCTCCGATTGTTTCCTCTCTGGAGTTGCCCTGTGTTTGAATGTTGTTTTGCTGTTATAATTTTAGACTTTTTAAAATACTGGCAGCCATATTTTGTTCATTTTCATGTTTTCCTCCTTTCTGTTGAAATTGTCCACATGCTTACGGATTTCAGTGGCTTCTCTGTGTGGTCTAACATGGTGCTTGTTGGAGTGGTCCAGCATTTCTGTGTTCTCTAATAATACGCTGTGTCCAGGTTGGTTCATCAGGTGCTCTGCTATGGCTGACTTCTCTGCAGTGTCTTTCATGTTCCTTGATTCGTTTTTGGGCAATGCTGCATTTGGTGGTCCCTATGTACACTTGTCCACAGATGCAAGTTATACAGTAGAGTCCTGTAAAATATAATAATAATAATAATAAATTTATATACCACTCTATCTCCCCGAAGGTGGTTTCCAAGTAACATCACCAAAACATACAGAGTGAACAGAAGTGAGATGATCCCTCTTGTCCTTTGCTGAACATTTGTTGGATTTTCTTAGTGGGTCTGTAGATCGTTTGTAGGTTGCGTTTCCTCAACAGCTTCCCTATGCGGTCAGTGGTTCCCTTGATGTATTGTAGCAGATAACCATACTCCCACAAGGCAGGCTGCTCGTGCAGACGCAGTAGAAGGGAAGACAGACAACAGGATTTCTCAGAAAGCTCAGTTTACTTTGTTTTCACAGCTGTGAATCCATCCCGGCACAACATGGTGCTTCAAGGGGGCGGCCCCTCCCCCTTTGTAAGGCACATATTTATACAAGCTTCAGGGTTCAACTTATGGTTGCCCAAAATCTTATTATTGGTTAAAAGTTATGTCGCAGCTAAAATTGCAGCCTATCCTAATGTAACACGGACTGTCTACGCTTCATTCCTGGAGATACAATGTTTCTTTATCTCTTGCATTCCTGCACATGCTCAGTTTGACTCCCTTCTCTGTTCTGCTGTCTCTGGGCAGATTATTGCTAACTCTGCCTTCTTCTCTATGCCTATGCCTGGGTAGCATTCCCTCCTGACGTTTCTTCTGTAACTCAATGAGTCTCCTTCAGTATGGCAAGACCTCTTTTCCTCTGGGTGGATCTTTGTCTTTACTCTCGTGGCTTGTTCTCGGTCTTGCAGCTCTTCTGATGTCTGGGGTGGACTATCCATTGGCCTGTAAAGCCCATTTTAGGTAGTTCAGTTCATCATGGAAGAGGTTGGGTTCGCAGATTCTTTTTGCACGGTCTACCAGGGCATTAATTGTGCTTCTTTTTTGACTTGGGTGACGGTTGGAGTTTTTACGTAGGTATCTTATCTGTGTGTGTAGGTTTTCTGTGAACTGTGTTTACACGAATCAACCTGGACACAGCATATTGTTTGAGAACACAGAAATGCTGGACCACTCCAACAAGCACCATGTCAAGACTACACAGAGAAACCATTGAAATCCACAAGCATGTGGGCAATTTCAACAGAAAGGAGGAAACCATGAAAATGAATAAAATCAGTATTTTTTAATTTAAAAAAGTCTAAAATTATAACAGCAAAACAACACTCAAACACAGAGCAACTCCAGACAAAAACAATCAAGGCAGCTAATCTCTCAAAAAAATTCCCCCAGGTAGTTGAAGCAGCAAATTGGGGAGTTATGGAACTCCGGATTGGCAAATGACCTCTTACCAACAGGTGCGCAGACGTGCGGGCAGCAGGGATGAGGAAAACACGCAACAACTTCACTGCTCGTGTGAAATCAAAGAGATTTATTGATAACACCAGCTGGTGGGGTTGCCAAACAGAACAAGCTGTTAATCAGGGGCAAACGGCCCCGGTCACTCTCAGTACAAAGCATATATACCCCCATGGCGGCATCTCGGAAAAGCCCGCCCTCCTTCATGGATTTTACACAATCATAATTGGCTGGTGTTACATGGCGTTTCATTAATCCAATAAAACATTACATTTTCATTAGCATCACATCTCCAAACCCCACCTATGTATTAGAACAATGGACATTTCTAAGTTAGTTCTTTCTCACAGTACATATCAGTGGCCTGGGACGCTCATGTACCCGATTAGCAACATTTCACTTTCTGCCCTTCCTTGCCAGCAAAGGATGGGGCGAAATCCCTCTGTACATGCGCAGTTCTTCTCCCTTTGGCACTAACGTCACCCAATAGCACGTCCTGTACTGTTAGACCAATCTAAGCCTATGTTATCTCACGCTAGGCACGGGGTGTCTTTTAACAAGTCACAGCATTGATTAGAAGCACCAATCACAGTGTTACATTCACGGAGCAAGTGCCTGCCTGATTCTTGGCACAGAAACCCACTTTTCAAAGCTCTACACGTGTGCAGCATCACTCTCTGACCTTTCTCCTCCACAGAAAGTACCAAAAACTGCTTTATAGTAAGAAGCCAGACCTTGAAACTGCTAGGCCATTAAATACTAATCAAGGTGGCCAATTGAAACATTCACACCTCTTTCCAACAGACAAGAGTTGGGGGGGGGGACGACTCACAAATTACAAACTGTGGTCTCAAACTGTTATAATTGTGCAGTGTGGCTACAGCCCCAGAAGAGGGTGGGAGTGGAGTGTGTGAAAGTTAGACTGCGCATGCGCGAAAGACTCAGTTAACCTTGCGTTAAGCCACGAGGGAGACAAGCGAGCACATAGGAAATGCATAAAGAGGTGGGACAATCCATTGCTAAATGGGTAAAAGGGGGAGTAAATATATTTCCTCCGCTAAATCGTTAAGGACTCTTAGACTCCTACAGAGGAAAGCGCCACTGAATAAGAACATCATTCCAACATTTTATCATAAAAAGCAAGCTTTATCCCCCGATAGAATATTCCAAGGGTTCACCCGGCCGCAAATGGTACGGTCCTTCTCACTGTAACCAATCACAAAATAGGATTTGTGACGCGTCATGCGTTACTGGGTAGAAAAGACGCTGGTTCCCGCCGCCTAAACTTTAGCTTCATGACTTCATCTCTTGCCCGGGGGTGGAGAGCCGGGAAGCTTTTGAGCACGATTGACAGTAGAACCCACCAATCACAAGGTTTCTTTTATTAGACCGACGTGGGTTGAGAACCAATGAGGCGAGGAAATTGAAAATAGCGGCGGGAAAAGGGAGAGCGAGAGCCAATAGGAATAGAGGCGGAGAAGAAGTGTACCCAATTAGAGCTGGAGATTTACCAGCAATTGCCAGTGGGAGGCACCTGGGAGTGTAGTGTTGCTAGGAGATCTGGGGGAGCTTTTTCCTCCTCCGTTCGTGGCTCCCGGTAGGCAGGAGCCTGGGCGCTTTCTCCTTCGTATACTCCACCATAGTGGACTTCATTTCCCAGAATCCTTCACTATTGGCTAAGGTGGCTGAGGTTTCTGGGAGTTGAAGTCCAGAATCCAGAAGCCCCTTTTCTAGCCAACTCCCAAGAAGGGCTCCATTGGTGAAGAGTCCTGTGTAGGCCATGGTGAAGCTGGCTGCCAAATGCATCGTGGCAGGTGAGTTCATCCAGTGTCTCACTTTCGCAATGTGGTTGCAAGTCGTTTTTTTTTAGTTAGTCTGCAGTGCTTTGGAAATGGTACTTGGTGAACTACAACTCCCAGGGCCTCACAGCTGCTTCACCACCTCCATAGGCGAGGGGTTCCTTTAGTTGTGATAGTTATCGTCATCTAGACCAGTGGTTCTCAACCTGTGGGTCCCCAGATGTTTTGGCCTTCAACTCCCAGAAATCCTAACAGCTGGTTGGGATTTCTGGGAGTTGTAGGCCAAAACACCTGGGGACCCACAGGTTAAGAACCACTGGTCTACATATATAAAATTTCAATACACGACAAAGTAATCACTATTGCAACTTCCATACACACTGCTAAACCACAATGTTTAAAGGGGCAGTGTCAAAGGAATACCAAGACATAGCATATATAGGTAAAAACCACTATATTGTATGGCAGTATATGCTCAATAGCAGAACAATATTACAAACAGTACAATGTAATGCAAATAATCAATCATGTGATTAATAACAGTATGAGCAGAATCGCCCTTACATGGTTGGGTTATCTCTTGGCTGTAACCCTTAGTGAAGTCCTGGGTGTAGTGACCCATGGACCTGCGGCTGAGTCAATAGGGGAACCTTGGTAGGTGGTAAGCTGGTGGCTGCTACGGTGGGCAGGCGCCAACGGCAGGTAAGTGATCAGCGCCAAGATGACCGTTTCGCGTAACGCTTCCTCAGGCGCATCCATCTTCTGACCGCTCCCCCAGTATTGTAGTAGCCAATTTAGACTCAAAGTCGAAACGAGAGATTTCGCCCGCCCACAGATCGCTCTTGTGAGTTATCTCCCGCTGTAGCCACCAGCTCTACCACCTACCAACCAGCGTTCCCCTATTGACTCAGCCGCAGGTCCATGGGTCACTACACCCAGGACTTCACTAAGGGTTACTCAGTGCCAAGTGGAATACTCCTTCGCCCAACCATGTATATGGGCTTGTGATTCATGCTCATACTGTGTATTAATCACATGATTGATTATTTGCATTACATTGTACTGTTTGTAATATTGTTCTGCTATTGAGCATATACTGCCATACAATATAGTGGTTTTTACCTATATATGCTATGTCTAGATATATAAAACTCAAAACCCAATCCAAAAGGCTGGTTTTGACCTATGAAGCACTAACTAAACAGTTCTGGCCCAGCTTACTTGTCCGAACGCATCCACCTCTATGTCCCACCTCAAAAGCTAAGATCATCTGGGGAGGCCCTGCTCTCGCTCCCGCCAACAGCGCAAATGCGCCTGGCGGGGATGAGGGATAGGGCCTTCTCGGCGGTGGCTCCCCGCCTATGGAACACACTCCCAACTGGCATAAGATCGATCTCTTCTCTCCTGACGTTCCAGAAGGAAGTAAAGGCATGGCTTTGGGACCAGGAGTTTGGTCAATAGAAGTAGCAGCACCCTAAAGGGAGGAACTGGATTGACGTTAAGACTGATGAGGCTGGTTTATGTTTTTAATTGATGGTTGTTTCTGATTTTAATTTGATGTTTTAATATTTATTTATTATTTGGACTTGTACGCTGCCACTCCCCGAGGGCTCGGAGCGGCTTACAAACATATAAAAGCTGAAGGTGCTGGATATGATTCAGATGGAAGCTTTAACTCAAAATTTGAACAATAGAAAACGCAAAACGGACTGGTCAGGAGCCAAGAATTACATGCAAGAAGGAAAATTTAAGTGCACAATAGATCTAAATGACCTCTAAAACATAATTTGGGCCAGAGTAGAGAGCATACGATCATGGCATACAATATGTTTTGTATAACTGTGAGATTTCTTTTTAAACTATATACATTCTTTGGCTATTCTCGGGACGTACTTGTAAACCCAACCCTACACTCCCCCAATCCCCTTCACTACTACCCTTTCCTTCCCCTCCCCCCTCTCAGCTGGTCATGTACCAGGAAAACTCAATAAAAATCTATACAATAAAACAACAACAATCATATAAAAGCATCACAGGAATAAAAACAACATATTAAACGAGACCAATATAGATTTCCCAGCTTAGCGATCAAAGGCTAGGCGGAAAAGGTGTGTCTTGCAGGCCTTGCGGAAAAGAGAGTAGATCATGCAAGGCCCGCACATCACTTGGAAGGGTGTTCCAGATTGATGGCGCTACTACAGAAAAGGCTCTGCGCCGGGTCAATGTGAGGCGAATTGCTTTAAAAGTTGGCACTTCCAGGAGATTCATTTGTTTGGATCGAAGTGACCTCTGGGGTTGGTAAGGGAAGAGACGGTCCCTCAGATACCATGCAAGGCCTTGAAGGTTGACACCATCACCTTGAAGGTGATCCGGTGCTCGACCGGAAGCCAATGGAGCTGCTGGAGAATAGGTGTTATGTGACATTAAAGCAAAATTAGAAATTTATTTCAGCGAGAGCCATATAATATATTTTAAGACTGAATTCTCCCATTCTGATCAAAAGGGGATCTGGAAGTCTGGTAGAGTATGGCCACGCCCCCTGGTGCTAGGCCTTTGAGAGGCTTTGGCAAGGCAAGGGGACACGGCACGGGTGAACGAGAGAGAGAGGGCAAAGGGGAGAAACCGCTGAGGGGGTTGCCTGAGAGTCTTCCCTGGCGCAGAGGCGTCGCTGGTTGAAGTGCGCGGATTCTAGGCGCCTGGCTCCCCTGATACATGAGGCAGTGGGCTCCCCTCATTGCCTTCTTCTTCCTCCGCCTCCAGCCTCAGAATCCACGTGCTTCAGCCGGCGACGCCACTGCGCCTGCACCAGGGAAGGCTCCCAGACAATGCATGCACATTAGGGCTTTCTCCTTGAGTGAAAAAGGAAAACTAGAGCATGCACTCTCTACGCTGCGGCGTCCCTCGTTTGAACTTGGGCCATTGCCCCAGCGTATTGCGCGTGCGCTAGAGTTGCCACCCTATCTGCGAGCCAGATGCACTCATCAAAATAGCCACATCTGGCTCGCAAGCCATAGGTTCCCGACCCCTGGTATAAAGGATATTCAACCTGTAGTATCATCATTTTTTATCCAGCTTTCTCCCAATAATGAGACTCAAGGTGGCAAACAGCATATTGAAAAACAATACAGATTATAACTACACAAAAGCTTCAATAAAGATATAAATATATTTTAAAAACACAATAAAGTTAAAACATTAAAATTCATTGCAAGATAACATACAACTTTAAAGCAGCATTGCATAGTATTAGAAGCCCAATCCAGTCAGTTTCCAAAAGCCTGGGTGCATCTTCTACATTGTAGAATTAATGCAGTTTGAATATAGAACCCCTGGATTTGTAGTTTTGCAAGCTCTTGAGTCTTCCCCGTCAAAGAGTGCTGGAGCCTCACCAAACAATGACTCCCATGAGACCTTAGCATTGAGCCTTGGCAGTCAAAGTGGTATCAAGCTGTATTAATTATACAGTGTGCATATGCATCCCCTGATGGCATAGAAATGTCTTAATTTGATGAGGGAGAGAGGAGGATGGTGCGCATCTACCCACATTTGGAAGAGAAGTGCAAAGTCTGAGAGCAACCATCAAAAGGCACCTCTCTGAATATGTCTGAGAAGGTGGTGGACCAGAGAAAAGGGCCTCTCCAGGTAAGTGTCAGCTTTAACAGGCTCTGAAAGGGAGAGAAAAGGGTAAAGAAAAGAACTTAGCCTCCAAATTCTTGCCAACTGAGACTGGAACTATAAGCAGCACTTCCTTGGAAATCATTTGCACTGAAATCTGTTAGAATGACTTTCTGGGTCAACATGGTTAGGATTAAGCTGTAGAATAAAGAAGACACTTCAGGTTAATTTTCATGATCTATAAAAGCAAACACAGAAGCAGGTCAGGAAGCTGCAGTCAGAAGCAAAGGTAATCTTCCACTGCCAAATATAAACTCCCCAAATTGTTTTTATGATGGTGTTATGTTTGCTGCTTCTGCAAACTGCCCAGAATGAGAAGTCAATATAAATAAAAAACTATTTTCCTTTGAAACAGACTCCTGCCTTTAGATTTGTAAACTAGGAAGAAAAGAAAGCAAGGGGAGAGGGACTATTCATTTTTTGGTTTTCAATGGACATTGAGTGGAACATGGGTATATAGCAGCTTTGGAACGGAGACATGTGTTGGGGCTGTGGCAACTATAGTAGAAAGCCTGAATTTCCACCCAGCTGGAGGATTTTGTCAAGATGCCACAGCTTTGTATGGACTTAGCTATAACAAAGCACTTGAACAAGTCAGCTCTGTCAACATGTGGTATCAGATGTAGCTAAATCCTGTTAATAACCATTCTACACCAAGGAGGCCCTTTAGACGCTCAAGACAAAAAAGAAAAAGAATATAGCAGCTGTGATTATATACAGTCAGCAAGAGGAGAAAAGACATACAGTGGGCCCTTGGTATTCACTGGGGGTTGCTTCCAAGACCCCTCACAGATACCAAAACCCAGGGATGCTCAAGTCCTATTATATATAATGAGGTAGTAAAATGGTAAAATCAGAGTTTGCTTTGGGGATTTTTTTTTCAAGCCGTGGGTGATTGGATCCATGGATTTGGAGGACCAGCTGTACTTTTGAAGTACTGGACTGAAATGCTAGAATATGTTGCAATAGGACATTTTCCCAGTGTTACATTACACTCCAGCTTTAAACGGAAGGGAACCATTCAACATTACACGCCATGGCCCTGGAATGTGGTCCAAGTGAATTTAGCAGGATCCAATGAGCCTCTAATTTCCATTCAACACCTAAAGTTTTCTCAGTGCATATTTCAGTTTATTCTAGGCTGATGAAATGCTACTGTCAGTACAAGAGTCAGAACAGCAGAAAGCTTTAAGGAAATAGTTCAGTGAATGTCGGATATATATGGGCACATGTATATTCTATATGCCACAACTACTGTCAGGTCTATGCCTTTGCCAGTGGATTAAGAACTGATGACAGTAGGAGTGGTCACAAAAACTGAAGAGCGTACAGTGTGCCTGAATGCGGATTTTCAAAATACATTTTTTAAAGAAAGTGCACATTGCTACAATTAGCTTGAACTGGGTTTTTCACAATATTTGATGCTCACAGGCCTATGGCAGATACTCTTCGCTGTATTCACATCCAAATGAACGAGAATGGAAAACATAGGATTAAGCTGTTCTTTACTTACATCATTTTATCAAAAATGGAAGTTTAAGAAAACCAGTGCATTTTTATACTGTAAGTCTTTAAAGGCAAGAAGACATTGTATTTAGTGAAATGGGCTCTTCCCTGTCTCTTTGTTGAACAGGTGATTCAACCGTGGGGAAGAGTGCCATGATCCAGATGTTCTGCAACGATGGGGCTCATTTCCAAAAAAACTACACACTGGTGAGCCATGTATTTGAATGATAGAAACTGTGGAAAGCAGAAGGTGATGTGCTCTTTGCAACTCTAGATGATGAACTTGTGTTATGTGCTATTATGATCTTTGCCAAGTATCCTGAAGATGTTTTAGAGCAAACTTGCAGAAAAGTGTCAAGCTACTTCATAGGCCTATTCAGCCAATCATCTTGAAATGCAGGAACATCTTCTATTTCATTTTGCACGGCTTACTTAAAGAAATATGGAACATGCTATCTGTGCAGAAGTCTCTATTTGTAGAAGTACTGTTTGAAAGAGAATTGTGCATGTCAGGCACATAGATCTACAGTTTCCCAACTGACATGCTGTATAAGTAAAAGAGAGAGACTACATTACCTCTCTTAAAGAAGTTGCTGAAATAAATGTATGAGCAGGTCTTCAGCTTGTGTGAAAAATAAGCTTTAATTCCTCAGCATAGTTCCAAGCTGATCCCAAACGTCCACCTCTCAAATTTTTTAGTTTTTCTCCAACTGAATAAAAGCTGTTATCTATATATATATAAAGGAACAGTCGTCATGTGAAGACTACCTCAAACAGAGAAACCTTACAACGCAGAAACACAAAACTTGCCAACAGAAATAGGCCTCAAGCAAGGTACGTTTGTAGCAAAGAAACTTCCCCCAAACCTAAAAGGGCCACAAAACAACGAGTAAAAAAAACTACATTTCCCAGCATCCTCCAGGGCTGCCAAAGACTCCCCCAGCCTCTACATTCTGACAACATGATTGGCTGCCAATAAGGGCGGATTTGCATAACTGCTGTACTGGCCAGCCAACATGAACATTCCGACCCATAACAAACTGTTCACTAACAACAATTCCAACCCTTACATACTCAGACTTTCTCGCATCTCCTAAATAGGGCACAGCAACGCGTGCCAGGTACAGCTAGTTTAGATATATTTTGGAAGTGATCTGAAAGCTCCAAAGGGTTTTGTTGACGTCTTGCAGGTTTGGTATGAAAATAATTTCTGGCTTTCTCTGAATCTTTCTGACATGTTTCCTTATTCTGATTGACAGACAACAGGAGTAGAACTGCTAATGAAGACAGTACCTATTCCAGAGACAAGTGATAGTGTGGTGAGCCCAGTTAATACTTAAATTTAAGTGTATGTTTATGTGTGGGCATTTTAAGTATTACCTAGAGATAGTGTTCTTCAGTTATTTCATCACAGTTAGTTTTTTTCTGTTCAACTAATCATCTCTGTTTGCATTAATGCAGAACACTGTCAATGCACTAGATTTATTTAAAGTCACTGGATTTATTTAAATAATTTTGTAGTGATTTAGTTCTCCTGTCTATTTGGTTAACAAATCTGTAGCTGTGTTAAAATCCCAGGTGACCTTTTGTGTACACAGTGAGCTGATATTGAAAGCAGAAGCTGGGCCTGGAGACTTAATGGCAATGAGAAAGCACTTCAGCGTCAATGAAGTAAATATATCGTAACAAAACATCCCTCTGATACAGCTCTATGCTACCACCATTCACACATAGGCTAGTTTTGGAGATTGGGAACAATTTTGTAATTTGAATATGGCTTTCAAGTGTATTCCAGGAAATAGGGTGTGCTTCGTTGAAAAATAAAACCGCGAACTTGTGTATATGAAATTACACAAATACTATTTTGTAAGGTGAATAGCCTCTGAGGAAAAGCATTTTAATGACTTCTTTTTTGTGACTACTCCCAGGTCTGAAGGAATTTGGTATTAAAATGTTTGTGCTTTGTATGAAAGATTCTTGTTTTTGGTCCTGCTTTTAGGAACTCTTCCTCTTTGATTCGGGAGGCAAGGAACTCTTTGCTGAGATACTTGAGAAACTGGTGAGTATAATATTAAGTCTTCTTTCAAGAGATGCAATGTGGGGAGGGTGGGGAGAACCCTGATCATCACATCTTAGTTAAAACACTCATGAGAAGAAAGAGTAATAATTTTCACCTTCTTTTCTCCCTGATAGTATCTGAATCATGGGGCAGGAATAGTGGGATTCCCAACAAATGTTTTTTAGGGAAAATGGACAAAAGTTGTACCACACCGGCCGGTTTGTAGTTGCTGAGGTTCTTGTGAAAACTGTTGACTTTTGCAGGCCTCATGCCTGGATTACCCATAAGGCCAACATAGGCCATGGCCTAGGGGAGCAAGCCAAGGGGGGGCGCAGATCACAGACCAAAAAAACCCCTGGTCCGCCCCCCTCTTTCCCCCTTTCTCATGCCCCTCCTCGCTCCTTCTCCCGGCAAAGTCTCTGCTCCGTCCCCTCCGTCTCTCGCTCTCTGGGCTGCGGTGGGGCCCTCGCATTGATACATTGACTTGCCCACGGGTCTCTGGCTGGCCTGACCTCCTGGCTCCTGGGGAAGCCGTCTCCATGGTGACTCACCCGGCTCCCCCAGCGACAGACTGTAAATTCCTGCAGCCAGAGCCGAGCGGCAGAGTCCGGGAGAGGGTGGTGGGAGGGAGGGGAGAAGGAGGAGTAGGAGACAACTAGGAGGAAAGAAAGAAAGTAAAGAAGGAAGAGAGGGAGGGAGGGAGGGAGAGGAGAGAGAAAGGGCGTTGCTTGGGTGGACCTCTCCCAGGTCCCCAGTACGAGACCACACCAACCCAGGCTCGCTCCTGCTCTCTCGTACCAAACTGGGGTGGCCTGCTTGGCTTGGCCAAAGGGAGCCGCGGGAGGGAGAGAAGGATCAAGGCCAGGGTCTGGCTCTCCTGCCTTTGGGAGCAGCCGAACAAAAGCCGCACAAACCCCAACCTGAATCCTCCCTCGCTCTGCGGAAGCGCACGCCAAGCGGACCTCTCTCTCTCTCTCTCTCTCTCTCTCTCTCTCTCTCTCTCTTGTGTGCGCCTTTGGAGCGAGTTTGCACCTGCTGCACTCTCCCCAAGCCTCCCGAGGAGACCTTCAGAGCACAGCGGAGCTTTCCAGCCAGTGGGAATGGGGACCTTGGAGGTGGCGGGATGGTGCCTACACGCCTTTCTCTTCTGCTCCAGAGGCACCATGGCGAAAGCCAGCCAATTGCGGGTCTGAGTGGGGGGTAGAGGGTGTCTTAACTGGGGCGTAATTCCAAAGTGTGGCCTAGGGAGCAAAAAGGTGTTAATCCGGGCCTTGCAGGCCTTAGTCTGATCTAGCAATCATCTGTGTTTTGTGTCATTTCATGCAGTTTAGTTGTGTCCTATTTATTCAGAGAACCTGCATGCACCCCTTCACATTGTAAATTTCAAATACACAGATGATCCATAAGCATTTTATTCTTGTCTGTTTTTTAAGTATACTATTCCAAGCCTTCGGTTAGCGTGGCCTCATCTAAAATATTTGCTAGCTCTTTTGTAAAACAAATAATGTGTGGAAAAATATACCCTTTTTGGGACAGTTTTAGATTCCTTTTACTTTAACTTTATAGGATAGAGTTATATCCTGTAAAGCTAAAAGGGCCGCAGTGGCACAAGGGGCTGCGGTGCTGCAATGGGTTAGATGGCTAGGCTGCAGAACTTGTTGACTGGAAGGTTGGCAGTTTGAATCCGCGGGATGGGGTGAGCTCCCGCTGTTAGCCCCAGTTCTTGCCAACTTAGCAGTTCAAAAACATGCAAATATGAGTAGATCAATAGGTAACACCTTAACGGGAAAGTAAATGGCACTCCATGCAGTCATGCTGGCCACATGACTTAGGAGGTGTCTACAGACAATGCAGGCTCTTTGGTGTAGAAATGGAGATGAGCACCACCCCAGAGACAGAGATGAGTACCACCCTCCAGAGCTGGAGATAAAGGGGAAGCCTTTACCTTTATCTGTGTATCTGTGTTTCATTGTATCGAGGCATTGAATGTTTGCCTTGTGTCTGTATATGCTGGAATCCGCCCTGAGTTCCCTCGGGGAGATAGGGCAGAATACAAATAAAATGTTGTTGCTGCTGCTGCTGTTATATATCTATGCAGGAGTAAGTTCACTGAGGTCAGCGTATATGTGACTGCTGTACTATTACAGGGTTTTATAAATAGTATTTTGCTGCAGTATGGCCAAGCTACTTCTGCATCATTCATTCCCTATTTACCTATTTACAATTCTTCAATGCCATAAGAAGGGGAGGGTAATAAAATTGTTGTTGCTGTTGTTATTGTTATTATTTAGTCTTTGATGTGTTTTGGAGAAAAGGGATAGCTGAAACAGAAATCTATCTTTTCCTCTGAAAATGAAGGTTATTTCCATAGGGAATGGATGGCAAGATCTTTTTTTATTGGTTTCCTTTATTCTTAGCCTGGGTTTAGTGTTGTTCGTTATATCTGCCAAAATAACCGTCTTTGTGAAGTTCCTGGGCCTTTACTTTTTATTGACTGCATCTATTTCCATATGATTTACAGTCTTTTCCCTTTGCTACACAGTGGGAACAGCCAAACGCGCTATGCGTTGTATATGATGTCACTAGTGAAGAATCTTTCAATAATTGTACTAAGTGGCTAGAGAAGCTAAGAGCCCAGACCTCTGGAATGCACATACCTGGTAATAAACTGAAGATCTCTATATTTTGAACCGTATCTCTTGCAAATGAGTTATGACAGACCACTGCATCTTAATTTCCAAGTGGTGGAGATGGCTTTCCTGAGTTTATTCAGTTACATTCTAATAAATATAGAAAGTAAATATCACTCATTAACTTTGTCATTTATTAACTGGTAAAACAATCAATTTTCCTGTCTGTTTTGTAGCATGCTAACTTGCTGCATGTTGTGGTACTTGTTGATAATAATTATTTGATGTCATTCTTGTTCTTTTTTTGTTTTTCTAGGTGTATTAGTGGGCAATAAGACTGATTTGACTGATAGGCGAGTCATAGACCGAAATAAAGCACAAGAATGGGCAGAAACCAATGGCTTGGAGTACTGTGAGATTTCAGTTGTAAGTGTCTTTAAACACTTGTGTTGCACCCATGACCCAAGAAACCCACTATTTCTTCAATCTTGTTGGCTGGGGTTGTCTCCAGCAATAGGTTTTTTTTAAATGAAATAACTAACCCACACCTTTTCCTTCTCACTTCCCATCTTTTTTTTTCTTTACAGAAAGAAATGGAAAACTATGAAGCTCCTTTTCGCATTTTAGCAAATTCCTTCTACCAACTGTACAAAGAGAAGGTGGAAACTTTTCGTTCACTGGTTTGAGGTGGATCTGAAGTAATATGCATATTGTGCTTTTTTATTTAAGCCTGGAAATAATCATATGTTTAATTATAATCAAAAATGGCCTAAGAGAGTGGAAATTGGGCCTTATGTTCTGGTTTTTTTTTCCTGGCAATTCTAAGGCAATCAACGTATTGAAGGTGTTTTTTCTTTAGCTGTCATTCCACATTTTAGTTTGCTGTTGTCTGACTCATGGCATACAATTTTAACTGGATGTTGTTGTTCATGGGTTTTGAATTATTTTACTGTTTAAATATTGTGATAGCAAATACAGACTAGTTACTGTGAGAAATTTCCAGAAATAAAATCTATGCTGGAAAATTGACAGGTGGCATGTACAAACCAAATAACAGCCCAGTTATTCTGGTGCAAATAAATTCCCAGGAATAGATAACATTACATACTCTTCTAGAAACCAGAGATAAACGTAAAAAATGGAACTGTTACATTATTTATTTATTTGCTTCAGTTCTACCCTGCCTTTCTCACCCCCGTAGGGGAACTCAAGGTGGCTTACAACTCCGGTAAGATTCAATGCCACTTTAAACATAGTTATAAAACCTATCCAATATACTAAAACAGTTAAAACATAGAATAATAACAGATTAAAACATATAAAATGCATGATTCCATTAATCCATAATCCTTGCTCATAATCATTATTCAAACTGTGTTGCAACCGTAATTATTCATTCTGCAAACGTTTGTGTAAAGAGCCATGTCTTTATCTTTTTTTCTGAAAACTGGAAGAGATGGGGCCCTCCCCTGATGTCACTGGGGAGGGAATTCCACAACTGGGGGGGCTACTACTGAGAAGGCCCTGTCTCTCGTCCCCACCAATTGAACTTGCGGAGATGGTGGGACCGAGAGCAGGACCTCCCTATCTGATCTTAAAGCTCTTATTGGCTCATAGGAGGGGATGTGTTTATTTATTAAAAAATTTTGTACCCCGACCTTTTCACCTCCATGGAGGGACTCAGACCAGCTTACAGCAAAATTCAATGCTATACATCTTAAAACATCTTAAAAGAGCATATTAAAATACATAAAAACAGAAATACATAAAAACCACATTGCCATTAAAACCACATTCAACTTGATCTATAAAAGTGGTTATTCATTTCAGATTAAAAGCAATCTCTGTTTATTCTGGGAAAGCCTCGTTCCACATCCAAGTCTTCACCCGCCTCCTGAAGGACAACAGGGAGGGGGCAGATCTAGCATCGCTTGGGAGGGAGTTCCACAGCAAAGGGGCCACAACATAGAAGGCCCTTTCTCTCGTCCCCACCAGACGTGCTTGCGAAGATGGAGGGATTGAGAGCAGGGCCTCTCCAGAGGATCTTAATGTCCTTGATGGTTCATAGGGGAGAATTCGTTCGGACAGGTAAACTGGGACGGAACCGTATAGGGTTTTGTAGGTTAAAACCAGCACTTTGAATTGTGCTCGGAAACTAATTGGCAGCCAGTGGAGCTGGCACAACAAGGGAGTTGTATGCTCCCTGTACCCCGCTCCTGTTAGTAACCTGGCTGCCGAGTGTTGGACTAACTGCAGTTTCCAAGCAGTCTTCAGAGGCAACCCCACGTAGAGAGCGTTGCAGTAGTCTATTCGAGATGTAACCAGAGCATGGACTACCGTGGCCATGTCAGGTAAGTTGGACCATAACCGTTTAGGGCTTTATAGGCCAAAACCAGCACTTTGAATAGGGCTTGGTAGCAAACTGGCAGCCAGTGGAGTTGACACAAGAGGGATATCATCTCTCTGTACACTACCCTAGTTAGGAATCTGGCTGCTGCCCATCGGAATAATTGAAGCTTCCAGGCCATCTTCAAAGGCAATCCTACGTAGAGTACGTTGCAGTAATCTATACGAAATGTATCAAGAGCATGGACCACCATGCCTTATAATGCCTTTTAGGAGTGAAGAGGTTGGACTCATGCATCATTTCAGAAGTGTTTGGACTACAGCTCCCAGCAGCTTTAAAAAACATAGCTGTGGATTGCTGCCCAACAACATCTGGAGGACCAAGTGATTCCTGCTTCTGGTCTGTTGGGTTGTTACCACTGTTTAGAACTCTGTAATGTCACTGCAACACTCATCTCTGTTCCTGAATTCACAGATCTTTGGATTTGGCTCTTTTTTCCCCTCCCCATCTTCTGGAAGCTATATAGCTATCAAGGTGTAGTCTTTCTGCCTTTTATTACTTGTGAATGCACTGCCCTCTGCTGGTGCAGATATCACTTAAGGAAGGGATGTGGGGTAAAAACAAATTGCCTTTAATGATTTACCTAACATCCATTTGGATACTATATTGGTTTACAAAAATATGTAAGTTAAAAAGTTGCTTTTGTCAAATAAGGTATTCCCTTGATACTAGTTATTGTCACATTGTACAAGCTTATGGGCTTCTGATTTCTGAACTGTAATATAAAGAGATTTTTTGTGGGAATGCTGGAAAATACCTCTGCTCCTTCTAAATTGTATATTGGAAAGACTGTCATAACGTATTTATCTGTTCTCATTTTTAAAATCTTTATCCCAAGGGCTCAGGGCAGGTCATAACATGCAGCACATATAAAAGTCTAAAAATATCACGTTATAAAACTTACACAATATTAACACATCCCAACATATGCAAGTTTAATGCTCTTACGAGAAGCAAGTTGAAATTTCAGTACACCATTTACAGATACAGGAGGAGCAGGCTGCCAGGAATTCCTGCACATGTTAATGATGTTCTTCCAAGGGACCATTGGTTTCAGTAACACTTATGCAACATATTCATAGCAAATGGTGTGCAACTTGCTATTGATGAAGGCAGTTTTATTGATTGAACTTCTACTTAACATTGACATTGATTTACTTTTTTAAAAGGATTTTTTCATTGATTTAGCAGCTTGTGTAGAACATGCCCTTTAAAGCATTGGTTCCCAACCTTTTTGTGACCAGGGACCACTTAACCAGGGACCACTCTCCAACATTAGTTCCAAAAAGGGTTACGAATCAGTCTTTGGTTAACTTTAGATTCGGTTTGGTTATTTGAAGGGAAAATAGGCCGCGGGGGCAGGCGCAAAGGAAGCCACGTTGCGCCCTGCACCCGGGGGAAGGCAGCACAACAAGGGGGAGGGGGTGCGGAGGAGGGGAAGGAAGCGTCGCCAAGGAAACCGCTGCTGAGGGACCCCTCCCCCCCTCACCCAACGTCCCACTATTTTTAGATTGATTGATTGATTCGAACCAGGCCCTTCCTCACCCATACTGCGGGAGCCCCGCCACAGGGCCGAAGCGCCAATGCCGCCGCCGCCCCCGAAGAGCCCCGCTGGAGCCGAGGCCAAGCTCAGGCCGGGCGCGGCGGCTCTCCCATCCGCGGGGCGGGAAGCGAGGGCCCTCCACAGGAAGAGGACGGAGCCAGGAGGGGCTTTCCCTGCCTCACTCCCCTCCTCCCTCTCTCTGAGGGAAAGGGGGCTGGCCTGGAAGCAGCCGCGAGGGAGGAGGAGGCAGGCCGGCCGCAAATCCCGCAGGACCCGAGATTTCGGCAGCTATCGCGAGACTACGCAGCCACAGACGAGATTTCAACCTCCCTCAAAATCGCGTCTGTGGCTGGCGTAGTCTCGCGATGCTTGCCTAAACCCGGAAGTAGGTATTTATTAATTTTTAATTTGTATTTTATTAAAACAAGTTAGGGGGCCGGAGGGAAGGGGCTCGGGGGCCGTGTACGGCCCCAGGGCTGCCTGTTGGACAGCCCTGGTCTAGAGCTGATGTGGTCTATCCAATGCAATTTTCTGAATCAGCACCCCAAATAACCCCTGGCACAGGCCTAAAAACGAAGACACAAGGCGTCCCCGATTCCAGATACCATATGGAACATCTCCGTTCATGAGAGGGGAGGAGGAGAAGCAGCAGTCAGAAGGCTTGCTGTTGTGCCTTTTATGGATAGTCAGATTCTCTCCTCCCAACATCCCCCTTGCTTCGGCACTATAAGAGACCAGCCACTCTCATTGCAACAGTGTAGTAATGGGGAGGCTGTGGACCATATTTTCGTTCTTGCAGACCACTAGTGGTCCACCTACCACAGGTTGGGAACCACTGCTTTATGGCAAAAGAAAATGTATCAAATGAACTCCTACAGAATGAATGGGTAAGTGTGAAGATGGTGCAGTATTTGACCAGATCTGACTTGTGCCTAAAAGGCATCCATTAAGGGCAGAATCAGTAAGAATTCTGTTTGAAACTTGTGATAAATCCCGGTCATGAACCATCTTAGGAAAAACTGACTTCTGGTGCCGATGCTGACGGAAGGGGAAATGCTTTATTTCTATTATTTTATGCAGCTCTTACTACCTTTTGTTGCTTGCACCTACATACATAGAGACAGACGTTCCTTGCTTTCATCTCAGCTATGGCTCCCCTCCCTTCCAGAAGCTGGTAGTACCTTTGATGTAGCATCTGCTTGCCTATAGAAGATATAATCACTTATATCGTAGAGTAAGCACTTCATCTGTTTTTAAATATTTATATATTGCCCTTCAGTAACAGAATTTCAGGACAGAATTCATTACATAACAATTAAAACAAAAACACCAAAAATGAACAATCTCACTAGTGTGCTGCTGCAGCAGTGCGGGAGAAACCAAAGTCACTTTCCTCTTGACATCTTGGCTATAATTCTTCTGACCCCAAACTTTTTTCAGGTTCTGAGGCCTAGCAGCACTTGCTTTGAAGAATTATGAAATCCTGCCTCTTCTATTTAATATGCCTTGAAGAAGCTGCCACGTATATAAGGATAAGGTGGTTTCCTCACATTATGGCCGCTGATTGTGTGTTGACAGGCTATTTCCAGGCTTTGCTATAGTATCTTTTGTTTAGTACTAGCTATTTCTGTTTTGATTTGAGAGGGTTCTCTTTTCCCCTCCATAATAGCAACTTCATTCTTCTGTCACAGCATTGTGTATCTCCTCCCTTGAAGCTTCCTAAAATCTAGGATTGCCCTTTTGCCTGCCTCTAAGAATGAGCCAGGATTTCCCAGTGTTGATAGGGCAAATATGCTAGACCAGGCATGGGCAAACTTTGTCCCTCCAGGTATTTTGAACTTCAACTCCCACAATTCCTACCAGCTTACCAGCTTTCAACATGGGCTAATTTGGGCAGGGTTCCATCTTGGCTCCATGTTGAAAGAATCCTATGATGCCCTGAAAACACAGGAGGCTTCCCATATTTTTCTTAAGATAAAATGGGGAAAGCACAGGGAGAAGCTGGATGGCACCCTACCCACCAGATTTGCCCCATTGCCCAATGAATGTCCCCACTGTTCCCTGGTTTCGGGACCTCAATGTGATGAAATCTATTGTATGCCATGAGTTGGAAAGGGATCAATATCATGATTCTCTTTCAATCCTTGAAATATGAACAGGGACAACATGGAGTAGGTGACAAAATCCTAGAGGAAGGTTGCATCCAGGCTGATTGAATACTCCTAGATTTTCTTTCTGATCTTTTCAAGTTCAGCCCCATGTGCTTTCAAGTCATTTCTGAGTAATGGTTACTTCATCACCTTCTAAGGGTAAAAGCATGTAATTTGCCCAAGGTCATTCAATGAGCTTCCATAACTGAGCAGAATTTGAATTCTGTCTCCCAGAGTCCAACACTTCAACTACTACTCTGCATTGGGTCTCTGCGTTGTTAATTGTTTCCAGACAATGTATGTAGACCTAGATTCTTCATAAACCACAAAGCAGAATGCTCTTTGGACTTTATAAAATCATATGAAAGACAGATACTTGTGATGATTTCCAGACTTCCCTGTTTATGTCTTGCATACTCCTAAATAATTTTTAAAACCCCAGTGTTCCTCATCTGCTTTGGTCTCAAAACATCAAAGGTTCCATTCCTCTGTACCCAGCATTTTGTGCATTTATTTTCTGCTGTGTAAAGTAAATGCAAAATAGTAGCATTCTGACTGTGTAGTGCTTTGGGCCCAAATAGTTGCTCAGGTAGAAGATGATGAATGTTGGTGCAGATAGGTAGCATTCTGAATATACAATGTGCAATGTAATTTTTATTGCATGCCTCTATCTAGCTTATATGTCAGTCTTACTCCTGAAAGAGGAGCAAAAGCTGACAATGACATTCAAATTGTGTGCTTCCAATGGGATTTAAATTCAGATACCCTGAGATAATTTAAGTCTCTCAGCTGAACCACAGTAACTCAGGGTGACTTTTTGAGACACAGTAAAAACTAATTGGGTACTTGGATCTAACCTAACTTTTGTCTCACCAAAACCGATGATAGCAAATGGGGCTTAAACCCAAATCCTCCAGTTAAGCTGAAGATTCCCTTCAGTAACAGAGTGGATTGCTCAACTAGTTTATCTGTAATTCTGCTAAGGTGTAAAGTAGATTTCTAGAATAGATACTCTTTTGGAGATCGTTTTTTTCTTGCAGCTTATTAAGCTGCTCCTTGCTCTTGGCAAAAGGTCATCTGACTTATTAACTCTGAGCAGAATCTGCAATTTCACAGCCCTAATTCAAATATGCTTGGTTTGGATTGAGATATAACAAGCCACAGACAATTCGGGCTGAGGTTTCTTTTTCTGTAGAAGTTAAGATTTTAATTAAATCAAGTTTCATCCTCATGCTTACATCTTGTGTAAAATGCATATGTTTATATAAGTTGTTGGATATCTTTAAGCGTCAAAGTAGTAGTACTAACAACAATAAATAAATAAATAAATAAATAAATAAATTTGATATTTCTTACCCACCTCTCCTCAGGGCAGGGTACAGCATAGTTAAAATGTGTTGATAAAAAACATTAAATGATATAGCACATCACTACTTTGAATGAAACACTTGACTCTCCAGGCCACTGTTTCTCAACCTGGGGGTCAGGACCCCTTAGGGGGGGTCATGACGGGGTGTCAGAGGGGTCACCAAAGACAGTATTTTCTGTTGGTCGTGGGGGTTGTATGTGAGAAATTTGGCCCAATTCTATCGTCGGTGGGGTTCTGAATGCTCTTTGAATGATAAATCCTAGCAACTACAACTCCCAAATGTCATATCTCTTTTCCCCCAAACTCCACCAGTGTTCGCCATTGGGCATATTGAGTATTCTTGCCAAGTTTGGCCGAGATCCATCATTATTTGAGTCCACAGTGCTCTCTGGATGTAGGTGAACTACAACTCCAAAATTCAAGGTCAATGCCCACCAAACCCTTCCAGTATTTTCTGTTGGTCATGGGAGTTCTGTGTGTCACGTTTGGTTCAATTCCATCTCTGGTGGAGTTTATAATGCTCTTTGATTTTTGGTGAACTACAAATCTCAGCAACTACAACTACCTAATGACAAAATCAGTCATCATCCCCCAACTCTACCAGTATTCAAATGTAGGCGTATCGGATATTTCTACCAAATTTGGTCTATTGAATGAAAATACATCCTGCAAATCAGATATTTACGTTACAATTCATAACAGGAGCAACATTACAGTTATGAAGTAGCAAAGAAAATAATTTTATGGTTCAGGGTCATCACAACATGAGGAACTGTATTAAGGGCTCGTGGCATTAGGAAGGTTGAGAAACACTGCTCCAGGCCATCATCTGCATTGAAGTTATGGTAATAGATCCATCGTGAAAATAAAGCATTGTAATTAACTATCCCTTTGCAAGCAGGGCCTAAATACCACAAGGCATCAGATTATGACTGATCTTGAAAACAGCATGTTTAGCCCTGGATTACTAATTGAATTGGAGTCTGTCAGTGAATACTAGTTGCTGTAAGCTGTATTTCAGAAGAAGGGACTATCAAAACCATCTCTGAGAATTCCTTGCCTAAGAAACCCCTATAAAATGTCGGGGTCACCATACATTGATATCCAACTTGAAGGTACATACACCAGTTTGTAATAATGCAAGAATACTACCCCATCCCTTAAAAATCCTCAGAAAATAGATGTAATCAAGTAGGAGCTTTCAAAACATTTCAAAAGACACATAAATAACATTGTACCTACTTATGGAAACACCACATCAGGGCATTTTCTTTAGATATATAGGAAGTATATACTTCTTATTACTTTTTAAAGTAATAGTTAACCATAAAATAGCATCTGAAGCCCCTCTGCTTTTTCTTTCCCATGTGTTTATTGTATACAGTTTCATTTTGTATTTCTACCAAATTCACAACATGTTCAATGGAGTCAGAGTACAGTATGCATAAGACTGCTAGTTCTGTGTCTTATCTCTTGAACATACTGTTCTATTGGGTATGTTCTGAGTAATTATTATTTATACCCCGCTTTATCTCCCCAAAAAGGACTCAAAGTGGCTTGACATAAAACATTGGTATACAATTTAAAATATGCAAATATGCAAACATTAAAACAGAATTAGACATGAAAAGCACTAAAATATTCATAGTTAAAATCTATCAAAAACACTTGAGTGAGGTGTGTTTCTGTAGTCTACAAAACATCCAGTATGAGTGCCTTTCATACATCACCTTGTATATGAGATCTGCATACTTAAAGGAAGAAAGGGATAAGTCAAAAGTAATTAAATTGATATGTGGCTGAAACAGAGAGCCAAGATTGGTGTAGTGGTATTAATGGGAAACTTCCAACTGGAGACCAGGTCTTGAATTCTTATCCATGGAAACCCAGTAGGTGACCTTGGACAGGTCACATTTTCTCAGCTTCAGAGGAAGACAAAGGCAAATCTGGAATAGTTTTAGGCTTTAGAAATATCTGCAGGAGAAATTAGTAAGACCACACCAATCCTTATTTTTGGTTCATTAGCAGCAGAGCTGTAATACTACAAGTTCACTTTGTTGTGGTTGTATTTTATGGAACCCTGGGATTTCCAATTTGGTGCATCACTATTTTATTTATTATTTGAATTTATATGCCACCACTCCCTGAGGGCTCAGAGCGCTCACAATTACAGTCATGGGAAACAGCAATTAAACAAGTAGACAGGACAGTTAAAACACAATATAGAGCATAATAGAGCTTTCTGGCTGCGAATCTTAAATGCCCCTCCCTGACCTGCAAATCTCAAGATTCTGTAGTATCGAAGCACCGTGGTTAATGGAATCAGAATTATAGTTCTGCAGAGTGAAGGAACCCATAGCCAAGGTTTATAGCGAAATGCAGCTCAACGCAAACTGAACAATCCTTGGTCTTCTTTGATCTTGAACCTTACAGGGGATCTGGTGCTGATGATTTCAAAGCCTTAAGAGAGAGAAAAAAAACTGAAAAACAAGATGGAGGTTGAAGCTGAGCAGGGAATTCTTAGAAAATTATTTGTATCCATGGTCAACATTCTAGATTAGACTTGAGTTTAGTGAGAGATAGTGTTGTCTGTCTGTGTCAAAAGCTGAGCCTCCAAACCAAAGATCTTTCCATCCTCTGTTCTCATGTCGGAAAGCCTGGGGACGTTTCTCTTGGGCAAGGATTGAGTCACAGCTGCTGCTACTTCTGCTGCCGATAGCCCTGTCGCTGAAGTCAGCCCAGTGGTGTGGCTTTCACTTGTTCTCACAGATGGGAGACACGACTAAACGGAAGTGACAGGGGCTTGAAGGAGAGATGGGGTAGAGGGAGTGCATAGCCAAAGAGGAGGCTGCTGAACAGCAGGCAACTAAGCGCATGTACCACTTCTCCCTAAGCCGAAATGGGTTGTGCTGTGCCCTGTCAATTCTTTCTATGCATCCCTAGGCACTGCCTAGGACTTTTCATTAGTGAAGACTGGGAAAGAGAACTAATATGAACTCCTTTACATGCATCCTCTTCTCTTTTCTGCAAAGCCAGTCAGTCACAGATCTCTTCTCAGCATCTTTCTGTCTCTAGCTTACCAAGCACATTTTAATGTCAGCCCTTAAGTTCCATCCTGAATCTACCCCTCCCCTCCTTTCTCCTGGTATGCACACACTTGATGCTTAAGCCAGAATGAAGCCATTGTTTCACTCCACAGTACAAGAAGGAACCTGGTCTGAAACAAGCTTGTCTGAGTATTACTCAAACTTGTATGTATATGTTTATTTTTTGGGAGGGGGAGGGTTATCCTAGGAAAGCACCCCTTTGCCCCCCTATCAGACTGCACTCATTTATTATACCATCTGTTTTCTCGGCGCTGGAGATGATGCTGGGGATATGTGACTTGGGGCACTCAGGCGGAAACTGGCCTGCACAAGGCCGGGCATGTGTTTGCCTCCTAGCAATGCAGCGGTCAGCAGCAAATTCTTTGCTGCTGCCTCCTCTCAGTATGGGAGACACTGAGTGAGGGCCTGGAAGTGTTGTAGATGCAGAAGGATGGGCTGTGAGAGGGGGATGAAATCATCTGAGATTCAGGAAGGGTGGGGGAGAAGACAGGCAGGGCATGTGGTAGAAGGAAACATACCAACCCAGAAGATATAAAAGTGATGGAACAGCTGAAATAAAGGGAAGGAAGGAGGGAAAAGGGAAGCCAGAGTTGATAGACATAGATAGCATGAAAAGAAGACAGATGGGACAATGTCCTTTAACCCTTTCAACAACAGGTGCATAGGTTTAGAGTGATTCTACACTGTCATGGATCAGTGCTGTGGAATCATGGGAGTTGTCATTTGGTGAGATGTTAGCACTGTTTGACAGAGAAGATCAAAGACCCTGCAAAATTACAACCCCCATGATTCTGTAGCATTGAGCCATGGCGGTTTTTCTAGTTGTTAGAAATATAGAGCTATCAAGGCTTTCCTAGATCTTCTGGAGGCCACTCCAGGAAAGCCTTGATAGCTCTATATTTCTAACAACTAGAAAACCGCCATGGCTCAATGCTACAGAACCATGGGGGTTGTAATTTTGCAGGCCCCTTCTACACTGCCCTATATCCCAGGATCTGATCCCAGATTATCTGCTTTAAACTGGATTATATGAATCTCCACTGCCAGATAATCTGGGATACGAAGATAATATGGGATATAGGGGCAGTGTGAAAGGGGACTTAGTTTCCAAGAGTGATCAAGACCAACCATGTAGTGTATTGCAATCCTCTTCTCCTGAGCTTTAAAACAGCGCAGTTGATTCTCAAGGATACTTAGGCCATTATTCCCCGGACACTTACCAAACATTGTATTGTATGATTTCCTGAGTTTTGTGAAAGATGTGAGAAGCATTATAGAACACAGATGATCTGTGAATTGTTACAGATACACAGAGATTCAGAATGCTTTTGATGAAAGCACAGCATACAAAAGTAAAATCTAAGATAGGTGGGCCTATTCAATGTGCTTCACTTCAAGTCTCTTGACCAAGATCTTAGTGGCTTGGTCATGACCTCATAGCAGGGACCTTCAGAAGTTGCAGTTCATGTTCTAGGTTAAGTCTGCCAGTAAGGTCAGCCTCCAGATAGAATCAGAAAGGTTTTCTGGACACATTAAAGACTAGCAAATTTCACATGAGATGAATTGAAGTAGGCTGCAGCTTGAATTCATTGTGCTGAATAAACTTGTCATTTTAATGTGCCACAAACTTCATATTTTTATTTCAGCAGACTAAAATCATTACCCATTCTCCACTCCTTCAAGACTCCTAATACTAATTCAACAGGAACATGGTTAGGGTTAGGGTCCCTAGCCTACTGGGTTGGGTTGCCCATTTCAGGAGTCATTTGGTTAAACAGAAACCTGAAATTAAAGTTAGATTAAGACGCTGTTGCTAGAATAATCCCACAACCAGATAACCAGTTGCCATGTCTGTTTGTGGAACCTGGATAAGCCTAAAAGGAAAGGTGTTAAGATTCTGTCTAGGGCCAAGAAGCACTTGCTGTTGATAATCATATTGCACTGGATTGGATGATGGAAAAGGTACACACTTCTGCAAGAAGAGTCCATTTATAATCCTTTCCACATTGTTCTGAATTTCCAACAGTGGACCTATGCTAGACAATATGGCATGGACAGATTCATAGCAAGAGACCAAATGAAGAAAACTGAGGCAGAGATACACTAAGAGCTCATTGAGATATTCTATTGCTGTTGTGTCCTTGTTCACAACATCCAAATTATTCTGGGATTAGGAGTGGACATGATTTTGTCAGCTTCATATTTATCAAGATACCTTTGGTTCCCAACTCATGTCAGAGCTCCAGGAAACAGCTGGGACCTCTAGCTCACCCAAGGCCTGTCTTCCTCTGGTTGAGAGACTGGCTGCAATGTTGTAGTGGCTAAACCAAATAGGCTTTTCAAATGGGATCTTCGTTAATATCCAAGTAGGATTCATTCAATGGAATGTCTGGTTAAAAGGCTGGTGGCTACTAAGTTGTAGTGGCTCAGCCAAATAGATTACTCAAATGGGACCTTTAACAACATACAGATAGGATTAATTCAATGGAGCATGTGGGAATGTTTGTAGGGCATACAAATGTGGGAACAAGCCTAAAAAATAGATCATGTAAGAAATTTTGGGTGGCTGGAGAGGTTTATTTATTTATTTATGTTATTTCTACCCCATCAATATCAGCCCAAAGGCGACTCACGGCCAAGAGATCTTGGAGTTCTTACAGTCTAGGCCAGTGCTGTCCAACATCTACCAGACCAGGGGCCTGATGTCCGGTCACCAATGACTTGGGGGGCCTACCTGGCTCCGCCCCCTCCCCGGCTCCGTCCCCAAATTTCTAGTTGCATTATGAATTATAAAATAAATAAATAAAGCAATGGAACAGCATGATTATGGATGCATGCGGGGAACACAGATAGAGGCCAAAATACACCATTATTAATATTTATATTCACAAAGGGGCTGGATGCATGCATGGGACACAGATAGAGGCCAAAGTACACCATTATTAATATTTATATTTACAAACCCTTCTTCCCCTTCAGCCCTAATAAAATACAGTTATTATTACCCCATCCCTCCCACATGTAAATATTAATACAGCCTTCTTCCCCTTCAGCCCCAATAACATAGTTATTATTATCCCATCCCTCCCACATGTAAATATTAATACAGCCTTCTTCCCCTTCAGCCCTAATAACATACAGTTATTATTATCCCATCCCTCCCACATGTAAATATTAATACAGCCTTCTTCCCCTTCAGCCCCTGCTTTGGGCCTACCTTTCCCAACGCGCTGGACGCGCGGCAAGCAAGGCGGCGGGCGGCGGCGAGGCAGGTGGCGGCCTAGCGAGGCAGGCGGCGAGCAAGCCTGGTGGCGGGCGAGCAAGCGATGTGGCAGATGGGCGAGGCGGCGGGCGGGCAAGGCGGCGGACGGGCAAGGCGCCTGCGCAATTTGCGCGGCGCCCGCGATATTTCGCGGCGCGCGGAGATGGCGTGGCGCTGGGCAGATGGCGCAGGCGCCGCGGAGATGGCGTAGGCGCTGCGCAGATGGCGCAGGCACCGCACATAGGGCGTAGGCGCTACACAGATGGCGTAGGTGCTGCGCAGATGGCGCAGGCGCGTTGCTCGCCCGCCCGCCACCTCGGAGCGCAGCGATTGGTGGGGAGGGAGGGAGGAGGAGGAGGGAGCCTGCTCCTCCTCCCTGCCCCGCCCCTCCCCGCCGCGAAAAAATTTAAAAAAATTTAAAAAAAATTTAAATTTTAAAAAGCTGATTTCATTTTTAAAAGGGTAGGGGGCCGTAGGGAAGGGGCTGGGGGGCTGTATCCGGCCCGCGGGCCGCCTGTTGGACAGCCCTGGTCTAGGCTATTAAAAACATTCAGCGTTTGTATGCTTCAGTGTAAGGTATCTTACAGTGGAAGTGAAGAGATTTTGTGGCTTGTCACAAAATAATTGGGCATTGTATTTTGCAGGGAAGCTGTGCTGCTGATAGAGAGATTTTAATACATTAAGGTGGCCTCTATGTCTCCTGAAGCAACATTCTTCGGAGATATGCTCCTCTGACAGTCTTCATTTCTTTATTTTGATATCAGCAATATCTTGTCAATCTATTATCTTCACTGGTATTTCAGTTTCTCTCTCCTCTGATTTATGCGTTACCTTTCCTCTTTCCCTTCCTTCATGATCATTCACATAGTACTCTTTTTTTCTTCCTAAGACTTTGTCTTGATGGAAAGCATGTAGCTGAGGGTCAGGTGAAAGAGAATCCAGCCCTGAAATCTGTCTGACAGATATAATAACCACCAGAGGAAAAAGCAGTGTTCAGGGTGGCAATTTCAAATAGACATGTATGGTTGAGCTCTAGGGAGAGAGACATGGAGCCAATAGGAACCCAGCTGATGTTCCAGGTGGGGAAAGTATCCATGGTAGTTGATATCTCCCATGTCAATGGAGTAATTAATCCATTCCAGATCATAGCTAGAATTTTAAAGGAGCTTTCCAAAGTGCTGAACATATTCCCAAAGTAGATTCAGCAAGTGAAAATATGCTAACTGCAGGGACTATGCGTTCCCATAACGTCTAATTCAACCTGTATAGTATAAGAAATTAAACACATTCATGTGGAAAGTAGGATGTGCTTAGGTAAAATGTATTTGTTGACAATATTTAGATCTCATGATATTTATTTTTCATATCCATCCAGTGGTAGGAAATAATCAAACACAAGCCCATGTTGCTTTTAAAAATGCAGCATGCAGTTCTCATCTTGGTTTCATGGGAATAAACATTGATCTCTGACTCAGGGAGCATGTTTTAACTGATGCTGTTTGTAATGCAGCTAAGCGAGCCTCTGCTAACTCCCTTAGTGGCTAACATCTAGCTAGGGTTATATTTCATAAGCACATGGGGCATTTTGTTTATTTTCTCCAAACATAGTATATGTGTGTAGTGAACTATTAAATATCTTTTGACAAAGCTATTCTGTTTGCCTTTGGAAATCCAAATGTTATGGCCTCGGTAGCTGAAAGTTGCTTTTATTGCTATTGTATCACACTAGGATGCTCAAGTGTAGTAAGAAGCAAAGCTTGGGAAAAATTACTCTTTGGACAACAACTCCCAGAATCCTGAAGCCAATGTGATCAGTGATTGGGGTTTCTGGGAATTGTAGTGATGCTTCAAAGCACTTGAGGTTTTGTTTATCGTGTCAGAAGCAACTTGGAAAACTGCATGTCCCTTCTGGTGTGAGAGAATTGGCGATCTGAAGAGACGTTGCCCAGGGAACACCTGGATGTATTACCAACCTATGGAAGGCTTCTCAACTGTCCCTGCATGAGAAGCTGGAGCTGACAGATGGGAGCTCATCCTGTCTCACAGAGTCGAACCACCGACCTTCAGATTAGCAGTTCAGCCGGCACAAGGGTTTAATCCATTGCATCACTGCAGCTCTTGAGGTAAGGCATTCTAACAGCAAGAAATGAATTATCACAATTTCGAATACCAAGGGTTTATTCGCACATACTCATTTGTGTGTACAAAGTAATCAATAGGTTGTGATGATTTCATGAATTAATATCTCAATCAAATCTAGATTGTCAGTCCTCTGTTCTATGTTTGTGCATTTCATTAAATCTTACATATATATGTATATTTATAAAAGTGCCTGACAAACAACTTATTTGAATGCTATAGCAAGATATTTCAGCTTTTGTCTTCTTCAGATGCTCTGAAAAAAAACTCTACTGTTTTCAGAGCAGTTGAAGAAAGAAAAAAACCCCCAAATATCTTTCAATATTTTTAATATCTTTCCTTTTTTTGTCAGACATTGTAATAAATATATACTCAAGTGATTAACTGCATCCTTCAGGAATCCGGAGCAGATTTGTCTGAAGTGCTTTAAAGATTATCTGTCTGCTTTTTTCTCATATGTTTGTGTGTATGTATTTAGGTAAGACTTAGTCTAGGTGGGCACTGCGCTCACAGATAGTAGATAGTTTCACAGTGGTGGCATGGCAAATGATGCTATTCTCGTGTCAGAAATGCTATCTTGGTGGTTTTGGTCAATGCCAGCCCAAGACAGTTTGCATCTGAGGGTGCATCTATGCCAGTGGTTCCCAACCTGTGGTCCATGGACCACCAGTGATCTGCAAGAACTGAAATATGGTCCATGGTCTAACTGTTACGATATAACATTGCAACAAGAGTGATTGGTCTCGTGAAACCCTCGTATAGTGCCAGGCTTATTAAATATGGTTTTCTGTGGGCAAGCATATGGTGACTACTGGATGGCAAATGTTCTGTATCAGAAACTAGAGCTGATGTGGTATAGCCAATGTAATTTTCTGAATCAGCACCCCAAATAACCAAACCAAATCTAAAGTTGACCAAAAATCGATTTGTAACCCTTTTGGTACTAATGTTGGAGAGTGTTCCCTGTTCAAAGTGATACCTGGTCAAGTGGTTCTTGGTCAAAAAAAGTGTTGAGACTCACTGATCTACACTGTAGAATGAATGCAATTTGGCACTCCTTTTACTGCCATGGGTCTATGCTATAGAATCACGAGAGTTGTAGTTTTACAAGGTCTTTAGTCTTCTGAGTCAAAGATTACTGGTGCCTCACCACAGTACAGCTTCCATGATTCCACAAGTTTGCACCATAGCAGTTAAAATGGTGTCAAAATGTATTAATTTGATAGTGTAGATCAATGCTAGCCTTCATGGTATTTGGGACTTCCAGAATTCTCACCTGCTTTGGTCAATGCCAGGGGATTCTGGGCACTGAAGGCCAAAACACCTGGAAGATCAAAGTTTGGGAAACATTTGTGTATGCATCCATAGAGTGGAATTTCCTCTCTTACTCACCACCAACAATCAATTATATCTAACATATTGAAATGCCATGCTGCACCATTCATGTACCAGGACTTGGGTTCATCTACTGCACATTCCATGTCCCCATCTTGGGGAGTTTATCCCATCACTGGCCATATCTTGGATTGTATTCCAGTTCATTGGCATATTTCACTATACAGGTACTTAGACCTGCTCAAAAATATCTGTAGTGCTTGGGATGTACATTCACACTAGTGTATTTCCATGAAGGAACTAGAATAGATAATGAAAACACATTTTGTGTAGAAAAGGGAAACTAAGCTCAAGGTGCATATTATAGATGTCTGAAATTTAAAAACCCAATATGTTTTGTCCTATATATAAATAGACTGACCTTCTTAGGGGGCTACATTAAATTATATTAATTTTACTCTTTTACAAAAGGACAGCACATAAATTAAAATGTTATGCCTATCAATACTAGTTTAGTTCAATTACATACATATCATACATTGAATCAACAACAGAAATGACGGGAATTGCAATTACACTCTCTCCATTAACTGGATTGAGAAGCAATAAGAGAAAACAGTCTCAACTTATTATTATTTATTTGTACTGTTCAACAGTTTGATGGTCAAAAGTAAGAGCGGTCCTAGAAAATGCTATCCATCACAACCACCTCAGGATCCCTTTCTTCATCAGTCATTGCCAACTGAAATCACATCAGTTTGAAATTCACTAGAACATCTCAGCAAGCGAGAGTCTAAAAGTGGCAGGCTAAAAGCCAGAACCTCAATCAATGGCTGATACCAAATGAGAGACTCCCTCCTGGGCATACAGAAAATTGGGCAACTTGTAAGGCGCTGAACAGACTGCGCTCTGGCACCACAAGATGCAGTGCCAACCTTAAAAATGGGTGCACAAAGTGGAATCCATGACATGCGAGTGTGGAGAAGAGTAAACCACAGACCACCTACTACAATGCAACCTGAGTCCTGCTACATGCACAATGGAGGACCTTCTTATGGCAACTCCAAATGGCCAGCTACTGGTCAAAGGACATTTAATAGAATACCAAGTCTGCAAACAACAATCCCAACTGTCCCAAACGATAGGGGTTTGGCTCCAACAGCTGAGGCTTTCCAGAACTATTTTGCCGACAAGATTTCGACTCTCCGCCGGGACATTACAGCCACTCTTGATACAGTTAGCGAACTCGAGACCCCGCTGCCACTCGGCGGGCCCACCTTCACCCGTTTCCAACTGCTGGACGCAGCAGCTGTCGATAAGCTACTTGCTGCAGCTAGGCCAACTACCTGCTCCCTCGACCCGTGCCCCTCCTGGCTTGTTAGATCCTGCCGGGAGGGGCTACAAGGCCCCCTGGGAAAGATCATAAATAGCTCCCTTGAGCAAGGAGTCTTCCCAGGGGGATTGAAAGAGGCTATGGTAAGACTGCTGCTGAAGAAGCCGAATTTAGATCCTTCGGCTCCCTCCAATTACCGGCCTGTTTCCAACTTGCCTTTTTTAGGCAAGGTGATTGAGAGGGCAGCAGCGGATCAGCTGCAGCGGTTCTTAGAAGACACAGCGGGATTTGATCCCTTCCAGTCCGGCTTCCGTATTGGGCATGGGACGGAAATCGTGCTTGTCGCCATTACAGACCAACTTCGCCGCCAGCTGGACCAGGGTGGATCAGCCCTGCTTGTCTTGTTAGATCTGACAGCAGCGTTTGATACTGTAGATCACTCATTGTTGACCCACCGTCTAGCCGGGTCTGGAGTCGGGGGGACCGCCCTTAAATGGGTGGCCTCCTTTCTCCAGGACCGGGGACGTGTGGAGGGGGGCGGGGAGGTCTCCGGGAGAGCCCCACTTAATTGTGGGGTCCCCCAGGGGGCCATCCTCTCCCCCTTATTATTCAATATTTATATGCGCCCCCTGGCCCAGCTGGCCCGCGACTTTGGTCTGGAGTGTTATCAGTACGCTGACGACACCCAGCTTTTGCTGAGAATGGACGGCAGGCCGGATACCGTACCCGATTGTTTCCATCTATGCCTTGAAGCTGTGACTGGTTGGCTGCGTTCCAGCCGGCTGAAGGTGAATCCGTCGAAGACGGAGATCTTGTGGCCTGGTCGGCCTGGGCTGGATGAGTGCCGGTTACCTACCCTGGATGGCGAGCGACTTATCCCGTCATCGGTTGTTAAGAGCTTGGGTGTGCATTTGGACTCCCTGTTGACCATGGAGACACAAGTCTCCGTGGTCTGCAGGACGTCGTTCTACCACCTACGGCAGGCTAGGCGACTGGCACCCTACCTGTCCAGGAACGACCTGGCCTCGGTGATCCAAGCGACGGTCATCTCGAGGCTAGACTACTGTAACGCCCTCTACGTTGGCCTTCCCTTGTCGACAATCCGGAAACTCAAGCTGGTGCAGAATGCTGCTGCTCGCTTGCTGGCGGGAGCGCCAGTGAGGGAGCACATTATGCCCATTCTTCGGCAACTGCACTGGCTTCCCATCGAGTACCGAACTGCCTTCAAGGTGTTGGTGTTAACCTTTAAGGCCTTACACGGACTGGGGCCTGTGTACCTGAGGGACCGCCTTTCGTCTTTCAGTCCCCGAGATCACTTCGCTCAGAGGAACAGAACCTCTTAACGGTACCATCAATCCGCTCCTGCCATCTGTCAATAACTAGGCAGAGGGCCTTCTCCGTGGTGGCTCCGGTGCTATGGAACTCCCTCCCAGATGCTACCCGAGCCATTCCGGAGCTCATCCCCTTCCGCAGGGCTTGTAAGACCGCCCTTTTTGAGTTAGCTTTCAACTAGGCAATTTAGCCTAGTGTAATAGCCCAGTATAACTATGCTTCGGGTTCAAAGAAATGCGTATATTTCATTCTGTACCCCGTGATGTGATGTCTGTTATGTTTTTAACTCTGTTGTATGGCTACATGATTGGTCTCATGTGCCTATTTTATTCTCTGTTATCCACCCCGAGCCTGCTGGAAGGAGCGGAATACAAAATCGAACAATAAATATAATAAATAAACTTTGTGTTTTGTTTGTTTGTTTGTTTTTAATGCAATACAACTGTTTGGTTTCCTCCTGACACGATAAATAAATAAATAAAAAGTTTGAAATTGTTACTCCAATAAGGTGTTTCACCTTATTATATCTCTAATAAATGAGAGCTTTTATTTGTTTCTATATACTGTTATTCAGTAGGATGCCGGATGCCTCTGTACTCGTTCTGACTTTTCTAGCAATGTTCAAAGCAACTTTTTTGAGAGACATTTCACTACCCTCTTGATTATGAAAAAGAAATTGGAGTCCTCGTGGATAACAAGTTAAACAACAGTGTCATGCAGTGGCAAAAAAAAAACAGTGGGATTTCGGCCTGCATAAATAGGAGTATAGCGTCCAGATCCAGGGAAGTCATGCTACCCCTTTATCAGACCACACTTGGAATCACACTGTGTCCAATTCTGGGCACCGCAATTGAAGGGAGATGTTGATAAGTTGGAATGTGTCCAGAGGAGGGCGACTAAAATGATCAAGGGTCTGGAGAACAAGCCCTATGAGGAGCAGCTTAAAGAGCAGGGCATGTTTAGTCTGCAGAAGAGAAGGCTGAGAGGGGACATGATGGCCATGTATAAACATGTGAGGGGAAGTCATACAAGGATGGCCCACAAGGTCTCTTCCAATTCTATTATTCTATTATTCTCAATCACTTCCTCTCCCCAGTGTTTCAGTTTAATTTTTTCCCAATTATATTTATGCCCTCTGTCTTTGCCGTCTTTCGGTTATGTGGGTTTATTTCTCCCTCCTTAAGCTCACCTTTAAGTTCAGCTCTATTCTGCTTTACACTCTTTCTTCCTCTTTCTACTCATCTCCTCCTTCCCTCCTTCTCTCTCTCTTCCCCCAAACTAAACTGTGAGTTCTATCACCATCATAAGGGGGACAAGTTGCAAAACTGCAATTCCCAAAGGACCAAGTTGTGATCATTTCATTTTTACTTTGTCCCTGGATGTGAAGTGGTGTTTGTTCAAGGGGAGGGGAAGGGTTGTGTGTACTTGACTGTGAAGGGGGAGTGTAGGCCTGAACAAATAGATCTTGAGATGAATATAGGTCAATGACAAATAAGACCCTATGGGGGCTCTTGAAAACAGCAGAGCTTTTTTTGCTTTTTGGAGAGAGACGAGAGGCATGCGGAAACATACATAGAACATCAACACTTATACGGTAATAGTGGGTGTCTTGTCCATCTTATATAACCATTAAAAATGGTGTCAAGCTGCATTAATGCTACAGTGTAGAGCCAGCCTCAGTGAGGAAGGAACTCTTGTTTTTGTGATCCTATAGCAGAGGGGAGAAAAGTCTAGCGTGGGGCCACATGTAGCCCCTGAAGCTGACTTTTATATCCCCCAAAACCCTTATTGTGTTTTCCAGAGCCCTTCGAAATCCTCAATAATTAGCTCAAATCAAGCCAAAGCCACCCCATAAACACCACACTCCAAAAACCTGCAGTATCCTTACTTTCAAATTGCCTGTAACATTATGGCAAGCCCATGAATTTCAAAGGGCTTTTCAAAGCAAAGAATATCCAAGAAGCATTTTTTGCCAGTCCCTTCCTCTGAAATAGAGACCACATCACCTGCATTCATTAGTCTTCTCCCATCCAACCTCAGCTGAACCTAGGCTGAAACTACATTAATTGCACAGTGTCAGTGCACACTAGGACATGGAGCAATTGATTCAAACTACAAGAAAGGAGAATAAATGCAGATATTAGGAAGAACTTCCTGATGGTAAGAGATGTTCAACAGTGAAATAGGGTGCCTTGGAGAATGGTGGGGTTCATTGCCTGGAGGTTCTTAGACAGAGGCTGATAACTATTTGTCAGGAATGCTTTGGTTGTGTATTCCTGCATGGCAGAATGGAATTCCAATTCTGTCTCAGTTATGCCATTTAGAATTCCAAAAGCATCACAGTCCCTAGATGCTCCAGGAAAGTACACACTCGTGATTCAAGGTGTCCCTAAAGCTTGAAAATCCAGAGCCTGGGAGTGAATACATCCAGCTCAGTCCTCTCTTTGCCCCGCAGCTTTCCTTATGCTATCCAACAGTAGCCACTCTCTGAGATAGGGATGCAAAGCAGAGCTCCATGGACTGATCCAATCTGGCAGTTCTTATGTTTTTTTATGATCACTCCCTAACAGCTGCCCTAGGCAAGCCAGACTGTTCCATCTTTCAGGTAATGATGTTTTCAGGAAGGGGTTTTGTGTGTATGCAAGAAAGCGCATGGCACATGAACGCATGCATTTCTGGATGCTGCAGGCCAACCAGGCAGCCTGAGTCAATGGCAGTGTGTAGCTTGAACAGGGAACAGGGAGGAGAGAGATTTGAAGCCTTTCTTGTTTCTGTCTCTACACCTTCGCACAGAAAGCAGACCATTACCACTTCCATACCGATAAGCATCAAAGTGAATCATCTCCACTCCGGGGCTTAATGGTTTTTGGATTTTTCTTGTATTCCTTAAGGCTGCTAAGAAGATTTCAAATGTGTAAATGCAGAAACAATGTTTTCTTTTCTCCCAGCCTCCCTGCACTCTTTTCCACCCTGACTCTACATTCTTCCCCCAGCCTCTCCCACCTCTTCAGTGATAGTAGCTTCACAAGGGGAAATCTTTACAGTTGGGATGGCTGCCATGAACAACCTTGCTGGTAGCTGTGGGTAACTCCCTTGCCCTTTTAAAAAGAAACGCATCATTTCAGCATTGATCTGCAGCATACTTGTTAACTGCCAACAAGTCAGCTTGGACTTATGGTGAACCCAATGAATAAGGGACCTCCAAGTTGCCCTTCCATCAACAGCCCAGTTCAGGTCTTGGAGAGGAGCCCCCAGGGACGCAATGGGTTAAACCCTTGTTCTGGCAGGAGTGAAGACCGACAGATCAGAGGTTCAAATCAAGGAAGTGCACGGATGAGCTCCCTCTGTCAGCTCCAGCTCCCCATGCAGGGACATGAGAAAAGCCTCCCACAAGGAAGGTAAAACATCAAAAACATCCAGGCATCCCCTGGGCAACGTCCTTGCAGATGGCCAATTCTCTCACACCACAAGCAACTTACAGTTTCTTAAGTCGCTCTTGACACACACAAAAAAGCTGGTGTTTTCATTGATTGAATCCATCCATCTGGTCTTCTGCCTTAGCAAGCATCATTGTCTTTTCTAGCCATGCAGCATAGGCAGATAGTCAAAGGCCTGGATAAAATAATACCAGCGAACCTCCAGTGAGATGCCCAAAGCACAAAGGAAGCTGTGATGCCTCTCAATGGTCCCATTGCTGCCATTACTTGTAATTACCATTTTCTGATTATCTAAATGGCTACCAAAGAGTCAGTATGTAGAAACAAAATAATTTAGTTAACAAGAGATCAAAATGAAGAACCCACAATTACTTGTTCTTGCAACACACATGGACCCAAGGCAGTGTTTCAGCTTAGTTCTTAGTTACATGCTTATAGACAGATTCTAATTAACCTTCCTCAAATACACCACACAGACTCCATGTTTTAATCAAGTGACCCCTGACTGCTCTGATGGCTATCCCTGCTCAAACTTTCTCAAATTGTTGCTGACAAACTGACCATAAGTAATTCATGTCTCTAACTGCCTGTCATATAAACCAGGCTTTTATATATATGCTGTGTATATATATATATATATACAGTGTGTGTGTGTGTCTATATATATATATATATATATATATATATATATATATATATAAAACAGCAAATACTCAGTTAATCATCAGTCATTTCCAACAGTCAATGCTTTCACCCTTAATAGATCACTTACTTGATTTCACATGACACTCATACATGATAATACAGTAAGATTCTCATAATTGCATATTCTATATCTGTGATTACCTGCAACTGGGAGGAAATGGTCTCTCTGGGACTTTGTTAAGCCTTCTGGTGCTATTCTATGTATACTTTCCCTAGACGTTACCATGGGTTTACACTGGAGAACTTTGCAAATTCCTAGAGTGGATACCTCTTTAGGAACCTCTGGGTTCTCTAGTGCAACTTTGTGATGTGTTGGGACCAGAAGTCAGGTTTATGGTCACATCCATGTTTCAGGTACTCAGGGTCCAGCCAGGAGTATGCACAAGTCTTACTGCACTTCACTTCATTTTCTGCAATATAAACTCAACAGTATGTGTATATGAAAGCCTTGAACATCACAGGAGTGGCAAATGGCACAACCTACTAGTCATGTGCATTCAGGACTTATCTTGATTTGTACAATGTCCTGGCTTTTGGTGAAGCCCCCAATCAGTTTTCATTTGAGCCTCCCAAAATCAGGAGGTTGGATTTTTTTGTTTTTGTTGTCATTAGTGGAGGGGGGGGGCTTCACCTGTAGGCCCTGTGAGGCCTGGGTGCATAGGCCCAAATCCGTGGGCCTGGGCACTTTGGATCTATGGGTTCAGGCTTCCCGGTCTAAGTGCCCAGGCCTGGCATGGCCTGCAGCCGAGCACTCTGCGTAAGGAGTGCTCCAAATGCACATGACTAGTAGGTTGTGCCATTTGCAACTCCTATGATGTTCAAGGCTTTTGTATATATACAGTTAAGTTTATACTGCAAAAAAATAAAGTACAGTACAGTAAGACTTCTGCATGCCAAGTGCTCCTTACTCGGCACTCGGCTGCAGGCCCTGCCAGGCCCAGGAGAGTAGGTCCAAAGTGCCGAGCTGCCTGCAGTTGAGCGCTGAGTAAGGAGCACTCCTTACTCAGCGCTCAGCTGCAGGCCCTGCCAGGCCCCATGCAATCCATCTGAAAAGCAGGCCAGCCTTTTTTATCAATTTCATTTTTGTTTCAGGAGGAGCCTTTCCGTTTCATGCCATCCCAATGGACGGAAAGAAATGGAAACACGAATTCAGGCCCATGATTACAACCTACCCATATCTAGAAAAGGTCTAAATTCAGAAGATCTTATATATAGTTACACAATTTGATTGTGACAATAGACAAGTACAAAATGGACAGGCACAGAATATAAATCCAGAAAAATCCAACACATGCACATAAATAGCAGGAATACGTATACACGCCTTCCATAAATTATCTACTGAAGTCTACTACAACTGATAAAATTAGTAAAAGGTTTGACCAGCTAGTTCCTAGTAGTGCATAACATTTTGCTACTTTAATAGTAGTATCATTAATAGAATCTGAAAGAAAATGTGCAATTAAACATTATTGAATCTGTCTGGACCTGGAAAAGTTGGACTAACAAATAAAAGGCAGGGGTTCATGTAGCATCATAGCAGAAAAACACACGTTTCCCCTATAAAGGGGCTGATGGTAAATGTTAAAAAGGATGCAAAAGAAAGAGCACATGGGTTTAAGGGTTTCTAAGGCAGAGCTACTCAGAATGGTGGTCTCTGGGTCAGTGCCAATCCCTGGAGACTTTCTGGGAAATACAGAAACAATTGTATCCAATGGGCACAAATTTAGTGCAAGCCCCTGACACATGGGAAAAAATAATTGCCAGCTCCCCACATCAGATAGCCTGAGAAGCACTGTTCTATGGTATAAAGATAATTGGGAGGGACAAAACTTTTATTATTAAGCCCTGCTTCAGGGTAGCTCAAAATGCATGCCTTATCTTCCCGAAAAGCTACATCTCAAAGCCTTTGTTTGATTATCTCTTTCACTCTGGAGAATCAACAGCCCTGCAGAATGTCTTTTGTGGATGGCTCTAAGCCTTTTTTAAACCTCTTCGCTTAGAAAGGTAGCCGTCACCAGTTATTTATTCATTATGTTTATTAGTCACATCTATATTTTGTCTTTCCTCCAGTGATCTCAAGAGAACATACATGTCTCGCCTCCACTTTACTTTACCCACACAGCAACACTGTGAGGTTTGTTAGGCATAGAGAGCAACTCTGCAGTAGAACTAACCCAGTTTGACACCACTTTAACTGATGTGGCTCAAGATTATGAAATTTAGGCACTTGTACTTTGGTGAAGCACCAGCACATGTTGACAGAAAAAGATACAAGCTTTGTATAACAGCAACACCCCCATGACTTCACAGCATTAAGCCCTGGCAGTTAACGCGGAGTAAAGATGCAGTGATACTATAGATGTATCCTTACTCTCAAAGACTATCTCATAAATTTCACAGAGCTTTCTTAGACAAGGAATATTCAAACATGGTTTTGCCAGTTTCTTTATCTGAAATGTAATTTATTTATTTATTGTGTCAGAAGCAAATTGAGGGTACAGTTTAAAGAACACAACATATTGTTGAAGGCTTTCATGGCCGGAATCACTGGGTTGTTGTAGGTTTTTTGAGCTATATAGCCATGTTACAGAAGCATTCTCTCCTGACGTTTCACCTACATCTATGGCAGGCATCCTCAGAGACCTCACAACCTCTGAGGATGCCTGCCATAGATGCGGGTGAAATGTCAGAAGAGAATGCTTCTAGAACATGGCCATACAGCCCAAAAAACCTACAACAACCCAATACAAACAAAATTTAAATCTTGGCATTTGACTAAAATGTCCTTTGACCAGTACCTGGCCACTAGGAGTGCCTCTAGTGTTGCTGTATGAAGGTCCTCCATTGTGCCTGTGGCAGAGCTCTGACTGCATTGTAATACCGTGTTTCCCAAAGTAAGACACCCCGATTGTAAGACGTATCAGGGTGTCAGGGGCAAACTAATATAAGCCGTACCCGAAAGTAAGCCGTGCCTCGTCGCGCCACCGCCGCCGCAAATCGGCCCATCGGCGCGGCACACCTCCGCGCGCACACCTTTCTGCCAGGCCTCCAAGGAAAGGAGGGGGAAGAGAGCCAGAGGTGTGGCGAAGCAGCGCGGCGTCAGAGCGACGCGCCGCCGCTCGCCACGCCCTGGCTCCTTTCCTCCTCCCTTCTTTCGTCCATGGAAGGAAGGGGGAAAGGAGCCAGAGGTGTGGCGAAGCGGCGCGCGTCACTCTGACGCGACGCTGCCTCGCCACGCCCCTGGCCCTTTTCCCCCTCCCTTCTTTCGTCCAAGGAAAAGCTGCGCCGCAGAGGTTGCGGCGGCGGCAGCGTGACGGCGGCGGCATGGGCGTGGCGACGGGGTGCGTCTTAGTTTATATAAGACGTACCCCGAAAGTAAGCCGTAGGGGGACTTTTCGGGGGGAAAAGAAAGTAAGACGCTGTCTTACTTTCGGGGAAACACAGTAGGTGGTCTGTGGTTTGCTCTCTTTCACACTGGACTCCACTTTGTAGCCCCATTTCTGAAGATTATCTCTGTACCTCATGGTGCCAGAGCACAGTCTGTTCAGCACCTTCCAAGTCGCCCAGTCTTCTGTGTGCCCAGGGGAGAATCTCTCATCCGGTATAGCCATGGATTGAGGTTCTGGGTTTTAGCCTGCCACTTTTGGATTCTTGCTTGATGAGGTGGTCTTGCGAGTATCTCTAAAAATCATAGAAAGCTATTTCTTGATTTAAGACATTGGTGTGCTGGCCGATATCCGAACAGAGGAAATGTAGTTTACAACACCTGATATGTGTTGCTGGTCTCCCACCCAAGCATTAACCAAGGCTGTGCCTGCTTAGCTTCCAAGAGTAGAGGGAATCTGTTGTCTTTGTGATGTTTAGTCCTTATGAACATCTTTATACTTTTTGTATATCTAACTTCAGCTTTCCAGCTGGCATGGGAGGAAAAAAAAAGCTCATATATTCAACTTCCCGTTTTGAGAGAGCAAGAGAAAGATGTTCAAATGCTTCCACTACAGAACAAGGACTTGTTGTACTTGTTGTACTTATTTTGATGTGCAGCAGGGGAAATGTATTTTTACTCTACAGCTCTGTCTCCTCCGTGGGACTACAGATGAGGAGAAAATACGCTGTATCTTGTATAACATCCTGAGGGCTCCTGTGTCTAGCTCAACATAGACCTCATCCTTTCCTCTGACCTGGTCCTCTGTGCAAAGTTGACCTATCTTCCCAAGAATATTTTACCCCAAAATATTTATTCCAGCTGGCGTGCCTTGTTAACAGGCTGCCTGCTGTTTGGCGCTAATGGCTTGCATCCATTGATTTCTTTCCTTTCCCTATCGATCAGGCAGCTCACTGGATGCACAAACCTCACCAAAACATGCAAAGGGAAAGGAGGTAAAAAGCTCACATCTTAGAAACCCAGTGCTATGTAGAAACTGTGCCAGGGAAAGTATGACCACTGTATTTATTTCTTAACATCCTTATATCCTTACCATATGAAAAGATCTCAGGATAAGTTGCATATATTAAAACAGTTTAAAGTTTAAAACATGTGCACTACATCAGATTTCCACAACTTAAGGTGCATCTATCCTGTAGAAATAATGCAGTTTGATATCATTTTAACTGCACTGGCTCAATGCTATGGGATCATGGGAGCTATAGTTGTACAAGTTCTTCTCTGTCAAAGAGTGCTGCCAAACAATAAATCCCAGAATCCCATACCCTTGAGCCATGGCAGTTAAAATGGTGTCAAACTGCATTAATTCTACAGTGTAGATCAGGGGTGCTCATTATGGTGATTGGGAGCACCTAGGTGATCTTCGGCCCTCTTCCAGGTGATCTTTGGGCCTCACCAGCTGGATGGCGCGCTCCTGCCATGCGCGCGCACATGCACTCCTTCCGCCGCCTTTGCGGGACTTCTTTTGCCAAAATGAGGCTTTAGTGGGTGGGCCCTGGCGCTTGTCTTGCCATGCACGGTGTGGTGACATGACCGCCCATTGGTTGCTGCTGGGGGGGGGGGGAGCAAGGCGAAGGCATGCGCACGGATAGGATGCAAGGCTGTGGGGGGGATGGAGGGAATGTGTGTGTGAGAGAGAGAGAGCCAAGGAGAGAAGAAAAAATCCGGAGAACTTTTTTGGATCCTTTTGGCAGGCAGGCAGGTGGGCGCTGGAAGGAGAGAGGGAGAGAGAGAGAGAAAGAGGCGAAGGAGGCTGGGCAAAGTGGGGCAAAGCCAAGCAAGCCCCACCGCAAACCCTGCTGTGAGCTGTGTGGGGCTGCTTTCTTTCCTTGGTTGAGGGCGAGGAGGGAGGGCTCCGCCGTGTTCCTGGGGCTGAACCCGAGGAGGAGGGGGCTGCGGGGATGGAGACTCCACTTGCTGCTGCTGCTTGTGCCCTCGCCGCCTTTCTCCGCCTCACCCTCCCTCGCCCTCAAAGGAGAAAGGCGGTGAGGGCCCACGGGGGAGAGAGAGAGAGGGTGGCTCTTCAGAGCCGGCTAGGAAGAGCCACCCCCCCTCTCTCTCTCCCGCGTGGGCATGGACTGCCACCAGTAGGAGGGGTCCTCCTTCCTGCCAGCCGTCCACTTGGGCGTCCTTTCTGAGTGACACCCTCGGAAGGAAGGGCGCCCCCCCCCCCGCTGCATCTGTCACTTTGGGGAAGCACCTCTTCCACTCTTCCTTCTCCTGCCCAGGTAAGGAAGCCTCGAGGGAGGAGGGAGGGGGGAGGCTGCCATGGGGAGGCTCCAGCCTCACGTGGGTCCCTCTCTCGGTTGAGTTTCCCGGCCCAGGCAGCAGCCAGGCGGCCCCTCTTCCCAGCCCTGCGTCTTCCGAGCCTCCGCCAAAGCCATATCTGGCCGAAGCGCTGGCAGGTGCGCCTATAAATACCCTCCTGCTGCATGCGTGGGAGGGGCCTGCTGTGCATGCAAGAAGCAGGACAGGATGGGGACTTCCTGCTTCTCGAAAGCACGCAGCAAGAAGGAGGAAGGCAATGAAGACTTTAAGAGAGAGAGCACGCGCAGGCAAGGAGGATCCCCTTCCCGGGTGCGCGAGGCGACAAGTTTATGGGCAGGCAAGAAAGAAGCCCCACGCGGACTGAAGGCTGCAGTAGGAGCGTGCGCGCATGCACGCACACGCTCACATGCACAACAGGTGATCTTTTCAACTAGATTGTTCATATAGTAGCTCGCATGATGAAAAAGTGTGGGCACCCCTGGTGTAGATAGATACACCCCCAATGAGTCCCATTCTCCCCAACCCCAAATCAAATGTATAAATTGATTGATTGATTGATTGATTGAGACTCAGCCTTTCTCCCGAAATCAGACCCAAGGCAGCTTCTAAACTTGTTTCCCAAGGCAGGGTAGTCAAACATTTTCAATCTAACTATACCCTACCAAATCCTTCTGACTGGAAGACAGAGCTTAGGAAAGTTACTTTTCAGGATACAATTCTCAAAATCCCTAAGCCGGCACGGGGGATTCTGGGAGCTATTTTAACTTTTCTTAGCTCTGCTGGAAGGACCTGGCTTGAAGAATTGCTTTGTAGAGAGAGAAAGAATGATATCAAAATGAGTTTATTAAATCCCCAGGACAGAAAGAGAATTGAAATAGGATACATCAAGAAAGACGGAAGAAAGCTGACATCAAGTGAGAGGTATGAATGTTATCTGAGAGGTACAGTCTTATTATGATAAAACATATGTGGCTTTTGTCCACATTTGATGCTTCTTGGCTTTTGGTTAAGGTCAACTGTTATTTGTTGCATTCTGATAGTTTGATTATTTGTAATTATTTGTAGGAATACTAACGTTCCTAGCATCGTGTTGGTTGAATTGGGCATATTATTGCTAGATATGTTGTGAGCTGCTTCAGAAACAATCATGTAGAAAAGTGGGTAACAAATGAAGCAATTATGTTGATGATACTCCCTTATATTTATTTTTTCTCAAGTAGACACACTATGACTTATTTTCAGGGATGTCTTATTTTTATTAACAATCTGCAGGAGCCTCCGGTGGCGCAGTGGGTTAAACTGCTGAGCTGCTAAACTTGTTGACTGAAAGGACGCAGGTTCGAATCCGGGGAGCAGCGTAAGCTTCTGCTGTCAGCCCCAGCTTCTGCCAACCTAGCAGTTCGAAAACATGCAAATGTGAGTAGATCAATAGGTACCGCTTTGGCAGAAATGAAATGACGTTCAATGTAGTCATGCTGGTCACATGATCTTGGAGGTGTCTATGGACAATGCCGACTCTTTGGCTTAGAAATGGAGATGAGCACCAACCCCCAGAGTCAGACACGACTGGACTTAATGTCAGGGGAAAACCTTACCTTTACCTACAACAATATGCATTTATGGGATGATCTTTCTGGGCTCAGTAACAGACTGTTTGCTGAAGCCTTCCCCCTATCTCCTGGTGTTTGTGTGGGGTGAAAGAGACCCACAGACTGTTGCTGGTCAGTGCTGAAGAGCAGCAGCTTTATTGGTGTTTGTGGGGGGTGAGAGAGATCCACAGCAGCCACAGCTTTACTTCTTCCCCAAGGATACACAATACCTAAAGCAGAGCATCCTGCTCCTCACTTCACTGAGGATACTTTTCTTTCACTTTCTATCTCCCTCTATGCTTAGAAATCCTGCTATGGCTTATTTTATGGGTATGTCTAAGGGCCCTTCCACACAGCAGAATATCAAGGCAGAAAATCCAACATTATCTGAGTGTGGACTCAGATAACCCAGTTCAAAGCAGATATTGTGGGATTTTCTACCTTGATATTCTGTGTAGCAGGGCCCTTATTTTCAGACAAACAGGGTAACAACGATCGCTCTAACAACTTCTAAAAAGTTACTTTCATTACATGAGCTTTCCAGAGGAAAGACTTACATCAGATCCAAGATGAAGCACTTGAACAACAATCAGTATTTATTTATTTACTCCATTTGTATCCTGCTTTCCTCCCCAGGGGGACTCAAAGCGGTTCCCAGTAAATTCACGGCAAAAATTCAATGCCTTACAACATATTTTTTTAAAACCTAGTATAAAAGCAATGGTAACATATAACTATACATTAAATTAAGCCATATTAAATAGAGAAGCAACAACATATAGACATTTAAACATGGAATTAAAATATATTAATATAAAATAATAAAATCACAATAAGATATTATATTTCTTCCCTATATATTAATATAAAATAATAAAATCACAATAAGATATTATATTTCTTCCCAGTAACTACCGATATATGATATTGTATCTGCTCATGGAAAACCCAATGACCCTCTGTACACCATGTTTTCCTACCTTGGAGCTTCAGAAGTGTTTTGTGACAAAGAAAATATACTTATCTGCTCATGAAAGAGTACACCATGTGTTAAGAACACATACTTATCATGAGTTTGTAGTACCACTAAAAAAAACCATCCTCTCCATTGGCGCCTCCTTGTCATGGGGGAGAAGCTTGCATACCCTAATGAAGTTGTGAGCTATGCTGCCGGTAGCATAATAGCCACTGGTAGGGCCTCCCATGCCAGACAGGTTACACCCAAAGGGTCTGACAAAGAGCGTCAACAGGCAGGATGGGCTCTCTAGCCTTTTGGCAACCATCCTAGGAGAAGGAAAACTCTAATTTCAAACCCGGGCAGATGGTGCTCATGTAAGATCAACCATCTAAGAGAAGGTAACTCTAATCAAACCTATGACCTGAGGACCTTGCTGCCATCGTCCAAGCTTGCTAGGCCCCGGCAGACGAACCTCTGGTTTAAAGGGTGAGGCCAGTTCTGTGCATGCTGCACTCCAACAGAAAAATCCATTGCACAGGATCGAAGGACACATCCAACTTCCGAAAAAGCCCTGTAGCGATAGGCGTGGGACGAAACAGCAAGTGTCTCAAAGAGAAACGACAACGCAGAAAGAACCGCAACTTGGAACAACATCACCCAAGGAGACTTTCTGCTGTGCTTTCTGCAACCGGACTTGCCTATCTCGGATTGGCCCTTTTAGTCATTAACGTGCTTGTAGAAAGCGTGGGATGAGTCTTTCCTGAATCTTCATCCGCGAAGAAAAGCCAAGAAGAAAAAGAAAAGAAAAAAACATGCTCGGGCCTATCTTCCTGCCGTGGACACAAAATCAATAAAGTGGCTGGCCTTTTTTGCCGGTTTCTTTCCTATATGGAAGAATTAGACATATTATGAAAATCGAATAGGAATCATACTCATTTCTGGTGGAATTGAGAAAGTTTTATCACGTGTATATGAAGGGGGAGTCTTCATAATTATTTGTTCCTATTAATTATTATTTACTCAAAAATTAATTTCCTAACAGTCAGAAACAGTGTTGGAATAATAATAGACTGCTGTGTTATTTTATCCTGGGATATATCACCTTAGTGCCCTTCCAGTCAGGCCCTACAGCCCAGATTCTGAGCCCAAGTTTTCTGTTTATCCCATATTATCTGGCAGTGCAGACTCATATAATCCAGATTAAACCTGGGGTCAGATCCTAGGATACAGGGCCTGTCTGGAAGGGCCCTTAAAGTGTGGTACAGGAATCAGTCTGCAGGGGAGGGGGACTTCTCATTTTTTGCACAAGAATCCTATTTTCTGCACAGAAAGTGGGTTTTCTTCGCAGAAAATACTGTGCCCCCAAATACCATATTTTTCCTCACAGAATAATTCTTGCACGACACCAGGGCTTTGGAATATGGAAGGAATTCTGCTTTGGAACATTCATTGTCCCCTGCAGCAGGTAGAAAATGACTTTAATTATTTGTTGTTGCATGCAAGGATGAAATAGTCAAGGATGTATATTCTTAGCGTGCAAATATGGTTGCTGCAGCCTTCACAGAGTAATGCAGCAGAGATAATAAAATGTATTCAGTCCAGTCTTGGAACATTCTTTTGCAATTAAACCTTTTTTCCCAAGCCACCCAAGGGCTGCAATAAAAGAGATTCAGCTCTTTCTTTAACAGGGAAATGGTTTAATCAGCCTAGCAGTTAGTATGCTCTTCTTTCTCTTTTCCGGTAGGGACTATAAGAGTGTCGATTCTGCCTTTGATTCTGAAATCCTGTGGAAGAAAGGTGCTGGCTTTTCTGATCTTTTGTGTTTTTATTTATGTTTTAGGTGTGCTTAGCCAGTTGTGTGTGTGCGCGTGCGTATGCCTTCAAGTTGCTTGTTGACTTATGGTAAGCGCATGAATTTCATAGGGTTTTCACAGCATGTGTTACTGGTGGATATAGGGTTACAATTAAGTATAACAAGCAAAGGAAGGAAATAGGAAGCAGGTAAGATTTTACCTTATATTGACTTTCAATTGAATGGAAGAATGTGTAAGATCAGTGTTTTGTTGTTTTGTTTTGTTTTTGTGTCAAGCGCAACTTGGGAAACGGCAAGTTGCTTCTGGTGTGAAAGCATTGGCTGACTGCAAGGACGTTGCCCAAGGGACACCCAAATCTTTTACCATCCTGTGGAAGGCTTTTCTCACGTTTCCACATGAAAAGCTGGAGCTGACATATGGGAGCTCACTCTGTTCCCTGGATTTGAATTGCTGATCTTTCAGTCGGCAGTCCTGCTGACACAAGGGTTTAACCATTTGCACCACCAGGTGAGTGTGAGACTCATCAGTGTGAGACATCTGAAAGACCTAAGGAAGAAAAAAGAAAGAAAGAAACCCACATAAAATAGTAACTGTTAATAAATAATAAATTTATGAAGTTATAAATTTATAATGAGAAGGAGGAAAGTGAAATATTAGGAAAATGTCAGAAAGAAACCAGGGAGTGCAGAGAGACAAGGGCTATTACTGTGAAACAATTTGTAGACCCATAAATCCTATCGTAGTCAATGGGACCGACAAGTTCACAAGTGTCTTCAGGAATGCAACCAAAATCAATCAGGAGGCATGAACTGTGTGCTTGGGGAAAAATCAAGATACATCTGAAAAGGAGTATACCAAAAAGTGGAAATTGAAGTCTTTGGTGTTAGAGATACAGGTCAATATCATATTAGAATCATAGAATGATTGAATTGGAAGAGACCTCGTGGGTCATCCCATCCAACTCCCTGCCAAGAAGCAGGAATTGCATTCAAAGTACCCCCAACAGATGGCCATACAGCCTTTGTTTAAATGCCTCCAAAGAAGGAGCCTCTACCATGCTCCAGGGCAGAGAGTTCCACTGCTGAACAGCTCTCACGGTTAGGAAGTTCTTCCTCGTGTTCAGGTAGAATCTTCTTTCCTGTAGGTTGAAGCCATTGTTCAGCATCCTAGACTCCCTCCTCCCTATGACTTCCCCTCACATATTTATACATGGCCATCATGTCTCCTCTCAGCCTTCTCTTCTGCAGGCTAAACATGCCCAGCTCCTTAAGCCACTCCTCATAGGGCTTGTCACCCCTTCTGGACACATTCTAGCTTGTCAACATCTCCCTTCAATTGCAGTGCCCAGAATTGGACACAATGTGATTTCAGGTGTGGAATAATCAAGGCAGAATAGAGAGGTAGCATGACCTCCCTGGATCTAGACATTATACTCCTATTTATGCAGGCCAAAATGCCATTGACTTTTTAAGCTGCTGCATGGCATTGCTGGCTCATGTTTAATTTGTTGTCCACGAGGACTCCAAGATCTTTTTCACACGTACTGCTGTCGAGCCAGGCGTCCCTCCATTCTGTATCTTTGTATTTCATTTTTCCTGCCTAAGTGCAGTATCTTGCATTTGTCACTGTTGAACTTCATTTTTTTAGTACTCCCTTGTTATAGTGTTGTTGTTCCCCTTTAATTCCTATGGAGTTGAGGGGGTTGTAGTTTAGTGGGGCCCAAGAGCCCTCTGGCTGAGAATTCTAAAGGGAATTCCCTAAACTCCAAGTCTCTAAACTACAAGTGCCTTAGAATCTAATGAGAAGAAACCAAGAATCTAATATATCCACGCCTTAGTATCTAATGAAGAAAAAACCCGATAATCCAATATTTTTGTTCCATAGAATCAGGGCCATAGCCAGGATTTTGATTCGGGGGGGGGGGGGGGGCTTAGACTGGGTGGAAGAGGGTCTACCCTAGCAAACCTTTTGTATTGTTATCCCAATAACCCCATTAATGTGGGATATAATGAGCATGGTGATCAGATCATGATATGAATAAACATAACAGTTTAAATAATGTACCAGTAAGGCCTTTTTGCGGACCACCCTGAGAATTTCGGGGGGGGGGGGGGGCTGAAGCCCCCTTACCCCCCCCTGGCTACATGACTGCATAGAATATAATGAGAAGAAATGGAGAATATAATGCAAAAATATTAATGTCACATCATTTTTTGCCATCATTTTGAGGAAGACTGCAGAGGAAAACCTCGTTATTTGAGAGTAGTATGGGATCTAGGGTAGGAATATATCTTAGGTCCCATCTACTCTGACAATTTAATGCAGTTTCAAACAAGTATTGAAGAAAGTGGCTGCTTTCCATAGATTCAGGCAAAACGTCAGGGGAGAATGCTTCTAGAACATGGCCATATAGCCCGAAAAACCTACAACAACCCAGTGATTCCAACCAATAAAACCTTCAACAATACAGTGATTTTGCTGTGCAAATTATTACATAGGACAGGGGTACTCACTTTTTCAGCATGCGAGCTACTTATAAAACAACCAAGTCAAAATGATCTACCTACCCACTACTCAGAGATCCATAAAAGCAAAATATTTGGAAATTTATTCCAGTGAGAGCCATATAATATATTTTAAGACTCAATTCAACTAAATGTGAGTATAATAAGCCCCTGAATTTATTCATAATAATAATGATGATGATGATATTCATTCAGCCTCTGCTACTACTACTACTAATAATAATAGTAACAACAACAATAGGTTCCTAGAGTAGAAGGAGACCTCCAAGGGCCATCCAGTCCAACCTCCTTCTGTCATAAGGGAAAAACACAATCAAAGCATTCCTCACAGATGGCCATTCAGCCTCTGATAATAATAATAATAATAATAATAATAATAATAAATAATAATAATGGGTTCCTAGAATAGGAGGAGACCTCCAAGGGCCATCCAGTCCAACCTCCTTCTGCACCTGGGCGGCGTCGGGAGCCTGCGGGGCGGGACTGAGCCTTCCTCCCGCCCTGCCGACGATCTACCAGGACATCCTACACGATCTACCAGTAGATCGCGCTCTACCTAATGAGCACCCCTGACATAGGAAATCCTGAAGCCAGCTTGAGGTCTGGATAGTGATTACACAAACCACAGAGGACTGATACACATTAAGGCCTTTTCTTTCTTGCACTTTTAAGGGAGTTTGTTGTACAGCTACTGCAATTTGAAGCTAGCTTTGAACTGTGTTAAATGCCCAGTGTAGATGGAATCTTAGTGTTATAACATGTTTGGGGGCTATTTGTCTGGTTTGAGGGCAAAAATGGCCTCAAAAGTGCGTTATTTTTAAAAAACATGGATGGGAAGCTTCAGGGGGAAAAAAATATGGGATCAGCAGACAGCATGAAGTTTATAGACTGCAATTTGCTGACCTCTGTATTAAGTAGAATGTCATGAGGCCCTTACATTCCTCTACTCATGCTGGTATTAGTGGGATTACATCTATGTAAATTGTCATTGAAAAAACAACAGTGCTAGAAAAGCCATCCCTTATCTCTTTTCTTCAAAGAGGCTCAGTTAATGGTTTCAAATTAATTTTTACAACCATGAGTTTGGCGTATTGGCTGATATTTGCAAAGCAATCCGTAGGCGATATTAGATCAAGTCCTGGGCAGACTTTTTCCTCTATCAGTCCTGTTGCTGCGGGAGGTGGGGCGCAACACAGCTCTAAAATGTCCTACTAAAATCTGAGCATCAAACGTACTGGATGGTGATTAAGTAATGGAAAATGTAAGATATAAAGAACCTTGATTTTATCAGATTCTTCGGCTCAGCCTTCATTTGTTCTAACCGATTCCCTCCAGTCATTATTACTTGGACCTTAAAAAATTGTAGAAGCGACTCCTTTCACTCTGGCTCTGTCTTTAATCTTCACATTGGACACATCCTGATAAATCTGTCCTGGGTCTGTGAGGATTTTGTCTAACCACTACTAGCAAAATGACAGTACACACAAAACAGAAAATCTAGTTTTGAGAGATTTGCACATTGAAATCTCATGTTTTACTAACTTGAGGTTGGGAGAAAACTGTGAACAGAATTATGCTGTATTGTCAAAGGCTTTCCTAGCCGGAATCATTGAGTTGTTGTGAGTTTTCTGGACTGTATGGCCATGTTCCAGAAGCATTCTCGCCTGCATCTATGGCAGGCATAATCAGAGGTTGTGAGGTTTGTTGGAAACGAGGAAAATGGGGTTTCTATATCTGTAGAATGTCCAATGTGGGAGAAAGAACTCTTGTCTGTTTGAGGTAGGTGTGAATGTTTCAATTGGCCACCTTGATTAGCATTTAATGGCCTAGCAGTTTAAAGGTCTGGCTTCTTACTGTCTGGGGGGATCCTTTGTTGAGAGGTGATTAGCTGGCTCTTACTGTTTCTTGTCTGGAAAATTGTTCAGCTGAAAGGTCTTTGGCATTTTTGCTGTGAGGCTATATTACCTAGAGCTGTGTTTTTCAACCTTTTTTGAGCCGCGGCACATTTTTTACATTTACAAAATCCTGGGGCACACCACCAACCACAATGACACAAAATGACACTCTAACACAGTAATACATATAGTTAATATGTTTTTAAATGTATTTATACACTCAGTGTGAAACCTGGGCCTGTTTTGATGAACACAACATAGATATCCTGGCAGGAATGGCAGAAAGACACACAAAGGTCTTGCTCAACAGCTGTCAGTCTCTCATTGTGTTTAGTTTTTATCGCAGTCAAGCTAGTAGAGAAGCTCATCTCACACAGATATGTGGTTGAAAACGGGAGCAATGTCAAAATAGACCAACAGAAAATACTGGAAGAGTTTGGTGGGCATTAACCTTGAGTTTTGGAGTTGTAGTTCACTGACATCCAGAGAGCACTGTGGACTCAAACAATGTTGGATCAGGACCAAACTTGGCATGAATACTCAATATGCCCAAATGTGAACACAGATGGAGTTTGGGGAAAATAGACCTTGACATTTGGGAGTTACAGTTTCTGGGATTTATAGTTAACACACAATCAAAGAGCATCCTGATCTCTTGCAACAATGGAATTGAACCAAACTTGGCATATTGAACTCTCATTACCAACAGAAAGTACTGAAAGAGTTTGCTTGGGAACTGACCTTGAGTTTGGAAGTTGTAGTTCACCTACACCCAGAGAGCACTGTGGACTCAAACAATGTTATGTTATGTTGTTGTTTGTTTTCGATCCAGAATCACAATGTTGGAAGGAGGCTCACCACTTTAAGGTCCCTAAAACAGGCATGGGAAAACTTCGGCCCTCTGGGGGCTTTGGACTTCAACTCCCACCATTCCTAACAGCCCGAGGCCCTTTCCTGCTTAAATGGCTGAAGGGGGAAAGGAAAAGGGCCTGAGTCTGCTAGGAATGGTGGGAGCTGGAGTCCAAAACACCTGGAAGGTCCAAGTTTGCCCATGCCAGCTTTCAACAGAGACCTCTTCCTCCCCCTTCCCCTTCATGCCCTTTCTTCCCCCTCCTGCCGAACACTTACTTTTTCATCTCCACTCGGGCTCCCTTCTTCAGGAGGGGAGGGGAGAGGGAGGAAGACATGACCCATGCAGGCGCTACTGCACAGACTCACCCCACGTCTTCCTCCCTCCCCCCTCCCCTCCTGAACACGCTCACGCTGCCCCCTCAGATCAAAATGGTGGCAGCGTGAGCAAAGCGAGGCAAAGCGAGCAGAGCGAGGCTGGGAAGAAGGGAGCCCAAGTGGAGAAGAAAAAGTGTTCGGCAGGAGGGGGAAGAAAGGGTATTGGACGTTCCAATTTCCCACGGCACACCTGATGATCGCTCACGGCACATTAGTGTGCCGCAGCACATCAGTTGGGAAGCACTGACCTAGAGAACTACTGTTCTCCTTTGAAGGCTGATGAGAAACCCATCTGTTTTATGGTCAAACAGAACTTCATATCTACATCACTATTTGCCAGTGTTCTTTCTGATGTTCCTACAAACCAGAGCTTGGGAAATCACTTCTTGGGACAGTTCCCAGAATCCCCCAGGCAACATGGTTGTAGGATCCTAAGTAGTTGTAGTTTATCAAGTAGCATTCCCAATCTATACCCTAGTATAGGAGGATGCACTATCCCATATCAATACCATATGCTATTGGAAGTAGATATGCATCCCCTTTTTCCATATCTTTTCATGTTTGATAACATCTCTATGGGAGCATCCAGACAGACTATAACAGGGCTGTCCAACAGGCGGCCCTGGGGCCATACATGGCCCCCGAGCCCCTTCCCTCCGGCCCCCTAACTTGTTTTAATAAAATAGAAATTAAAAATTAATTAAAAAATAAAAAATAAATACCTACTTCCGGGTTTAGGCAAGCATCGCGAGACTACGCCAGCCACAGACGGGATTTTGAGGGAGGTTGAAATCCCGTCTGTGGCTGCGTAGTCTCGCGATAGCTGCCGAAATCTCGGGTCCCGCGGGATTTGCGGCCGGCCTGGGTGCGCGCCTCCTCCTCCCTCGCGGCTGCTTCCAGGCCAACCCCCATTCCCTCAGAGAGAGGGAGGAGGGGAGTGAGGCAGAGAAAGCCCCTCCTGGCTCCATCCTCTTCCTGTGGAGGGCCTCGCTTCCGCCCCGCGGATGGGAGAGCCGCCGCGCCTGAGCTTGGCCTCAGCTCCAGCGGGGCTCTTCGGGGGCGGCGGCGGCATTGGCGCTTCGGCCCTGTGGCGGGGCTCCCGCAGTATGGTTGAGGAAGGGCCTGGCTTGAATCAATCAATCTAAAAACAGTGGGACGTTGGGTGAGGGGGTGAGGGGGGGGTCCCTCAGCGGCGGTTTCCTTGGCGACGCTTCCTTCCCCTCCTCCGCACCCCTCCCCCTTGTTGTGCTGCCTTCCCCCGCATGCAGGGCGCAACGTGGCTTCCTTTGCGCCTGCCCCCGTGGCTTGTTTTCCCTTCAGGGAAGGATGGAGCTCTTTGGGCCTCCTCTACCCGCCTCTGGGAAAGGAGGCCCCATCAAGCCCTGCGACGGCATTGAGGTGTTTGGGGTTTTTTTGGTGTGTCCCAATTTGAGTGTGGACTCAAATAACTCAAAGGTATTAGGAAACATTCCCCCAAATCCACCAGTGTTCCCATTTGGGTATATTGAGTATTCATGCCAAGTTTGGTCCAGATCCATCATTATTTGAGTCCACCGTGCTCTCTGGATGGAGGTGAACTACAACTCCACAACTCAAGGTCAATTGTAAGTAAATTGGAGCCGGGGAGGGGGCGGAGTCTGGGGAGGGGTGGGGGTGGAGCTGGGGAGGGGGTGGAGCTGGGGGCGGAGTCAGACCTTTCGGGCCCCCAGGTGATCAGTGACCGGAATTCCGGCCCTTGGGCCCATAGAAGTTGGACAGCCCTGGACTATAACATTTATCACCAACTATTGCCAAATGCCTGGATTGTGCTCCTGCTATCCAATTTGTCTGCTAGGAGCCCTCTTTTATTTCCTGTGTGTCTTTGACTGGGCTCTTTTTTTAAAAAAACAGTAATAAAGGGGAAACTGTAAAGCAATAGAAAATGTGGCATCAAAGACCTCTGAAAACATTCTGAAGTCTTTCTAATAGTTGTTCATATTCCTTCCTACTGCTTTATCATTCACAAGTTGAAATACCCATGAGTGTTAGAAACCCTGTAGTCTCTACCCAGTGAGACACTTTATCTTTCTTTTTCTGCACACTCCTCCCTTATGTTTCTGTGCCACCTCTGCATTAAATTATTTGAAAAATCCAAGAATCATCGGTGAAGCTACCTATAGACCCTCTACTGCTCAGTTTTTTCAGTTTGTTAGATGAGAGCCAACATGATGTAGTGTTTTGTGTGTTGAACGACAACTCTGGAGGCTAAGGTTCAGTTTTGCACGTTGGCCATTGAAAACAAAGGCATCCTTCCTTTGGACAAATCTTGACAGGAAAACCCTGTGATAGGGTCATTCTAGGGTTGCCTTAAGTGAGAAATGACTTCAAGGCACATAACAACAATACATAAAGGTAATCAGTTGGTGATGGCAGCGCAAGCTGCAGACAGATTACAATGTGGGGGAAAATGGGATTATCCTAAAGCAAATAATCCTAACGTGTATGCACTAAAGCTTTCATTAGTATCCAAAACAAATTATAAGTGCCTATGTTTTAGGGCCTTGGATCTATGCTACTCTTTTATTTTCATTCTTTCTTTCTGATTGATTAGTCACATTTACACTCATATATACACATATATGAGTAGGGGAGTAGGGTAAGCTCCTGTTGCTAGACCCAGCTTCTGTCAACCTAGCAGTTTGAAAACATGCAAATGTGAGTAGATCAATAGGAGTACCATTACCTTGGCGGTAAGGTAATGGTACTCCATGCAGTCATGCTGGCCTCATGACCTTGGAGGGGTCTATGAACAATGCTGGCTCTTCAGCTTAGAAACGGAGATGAGAACCACCGCTCAGTCGGACATGACTAGACTTAATGTCAAGGGAAACCTTTACTTTTACCTTTATATGCATATGTTTTTGCTTTTATAATTATGCAACACTATTCGTACTATTGGAGCCTAAATACTCTGAAGGCATCAGATCCTATCAGAACTCAGAACCTAAATAGGATCAACCCTGGATAATACTTGGCTGGGAAACTACCTGGAATAGTAGGCTGCTGTATTTCAAAGGAAGGAACTGGCAAAACCACCTCTGAGTATTCCTTGCCCAAGAAAACCATATGAAATTCATGGGAGTGCCATATGTCAAGTCACTTGAAAGCACATGCACACACAAAATAGTAGCTTTGAGTTCAAAAGCTCTTTCTCTCTCCCTCTTACTGCTTCCTTTTCCCTGCCAGTATATTTAGAAAGAGAGAGTGATTAAAAACAAACAGAACGGTTAGAGAAGGAAGATATGGTGAGTAATAAACTTGGAAGCAAAGGGAAAGGGTCTGTGTAGATCTTTGAAGAGCAGTGAAGAAGTGTGAGCAAAGCAAGGCAAGGGCATGGGAGATTGCTAATTCCCCCTTTCACCCTCTTTGTTCCCTCTGCTCCCTTCTGCACGTGCAGAGTTCAACAATGAGCCACCCCGCAGAGCCAATTAGTCAATAACTTGCCTCCTTCTAATGAAAAGCCTATGAAAAGCAGGAAGCAAAGTGAGAAGGGAAATCAGGGGAACCCAAACATGGATTTGGCATTAATTTTGTGTGCAAATAGAGGGCCAGTTCCAAAGGACAGCTTTCTTCCAAATGAGTGCTTTTGGAATGGTTCCTGTGGAGTCATACACTCGGAAAAAGATTATGCTGACTTACTAAGCAGCCATATGGAATTTTTTCAGGAACAACTGACCAGAAGGTCTGGGGCATTGCTTACTCCTCACAGGATTCTCTCATTCTGAATGGGCAATTACAACATCACATTTTCACCTATCGAAATATATGGGATTCTTTCCAAGTCTCTTGCCTTGAATGGCAAACATCTAACCAGAAGCTGTGGCTTTAATCCTTGGAAGCTGCCAGGTCTAACCATTGACAGAACCATTCTTTTAGATGACAAATCAGAGATTCTAGGAGTTGTCATCCAAAAAGTAACTTTTCCAGGACCTATCTAGAATTTGAACAAAGAAGGTAAGGAAGAGGTTAAGGTCATGCCCATCTTGTTCCAAATCACCAGAAGGGGAGCAAGACTCAGCACACATTCACACATACACAATTATAGAAGTTTGAGTCCACTTTTAATTGCCATGTCCCATCCTACAGAATTGCAGGCTTTATAGTTTAGTGGAGTACCTAAAATTATCTGCTGGAGAGCCCCAATCTTCACTCCTTGTCCCACAGCCAAGATTTCACTTTTTTCCTGAATTCTAGGAGGGATGGAGTTGATCGTATGTCGCTTGGAAGCACGTTCCACAGACGGGGAGCCACCACCAAGAAGGCCCTATCTCTCGTCCCCACCAACCACGTTTGAGAAGTTGGCGGGAGCGAGAGCAGGGCCTCCCCGGATTATCTTAAATTACAAGGTGGGACGTAGAGGCTGCTGCATTCGGACAAGTAAGCTGGGCCAGAACCGTATAGAGCTTTAAAGGTCAAAACCAGCACTTTAAATTGAGCTCGGAAGTGGACAGGCAGTCCACCCCAGATAGCTACAATTTATCTTCATTAGAACAGAAAACTATACCAGATGGAAAGGAAAAGAATCCAAGTGCTAAGATGTAGCCCCAAAGATTGATCCTCACCAATTATGCAGAGATGTCCAATAACAACTACTCCATATTCTGAGTTGCCTTGGTCAGTGAGAAGGGATTCTGAGAAGTCCAAAAAGCTGTTTGAAAAACAGCTTTCTCTTTACAAGAAATTTCCCTCAAGATGCACGTGACCTCAAGGAGAAAGAGCAAGAAAAAGGCCCATTAGAACTAGAAAGGATAGAATTGAAATCGATTGAACTGTTACAAGACCAGGCACCCTCCTTCTTCCCAAAGCCTTGCTCCACACAGAAGGAAAGGAGCGTCTGCTAGAGAAGAGAGCAGATGCTGCTATCGCTCTTGTCGCCAATGGTGCCAGACACTAGCAAGCCTTCGTTGACAAACAAATCCTTCTGATTGCCATAGCTGCCATTTTATTCAATTGGGCTCCATTTCTTGGTAGCTCTTTTAGTAAGCAAACAGGCTAGATATGGAGTAATAGATGGTATAGTGGCCTTTCAGTACCTAGTTCATCACAGATTTCAAATTTATTTACACAACAAAATGAACCAAGAATTCTAAAATGGATCTGTGACAACCTAGAGTTTAAGTAGACCTCAAAGATGCTAAGCAAGAGTTGAACTTGACCTGGATGTAGCTGCAACTATCCAGTATCAATCAACAAATATCAGCAAAGATGGTAGATCTGGTCCTCCAAGTGTTGTATTGCAACTCCCACCAGTCCTAGCCAGCATAGCCAATGATGAGGGATAATAAAGGTTTCAGTCCAACAATTGGAGAATTGCAGCTTCCCTAAAACAAACAAACATGGTGCCCTTTTATAGATGCCATGTGCCAGCCCTCCCAAACACATGCCAACGGAAAACATTCTGCAACCATGAAAAAAAACCAGAAAGTTATGAAGATGACAAATCATAATCATTAAGTAAGAAATTAGAATCTTGAGTTTCATCACTTGGTATCTTTTTAAATTATTGTAATCTCTCTTGAATCCCATTCTGAGTAAAAGGTGGCATATAAATCCAATAAATGAGGATAAATATACATACTGTATGTACATACATATATACATCAAACTCAGGCTGCTGAAGTTCCCAGTTAAACACTTTCTCAGTTCTCTCTTCTAAACTATGTTGGACCCAGTATTCTTCCTCCTTGAGATTTTCAAACCTGTGTCTGCTCTTACAAATACATATACTTTTGGAAAGTATGTGATGAGACCTCAAGTTTATTTATTTATTTATTTGAAACATTTATATACCAATCTTGTTGGAATTATCAAACTAGCACACATCACTTCCTGTTTGCATCATGCAGTGGGGCGACCTCATCAGCCTCCACAGAGGGACTCAGGCCAGTTAACAGCAAGGATTCAATGCCAAATTACAATTTAAAACATCATAAAAACAATAAAAGATTAAAATACAAATAGATTAAAATATATAAAAGTTGCACTATTCAGAGAAGAACAACTGCTCCACTTCCTCTCGACATTTTTTCAAACTATTTTTTCATGATATAGCAAAGCAAAGCAAAACGAAAAAAATGGTAGCTAGTAGCAGATTTGGGGCTACATCAGCAGTAGATGGGGAAACAGTTGGAAGGATTGGTGGCAACTAACTCATGTATATTGCTTTCTGATCATGTTAGCTATAAGATTTGTGGAGTTGTTAAATAAAAAAAATAACATTTCTGACCTTGGATATTTGGTCATCATTGTAAACCTGATCATGTTTTCCCCTAAATCCAATACACTTAGAAGACTTAAAGCAATCATGGTGCAATTATGGAGTCCCTGCTGGTGCAATGGGTTAAACCCTTGTGCCGGCAGGACTGAAGACCAACAGGTTGGATGTTCGGATCTGGGGAGAGCACAGGTGAGCTCCCTCTGTTAGCTCCAGCTCCCCATGTGGGGGCATGAGAGAAGCCTCCCACAAGGATGGTAAAACATCAAAACATCTGGGCATCCCCTGGGCAAAGTCCTTGAAGACTGCCAATTCTCTCACACCAGAAGCAACTTGCAGTCTCTCAAGTCATTCCTGACATGAAAAAAAAATGGTGCGTACATGTCATGGCATTAATCCTGTTTGCCATTATTGTATTTCTCATGGTTCCATTTTATGAAAACATAGGAGTTGTAGCTTAACAAGATCCTTAATCTTTTCTACTAAAGAGTGCTTATGCCTTCAAAAACTAAAACTCCCAGGATTCCATAACATTGAGCCATTGAAGTTAAAGTGTTGTCCATCTGCATTAATTCGATAGTGTATGTAGATGCACTCCCAAGAACTCTATCACTATTTCCTCTAGTTTGTGAGTGAATTTGACAGTTAAGCCATTTGTCTTTGGAAAACTTTTTGACGTTTGTCAAATTTCTGAGTGACTGCTATTTTTCTCTCAAAAACAACAACAAAAAAGATCCAGCCTGGCCAAAAAGAAAAGAAGATGAAATTGAAACTCATTTCAAACCCTTCCAGAGATTCATCTTCCTTCGCACACCTTTTTGGCAAAACCACAGGTTACCTCAAATATCCCTTCATGTCCCTGTTGTTCTCTGATCTATGAAACGGCTCAAAGATAAATGAAATCGGTTGGATCAAGAATTAGATGAAAATCGTTTTATATCCTTTACTGTTCTTACATAAATGAGCAGTTACATGTTAAGAACGATGAGGTGACTGATGTAATTAACCTCATAAAATGAAACTGCTGAGAGTGAGGAAAGGGGGGAAAGGATTATGACATACCACTGCCTAAAGATCCCAGAGACCATTGCAAGCAACTGGAAAGAAATTCTAGAAAATACAAAAACGCTCTATATTTTGGGGAAATGAAATAAGACATTCCGCATTGTATAGTGGGACTGGGACTTTAAGGGTTCGAATCCCCATTCAATCATTTCAATCCAACAAGGTGACCTTGAGAAAGCCACTCTCTTTCAGTCCATAGCAACACCCCTCTGAATAAACCTTGCTGAAAAACCCTATGAAAGTGCCACCATATGTTGGAGTTAACTTGAAGGTACATTGCAAACAGTGACAGCGACGACAACATGCCGATTGCTGGGTATGAGATGGCTTAATAAAGATCTGTATTGCACCAGTGCATTTTAACTTGTGCTTTAATAATATAGAATGAGAGGTGGCATGGTTAAATTCACAGGCACAAATTAATCAGGGTAAAAAAGCCAGAAAGATGTTAGGACGAAAACCAAAAGGATTTTGCTCCCAAATTAGGAAGCAGTCAATAAAACTGGTATGCATTGCTGGCTGTTGTAAATTAATGTGGATGTTTGTTTAGATTTTATGTTGTTCTATAATTTTGTCTGCCTGCGTGTAGTTTAATTGATGTTAGGTTTAATTTACTTATGTTAGGCTTTAATTTGTTTTAATGTTATTTTCATACTGTATGTGGGGGGGTTTTCCTGGGAATTTCTGTCAGTATTTATTTGTTTTATGTAGGCATTGAATGTTTGCTGTTGTATGTTGTTGTTATCATTATTTATCTTGGAGTTGTGGTGGATAGCTTGACAAAAACATCAATTCTACATGTGTGGTAGCTATGAAGAAAATTCAACTGCAATGTTAGGATCACTAGGAGAGAGATTAAAAATAAAATGTCCAGTATCATCATGCTTATACAAGCAGTCCTCAAGTTATGAACAAGATAGGTTTGTTCTTAAATTGAATTTGTATGTAAGTTGGAACAGGTACATTTTAAGTGTAATTCCAGCCAAAGATGGGTGGATGGATAGACGGACAGACAGACAGACGAACAGCTTTGGATAGCACATGGAAGGGTTAACACCCCTGTGGTGTTTGTTTTGCTGTCTATCCCCCTCTTCAGAAGATTTCATCTCACTTTCTGTCCCTGTGATCATGGATTGGTGATGCAGCTTCAGTGGAGACACCTTTTCCCTATGATAACTCTTTCAGGAGTGAATTTCCCTTCTGAGGGGAAGATTTCTCTTGCTCCCTGTTGTCTCACCCTCATTCTTAACTGTGAGTCATTTGTAAGTTGTGTGTTTGTAACTCAAGGACTGCCTGTATACTATTCTATGGAATAATCACATTTGGAATGTGGTATGTCTTTTTTATCATTTCTTCTAGTGAACATGATCATTGTCACTAGAGAGAATTGTACAGCTTACAGAACATAATGACACAGCTCACTCTAGGTTTGCAATGCTGTATGGCTAAGAATGCCAGGCAAAAAGTCTGAAAGCATTCCTAACAACATAAATAAGATGAGAGGATAACACACTTTCCTTTGAGCACTTGAGAACCTTGTCACTGTCTCTCAACACAGCCTAGAAAAACCTTGGTTGCTCCTTATTGAAAAAGGTTTTGCATTTGTCTGTTCTGAGTATTGCTATAAACTCGTTTTTATCCATACATCTAGTATACAGGGAAACAGGGTTAATAATATGTATGTCAGATTATCTTGGCACCAAAAGGGTGCACTGTCTGTGGACTTAACAATAGTAGTTAGAGGAATCTCTTTGACATGAAACACCTTCTGCACTCATTCATCTTTTACACAATTGGTTTTGTCTTGTGCTTCACCCTGCTTAGAATCATAGAATCGTAGAGTTGGAAGAGACCTCATGGGCCACCCAGTCCAACCCCATTCTGCCAAGAAGCAGGAAAATTGCATTCAAAGCACCCCCAACAGATGGCCATCCAGCCTCTGTTTAAAAGCCTCCAAAGAAGGAGCTTCCACCATGCTCCAGCGCAGAGAGTTCCACTACTGAATAGCTCACACAGTCACAAAATTCTTCCTAATGTTCAGGTGGGATCTCCTTTCCTGTAGTTTGAAGCCATTGTTCCATTGTGTCCTAGTTTCCAGGGCAGTGGAAAATAAGCCTGCTCCCACCTCCCTATGACTTTCCCTCACATATTTATACATGGCCATCATGTATCCTCTGAGCTGTTAATTTTTATTTTATTTTATTATTTTATTTATTATCTGACTTTTTCCCAATATAAAATGCAAAGCAGCTCACAGTATGACTTAAAATAAATATCACTAAAGCAACATATAATACACTTTTTAAAACCATTAAATAGACAATTATAAGATAAGAGATTCCACTCAAACATTAGGAGGAACTTCTTTACTGTTAGAACTGTTCAAGAGAAGACTAGATTGTTTCCGTGGGTGGTGGACCTTTCTTCTTCGGGGGCCTTAAAACAGAGGTTGGATGGGTTGTTATGGGTTTTTCAGGCTATGTAGCCATGTTCTAGAAGCATTCTCTCCCGACGTTTCAAGGAACATGAAAGGCACTGCAGACTACTTCAACCAGAGAAGTCAGCCATTGCAGAGCATCTGATGAACCAACCTGGACATAGCATATTATTTGAGAACACAGAAATGCTGGACCACTTTAACAACTACCATGTCAGGCTACACAGAGAAGCCATTGAAATCCACACACATGTGAACAATTTCAACAGTAAGGAAGAAATCATGAAAATGAACAAACTCTGGCTACCAATATTTTTTTTATTAAAAAAACTCTAAAATTGTAACAGCAAACAAAGAACAACACTCAAACACAGGGGAACTCCAGACAAGAATCAATCAGGTACAGCTAATCACCTCTCAACAAATGATTCCCCCAGACACTAACAAGCCACACCTAAAAACTGTCAGAACATCAAATACTAATCAGAGTGGTCAATTGCAATATCCACACTTGCAATATCCACACTTTCTCCCACCTTAGTCATTCCACAGATATATAAACCCAATTTTCCTAGTTTCCAACAGACCTCACAACCTCTGAGGATGCCTGCCATAGATGCAGGTGAAATGTCAGGAGAGACTGCTTCTAGAATATGGCCATATAGCCCAAAAAACCTACAACAACTCAGTGATTCCAGCCATGAAAGTCTTTGACAATACAGAGGCTGTATGGCCATTTTTCAGGTATGGTTTACTTATGTGTCCTCACATGGTGCAAGGAGGAATCGAGTGGATGGCTATTGGAGTCCCTTCCAACTCCAAGGTCTATCATTCTAGTATTTAAAAGACTCATTTGAACAGTTTAAAATACATTAAAAGAACAGTAAAATAAACTACAACATGCCTGTGCCACAATAATTTAAAGCCAAAGGCCTGCTAGATCTTTGCTTGCTAGTGAAAAAAGGGCAGAAAGAGGATAAACAGACCGTCCTGAGAGAAGGAATTTAATCACCTGGAAGGAACCACGTTCCACGTCTGCATTAAACATGCCTGCAATGATGGTGGGACTAAGAAAAAAGCCCTTCCCAAAAGAGCTTAACATTCAGGTTGGACTCTAGTGAGATAAGACTTTTCAAATAGTTTTGATGTGGTATCCCTGATCAGCTTCCCCCTGCCTTGCAGATTAAAACACGACATCTCAGAACAGATATTATAAATCCTGGTAAGAGGCAGGAAAGGTAAACCAAAATTATGAGGGTTTTGGAGCAAGAAAATACTGTCATGTTGATTGTGCTTGGGAGGAAAGGCAGCTAACAACACAAAATGAGCCTGAATCATACGGTAACTCCCAACCTTAGCAGGCGCAATCATTTTTTAAATGAGGAGGCAATGTGTGTCTACACATGGGTTCTGTTGGCTGCCTCTAGCTGGGGCTATCTGTAGGACTTAGCCCAGGCATGGGCAAACTTGGGCCCTCCAAAGCAGCTGAGGGGAAAAAGGAAGGGGCCTGAGGTTGTTAGGAATTGTGGGAGTTGTAGTCCAAAGCACCCGAAGGGCCCAAGTTTGCCCATTCCTGGCTTAGCCCATGATATGGCATTTGTTAAACAATGTATTGGGTGGAGAAAATGAAGAAAAGTCTGCATAATACCCAGGATCATCCAGTTACACCAACTCATAGAAAATTCAGTACAGATTAAAAGACCAGAAAATTGTACATTTATATACAGGCATAGTAAAGTCTGGAATAATTTCCACATTATGCTGTGATGGCCATCCATTGCGAAGGATTCAAAAGAGGAGTAGACATACTCATGCAGGATAAGGCTATTCAAGGTGCCTATATATTGCTTCCATGATTGGATGTACCATGTTATCTACCATTATCATGGTATCTACCAATGTCTACTGGGGGTAGGGATTATTGCCTTCCTATCCTACTTGTAGGGTTCCTATAAGCATCCAACTGCCCACTGAAGTGAACAGGATACAATTAGATGTGCCTTTGGTTTGCTCCAGTCTTCTGCCTTTAATGGTTTTTGATGAGAGTAAAGGTAAAGGTTTCCCCTTGACATTAAGCCTAGTCATGTCTGACTTGGGGGTGCTGCTCATATCCATTTCTAAGGTGAAGAGCTGGCATTGTCCGTAGACACCTCCTAAGGTCATGTGGCCAGCATGACTGCATGGAGCGCCATTACCTTCCCGCAGAAGTTATACCTATTTGATCTGCTTGTATTGTGGTGCTCATCTCCATTTCTAAGCCAAAGAGCTGGCGTTGTCCATAGACAGCTCCTAGGTAATGTGGCCAGCATGACTGCATGGAATGCCATTTCCTTCCTGCAGAAGTAGTACCTATTTGATCTACTCGCATTGTGATCCTTATCTCTATTTCTAAGCCGAAGAGCCAGTGTTGTCCATAGACACCTCCTAGGTCATGTGACCAGCATGACTGCATAGAGCACCATTACCTTCCTGCAGAAGCAGTACCTATTAATCTACTCACATTGTGGTACTCATCTCCATTTCTAAGTTGAAGAGCTGCCGTTGTCCATAGACAACTCCTAGGGCAGGGGTGCTCACACTTTTTCAGCATGCGAGCTACTCTTAAAGCAACCAAGTCCAAAAGATCTACCTGCCCCCTCCGCCATGCGCTCTTGCCACCGCGCGTGCTCCTGTTGCTGCTTTCCGCCCGCGCAGTGCTTCTTCTGCCTGCGGGGCATTGCAGGAAGGAGAAAGCACGAGGCAGGGCAGCCGGAGGGAGTGCTCCGCCCTGCCTGTCTCGCCGGCAACAGAGGCTGCACAGCTGCTTCTAGGCGAGAGAGAGGCAGGGCGCTCCCTCCAGAGGCCCCGCCTCATGCTTCCTTCTTCCTGCAATGCCACGCAGGCGAAAGAAGCACCGCAAGAGTGGAAGCCAGCAGCAGGAGCACGCGTGCGCGTAGGGTGTGCACGCGCATGGCAGGAGCGCCCCATCCAGCTGGTGAGACCCGAAGATCACCTGGAAGAGGGCCAAAGATCTACAAGTAGCTCCCAAGCTACCTAATGAGCACCCCTGTCCTAGGTCATGTGGCCAGCATGACTACATGGAACACAGTTACCTTCCCGTAGAATAGGTACCAACCTATTTGATCTACTCACATTGTGATGCTCATCTCCATTTCTAAGCCAAAGAGCCGGCATTGTCCATAGACACCTCCTAGATCACGTGGCCAGCATGAAGGCATGGAGCTCTGGTACCTTCCTGCAGAAGCGGTACCTATTGATCTTCTCACATTTGCATGTTTTGGAACTGCTAGGTTGGCAGAAGCTGGGGCTGACAGCGGGAGCTCACTCCGTCCACGGATTCGAACTGCCAACCTTCCGATCAGCAAGTTCTGCAGCTTAGCGGTTTAACCCGCTGCACCACCAGGGCTCCAAATACGCACAAATACACACAGGGACACATTTTTAAGGTCATTTAAGAGCGAGGATTCTGAATCTGTTTCCGCTTCCTTTTCCCACCTCGTTTTGCCCTCCCTGTACCTTGGATCCCTCAGCTCGATGGGGCCACAGATAGGGCACAACCTGGCCTCTTTCTCCCAGGAGAAAAAGTCGGGCACCAGGCAGCTCCTCACCCTGATTAACAGAGGAGCAAAGTCCTAGATACGAGAAAGCGGCAGTTCTCCCTCCCCAAAGGTTTCCTTTTTCAGCGCAGAGACGAGAATAATGAGGACTTTTTTTGCCAACACACATTACAGTCAAGGCCCAGATGCAGCGAGAGACAGATCTTCCAAATTACCCTTCCACGTTGCCTTCTCCCTGCCGCCTCCTAGGAAGAGAGAAACGCCTGCTTGAAGTTTTGTGCTGTTCTAATTGTGATCCGAGGGTTGTGGTTGGAGCTCTGGGCACGTATAGCTGGGATGAAGCAGGGAGGGGGGGGAGAGGGAAGGAGGAGGGGCCCAGCGACGTCTTTCTCTGAGCCTCTGAAGCCTATGGGAGTCATCCTTTCGGGATCGGGAAGAAGAGGGGCACGAACGGAAAAGGACGAGCAGGCAGGCTCCCCGCCCTCCCTGCTTCGGAGAGAGCCGAGGAGGCTTACTTACTATCGCTTGCAGGCGCTGAGGAAGGGGAGGAGGATCGCGGAAGTGGGAGGGGAAGAAGAAGAGGGAAAAAAAACCCTTCCACCCCACTCCACCCCCAAGACCCGGTCCTGCCAATTTTTTCCCAGCAGCCAAGAGGCAACGGAGCTGTTCTTCAGCACCGCGGTGCGGGGGAGCTGTCCATTTCAGCACCACCCGGCTTTCAATGCAGAGACGAGATCTGGAGCGCCAGGCGCCGGCAGCCTCTCCTCCTGCAGCAAAGGAAGCCCGGCTCTTCTCTGCTGCTTTCCCCTTCTCTTCCGAAGATTTCCAAGGGAAAGGGGGGAAGGAAATCCGCCTCCCTCCTCGGGGAGAAACTCCCCCCTCCTCTGCCTAACCTAGAGAGAGATTTCTCTGTCTCAGCACCGAACCTTGGCGCCTCCAATAACAACTGCTGCTCTGCCTCTCTGCCTTGAGGAGGGGGGAGGAAGGCAAGAAGAGCCATGGAAGGCGAAACCTCCGCACCTGTTCAGCTGAAATCAAGGGCTTACAATATACCGGCCAAGCTGGTTCGGTGGTAGGAAGAAGGCGAAGGGAGGAAGGCAGGAGAAAAGAAGGGAAGGGATCGGAAGCCGACAAAACAACGCCCCCCTTCCAAAAACACACACAAAAATCATAATAATTCGAGGAAGATAACTGGGAAGGAAAGGATTTTTTCATGGCGCAGGCTGCAGAGCTAAGCAAGAAGGCTGAAGGTGGCATCTCTGCTCTGACGGTCTCTAACTGTCTAGGTCCAGAGAATGGGCGAGTGTGTTGAGGATGCTGTTTCTTCTATTGCCGCTGCTGCTGCTGCTGTTCCCCTCTTCACTGTGGAAGCCATCTCCAAATTAGCCATTACATATGGAAACTGGAGACCAGAATTTTAGGAAAAGGGATTAAGGCGTCTCATTTTGGGTGGGAGGGGTGTTCTCTAATTTTCCCCCTTTTGTTTTATTTTTTAATATATATATAAGATATATATATATATATACATATATATATATATATATATGCAAATATATATTTATCTTATCTTATAAGATAACCGCCAGAACGTTTCTCTTTTCAAAGGCCAGCCTCTTCTTCCCCGTGTGATTTTCCCCCCTCCTCCCATTTACACAGATTCCGTGGGCTTTCTTACCTCCTTTTATAATATATACAGATATATCTATATCTATACTGATATAGATATATAGATCTAGATTTCTCTCGAATAGATACTATTATTTATTTATTACTATTATGATTAATAATAAATATTATTAGGTGAAATATTATTATTAATATTATTTTATTATTCTTATTATTCTTAACCTACCCCCCCAAACACACACACACACACTCAGACACACGGCCCAAGAATCAGAAGGCGGTGGGGTCTTTGTAGAATGAAGAATTATGGGGCTGTTTGACCGAGGTGTTCAGATGCTTTTAACCACCGTTGGTGCTTTCGCTGCCTTCAGCCTCATGACCATAGCTGTGGGGACCGATTACTGGCTTTACTCCAGAGGGGTTTGCAAGATGAAAGGGACCGGGGAGAACGAGACCAGCAAAAAGAACGAAGAAGTCATGACCCATTCTGGATTATGGAGAACCTGCTGCCTGGAAGGTATGGCATTCTGGACCTTCCTCTTCTCCCCTCCCTCCTCCTCCTGCCCCCACGCCACATCCACTCCCATCTCCACCCTCTCCCCAAAAAATATCCTTCTCACTTCTCATGGAAGCCAGAAAGCTTGGTTTAGTTTCTGGAGACGCGCAGGAAAGTTGGGGAGATCGCTTCTTCCTCTTCTCAAGGCCTCCTCCTCTCCCTTCATCCCATTTCCCCCTTTCCCCCCTGAAAACCTCGCTAAGCTAACCCGACTCCGTGGGGCCGCAACGCCCAACAGTAGCGCCTTCGATCCGCCTCTTTCCGGCTTTTCTCTCCCCCCCCCCCTCCCCTCTTTTTTTCTTTTTGGAACGCGCGCGAAATGTAATGTTCTTGGCCTGCGCCGTGTTGGCTTCTCCTGCCTCGGGTGCGCGTGTCGTGGGGAGGGAGGGGGGAGGTCGTGGCGGGACTGGGAGAGGGAGGTGGGGAGAGGAACTTGTGCTTGGTTCCCTTCATCCCTGCCACTTGTGTGTTTCACTCGGGAGGCTGCCTGAATGTGTAAACTCGCTCTAGATCCCTCCCCACAAAACATACATCACACTTCAGTTGTTGACTTTTTGGAGGGGGGGTAGTTTGGTCAGGGTCTCCCCCAACAGTTCGAATGTGGTCTTGTTTGTGGTTGGCTTCAAAGTGGGATTGGAGAGGAGTTGGGAAAAGGAGCAAGTTGCCCAAGGAACAAGTGGTGAGGAAGAGAGGGAGAAGGGGCAGGAGAAGGGAGGGGAAGGAAGGATGGAGGGGGGAGATAGGAAGGAAGGAAGAAGGAGGGAGGGAGGGAGGGGAGAGGGAGGATGGAAGGAAAGAAGTAGAGGGAGAGAGGGAAGGAGAGAGAGAGGAGGAGGGAGGATAAGAAGGAAGTGAGGGAGGGAGAGAGGAAGGGGGAGAGATGGAGGGAGGAAAGAAAGGAGGAAGGGAGAGGAAGGAAAGAAAGAAGGAAAGAAGGGAGGGAGGAGGAAAGAAGGGAGGAAGGAGGGAGGGGAGGGAGGATAGAAACACGGAAGAAAGGAGGGAGGAGGGAGGAAGAGAGGGGAAGGGAGGAAAGAAAGAAGGAAGAGGGAAGAAGGAAGGAAGGAAGGATTCCTCCTCTTCCCTCATCTTTGATGGGAAAGTGGACTAGAAATCCAAAAGATGGCTGTGGGCAGGCATGTAGCGGGGGGGGGGCTAAGGGGGCTTCAGCCCCCCCTCCCCGAAATTCTCAGGTGGTCCGTGAGAAGGCCTTACTGGTACATTATTTAAACTGTTACGTTTATTCATATCATGATCTGATCACCATGCTCATTATATCCCACATTATTGGGGTTATTGGGATAACAATACAAAAGGTAGACCCTCTTCCACCCAGTCTCAGCCCCCCCCGGAACCAAACTCAGCCCCCCCCCCGAATCAAAATCCTGGCTACGGCCCTGGCTGTGGGCTACTGGTGCAGCCCGCTTTGGGGGCCCAGGCAAGGCTGTACCTCTCCTCCCTCCAAAACACCTCCCCCGTTCTTGATTCTACACGTGAGAGGGAGGGAGGTGTCGAGAGGGACTCTCCCGGCCGTGCCTGGAAAGAGAGGGAGGAAAGGAAGGGCAGGCACAGCGACTGCTCCACCACCGCGGAGCGCCTGTTCCCAAGCTCAGAAGCTGGAAGTTGGCAGAGAGAGAGAGAGAACAAGGAAATGGCCGTGGGATGATGGGTGATCCTCTGTCACGCATGTCCCATGCTTGGCTTGTCGGGTCCCCGCCTCAAAAGGCGATTGGCGGCCGCTGGGCTGGCAGGGCGATGGCTGGGAGACGGGCGAGGAGCGGATCCTGCAAAATGGGATCCGGGGAGGAGAGCGGGGAGAGACTGATAGGCTCCCCCTTTGCTTCAGTGGGCTCCTTCGCTCTAGAATGAGAGGGGAGGAAGAGAAGGCCAAGTGCGCTGGGAGGAAGAGCCTCTGTGGCTGGGAAGCAGAGCGGCGTTGCTCTCTTCCCTCCCTCCCTCCTTTCCCCCCTCCCCCTCTCTCTCCTCCCCCCGCACCCGCGCCTCTTCTTGGTGCAAGCGGCTGAGTGATGGCTGAACATGTTTGGAATCGCTAAGTGACTTCATTGAGCGATGGTCTCTTTTGACGCATACTGCATCTGGTGCCCTTTCGCGCTCCAAGCCGCTGCCTTTCGGATTCTGCAGAGCACTTCCAGGATGGGGAGGCACTAGGCCAGCAAAAAAAGGGGGGGGGGAGAAGGGGGAGAGAAGACGGGAAGGGGGCTGGGGAGAGAGGGAACGTGCCTGGCCATTGAAACCCTGGCGCCCGAGGGGGAGAGAGGAAACCCGCGCCGAACACTTTCCCCCAGCTCTTCATCCACACGGGACCCAGTTGGGCACCACTTTCAACTGCCATGGCCCAGCGCTAGGGAATCCTGGGTGTTGTAGTTTTGAGGACAAGCATTCTCTGCCCAAGAGGGCTAACTACGGGCACTTCCACACAGCCCTCTATCCCAGAATATTAAGGCAGGAAATCCCACATTATCTGAGTGTGGGCTCAGGGCCCTTCCACACAACCCTATATATCCCAGAATATCAAGGCAGAAAATTCCACAATATCTGCTTTGAACTGGGTTATCTGAGTCCGCACTCAGATAATGTGTGATTGCCTGCCTTGATATTCCGGGATATAGGGCTGTGTGGAAGGGCCCTGAGTCCACACTCAGATAATGTGTGATTTCCTACCTTGATATTCTGGAATATAGGGCTGTGTGGAAGGGCCCTGAGTCCACACTCAGATAATGTGAGTTTTTCTGCCTTGATATTCTGGGATATAGGGCTGTGTGGAAGGGCCCTGAGTCCACACTCAGATAATGTGAGATTTTCTGCCTTGATATTCTGGGATATAGGGCTGTGTGGAAGGGCCCTGAGTCCACACTCAGATAATGTGAGATTTTCTGCCTTGATATTCTGGGATATAGGGCTGTGTGGAAGGGCCCTGAGTCCACACTCAGATAATGTGAGTTTTTCTGCCTTGATATTCTGGGATATAGGGCTGTGTGGAAGGGCCCTGAGTCCACACTCAGATAATGTGAGTTTTTCTGCCTTGATATTCTGGGATATAGGGCTGTGTGGAAGGGCCCTGAGTCCACACTCAGATAATGTGAGATTTTCTGCCTTGATATTCTGGGATATAGGGCTGTGTGGAAGAGCCCTGAGTCCACACTCAGATAATGTGGGATTTTCTGCCTTGATATTCTGGGATATAGGGCTGTGTGGAAGGGCCCTGAGTCCACACTCAGCTAATGTGTGATTTCCTGCCTTGATATTCTGGGATATAGGTCTGTGTGGAAGAGCCCTGAGTCCACACTCAGATAATGTTGGATTTTCTCCCTTGATATTCCAGGATATAGGACTGTGTGGAAGGGCCCTGAGTCCACACTCAGATAATGTGAGTTTTTCTGCCTTGATATTCTGGGATATAGGGCTGTGTGGAAGGGCCCTAAGTCTACACTCAGATAATGTTGGGTTTTCTGCCTTGATATTCCAGCATATAGGACTGTGTGGAAGGGCCCTGAGTCCACACTCAGATAATGTGGGATTTTCTGCCTTGATATTCTGGGATATAGGGCTGTGTGGAAGGGCCCTGAGTCCACACTCAGATAATGTGAGTTTTTCTGCCTTGATATTCTGGGATATAGGGCTGTGTGGAAGGGCCCTGAGTCCACACTCAGATAATGTGGGATTTCCTGTCTTGATATTTTGGGATATATGTCTGTGTGGAAGAGCCCTGAGTCCACACTCAGATAATGTGGGATTTTCTGCCTTGATATTCCGGGATATAGGGCTGCGTGGGAGGGCCCTGAGTCCACACTCAGATAATGTGGGATTTCCTGCCTTGATATTCCGGGACATAGGGCTGTGTGGAAGGGCCCTGAGTCAAGACAATCCCATCATGGATGATACAAGCCAGGACTTGTACAACACTGCTCGTTACAGTGGTGAAAGCACACTGTACAATGTTTCCGGAACATGGCCATACTACCCGAAAAACTTACAACAACTCAGCCAGTAGGCTGTTGGGAATATTGGGAGTTGGAGTCCAAAACACCTGGAGGGCCCAAGTTTGCCCATGCAGCCACGGACGGAGAGGAGGCTTTGTTTGTGAGAGGCTGGAGGAGAGAAGGAAAGAGAAATTACGCTCCCTATCTACACTGGCCATTTAATGCGGTTTCAAACCGGTTTGTGAGAAAGTGGTTGATTACATAGGAAATCCTGGAACCGGTTGGCGCCCGGATGGTGATGATACAAACTCTCCAGGGCTTTCTTTCGTGCTCTTCTGTGGGAGTTTGCTGCCTGGCCGCCGCAATTGGAAGCTAGTTCCCAACTGCATTCAATGGCCAGCCTGAATGGGCCTACCTTGCCTTCCTTGCTGGGGTTTGGGAGCTGCTGGGCAGATGGGGGAGCTGCTGGCGGAGGGAGAAGAGGAGGGAGGGAGGGAGTCTGAGGCCGGCTGTGCTCCGGTGGATCCGCACAGACACGTCTCTCTGGCGGCTGCTAGGCATTTGGCGCGGAAAGGCGAGAGGGGAGGAGAAACTGGCCTCTTCGCTCCCCTTTTGCACGAGCATCTCTCCCTCAGTCCCTCCCTCCCTCCATGGGAAGCTCTTGCCCATTAAAAGGGCCAGGCCTCAGTAATTAAAAGCGCCCAATATCCCCCCTTTTTAGGCCTGCAAGTTGGGGGGACATCATGCATCCACACTGTGGAATTAATGCAGTATTGATACCACTTCAACTGCCAAGGTTCGATGCTAAGGAATCATGAGACTGAGATATGCATTTTGGTGAGGCACCAGCACTATTTAGGAGCCCAAAAGCCTTTTATTAAGCTGGCATTTAGCGATGGCAGTCCAAGGGCCTTTCCGCACACCCCTATATTCCAGAATATCAAGACAGAAAATCCCACCACTTTGAACTAGTTTATCTGAGTCCACACTCAGATAATGTGGGATTTTCTGCCCCAAATGGCATCGAGCTGCATTCATCCCTCAGTGTGTGGGCCTAAGGAAAGAGGGAATAGCCATAGAAGGGCAAAATGAGAGTGTTGCCCCCTCTCCATCAGAATTCTGCCCTTCTAAAATGCCTCTTTCCCCCTCTTTCAGTCCCAAATTACTAGCCTTGTGGTCATTTGAATAGATCCACTTGAGTGTTTAAGAATACAATTGAGGCATCCAAAGGAAAGAGGCAGGCAAAGTTCCCAAGGGGATGCAAACACAGCAAATGGGAAGCATTTTCAAGTGTCTAGATCAGGCATGGGCAAACTTCAGCCCTTCCTGTGTTTCGGACTTCAACTCTTACAATTCCTAACAGCCGGTCAACCTCGGACCTCTTCCTTTCCCCCCTCAGCCACTGAGGCTGTTAGCAATTATGGGAGTTGAAGTCCAAAACACCTGGAGGACCCATGTTGGCCCATGCCTGGGTTAAAGGCTTCTATCCTTTTAACCTTTGTGAGGTGATGGGTGTTGTGATCCATCACAGCATTGCATTGGAGGGCACGGCAGAGGCAACGCCTGCCATTTCCCCATTGAAAATCCCATTGAAAACCCAGTGTAAGGGAAAGGAAAGGGCCTGGCGCTGACCAGCTGTTAGGATTTGTGGGAGTTGAAGTCCAAAACACATGGAAGGCTGAAGTTTGGCCATGCCTGGTCTAGATCCCTGCAATGATAGACATTTGGGAAAGAAAATGTCAGGGGAACAGAGGCAGAAATCTTCTTTGTAGGTAGGTTGTTACTCTCTTTTCCCCCTTCCTCAACTATACTCCTGGACTAGGCCAAGGATGCTCCTTACTTGCCTTGAGGTGAGTTAGCTAGCCTTCCATGTTGGGTTCTTTTCTGAGTTTGGGACTCCCAATAGCCCAAACAGTAAATCCCCTGCCCCAGTCCTAAGCCCATTATCCCCTCTGACTCTGAAAGCCCTTTACTTCTCAGGAGAAGAAAGAGAGAAGCCTTCTTTTTTCCTTCACCCCCACCCAGTCTCTAGAAGAATAAAAACCTCACATCACAGGTTTCAGAGAAATCAGGTCGAACTGCTATTAATGGCTCCAAATGAAAAAAAGTCATAGTAGCGTTTTTTTGATCTACTCATTTCCCTTCCCTCTCTTTCTCTCTCCTCTCTTTTTATGGGAAGGTTGACCTCGAGATGTGTTGTTTTGAATTTCCAGAGTTTGGAAAAGTTCCTTTTTGAAGTTTGTATAGCCCCAAATCCTCCTCAGCCGGGATGGCCAATTGGCAGGATTCTGAGAGTTGTGTTCTTTTAAAAAGGAAGTGTTCTAAGCGGTGGCCTCCCATGCTCCATTTAGTGGATCTCAGGGTTCTAGTTTTGTTTGGTTTGTTTTTTTCCTGTCAGGAGTGACTTGAAAAAGTGCAAGTCACTTCTGGATGTTGCCCAGGGGATGCCCAGATGTGTTGATGTTTTACCATCCTTGTGGGAGGGTTCTCTCATGTCCCTATATGGGTAGCTGGAGCTGACAAAGGGAGCTCATTCACACTCTCCCCAGATTTGAACCTCCGACTTGTCGGTCTTCAGTCCTGCTGGGGGGCTAGTAAACAACAGAAATAAAACTTGCTACAGTGAAGTGGGTTAGGGTGCCTGGACAAGATGTTTTGGATTTGTTTTAAGGAGCAGCGTTCCCCACTTCTTAAACTATTTCCCTTCTAAAGAGAAAAGGCAGTTTTGGAAAGGTCACCTGGCTCAACTTGAAAACCCACAAATGCAGCAAAAAGTGGTGCCCACTTCAACCCTTTCCAGTTGGGGATTTTTTAAAAAACAGATTGGTTAGTTCTTTTAAAATAAAGTCTCAGTTTTTCTACTAGTGTTCATCCTAGTAAGGAAGATGGGATTCAGCTAGAATTAAGGGTAGATAGGGTCATTCTGGATCTTGTGGTGGTGCATTCACATCATACAACTATAACACTTTGGTTCTGCTTTTACTGACTCGGGATTTGTTATTCAATGTGTTCTCTATTGCACTCTGGCAGAGAATTGTAAGTGCCTCTGCAAATGAGTCCTCTAATTCCATAGCCATTATAGTAACAAACTGTTATATAAGCTGATAGTGTGGCTGCCATATAAGTGGATTTTGGAGTTATTTGCTGTCAATTAGCAAAATTTCTAAGGACCCTTTCACATTGCACACTTAGGGCTCCTCCGCACAGCCATATAACCCAGAATATAAAGGCCGTAAATCCCACAATATCAGCCTTGAACTGGATTATATAGCAGTGTGGACTCAGATAACTCAGTTCAAAGCAGATATTGTGGGATTTTCTGCCTTGATATTCTGAGTTATATGGCTGTGTGGAAGGGCCCTTAGAGCACAATATTTTTTCTTTAACTGCTATGGCTGCATCATATGGAATTCTGGGGTTTGTGGCATGTTGTGGTTCTTGTTGTTGTGTGCCTTCAAGTCATTTCGGATTTATCAAAGGGTTTTCTGGGACTGAGAGTGTGTAATTTACCTGAGTGTGTAATTTTCTATAGTTGAGTGGGGAATTGAACTATGGCTCCCGGAATCAGAGTTTAATGCTCAAACCAGTACTCTACACACACTCTTTCTCTCATTTGTAGTGTATCATAGAATGCAGCTAGGACAGATAAAATACAACTATAAACTGTAGTGCGAAAGGGACCCCACTCCAACAGCTGAACAAGAACAGCAATGCAACTTCCCACCACACATTGGGGGGGGGGGGGGACTGTTCAGCTTGACAGAACCAGAAGGAAATATATATATGTGGAGGAATTGTGAGCACCAATCCACCCTGTTAACGCAAACAAATTCCTGGGCTCAGCAGCATCTCAGAAACTACACATTCTTCCATTTGAAGTGTATATCATTCATAGAGAAAAGAAATGTTATTCCTTTCCGAACCACAACTCCCAGACTTCCCTTCCTACCATCATAGCTGTGGTCTAAAAACAGTAACTCTTCTGAGCCCTTGAATCTATGGTGCTTAGTGACTCTCTGGGCCCTTCCACACAGCTATATAACTCAGAATATCAAGGCAGAAAATCCAACAATATCTGCTTTGAACTGGGTTATCTGAGTCCACACTGCTATATCTCCCAGTTCAAAGCAGAAAACGTGGGGTTTTATTCAGCTGTGTGGAAGGGGCCTTCAGGTTCTAGGAAATCACAAAGTAATTCATGCAAGACTGAAATTTGCCACTCCCTGGATTAAATTCCCACAGTATCCCCTTGAAAAATGTGGGGATTTAGGGTTCATGTGTCAAAATGTCACCAGGAATAGGTTGTTCCTATATCACTCCTTGCTTAATGGTAGGGGGGGGTCTCCTCCTGCCTTTTATACTTATCCCCTTAACTAATTATTTTAATTGCTGTGCACATCATGATTTGCCTGAGGTGTAGATGAATAGAGTCAGGAAAGCATATGGATTTCATACAGAAGTCTCTCTATCCTAAACCTTCTCCCCCTCCTCTAAATCTAGCTTTGCTCCTTGAATTGTGTGATGAAACAGGATATATTTTGTAGCTGTATAGAGAAAAACCAGTTCCCTCTGTGTATGGAAAATATCTAGTCTTTCTGTATTATTTTCGCAAGAATGCAATCCACTACAAATTGTATTTGTGCTACTCATTTGCTAAGTATAATAACTCATGTCCTGCCTTATGTTTGTGTTTTGGGAATGACATCTCACCTTTGCATGTAATAGGAGCAGTTTTCTCTCAGGAAAATGTGATTAAACTAAACTCACCCATTTTTATTATTGTTATATTTATTTATTTATACCCTGCTTTGTTTCTCTCGAAGGGGACCCACACCTTCAAAGCATGGTCTTTATTACTAGAAGCATGAAGAGCACTATGCAAAACCCACACGTTCTTATTGTATCCCTGTGGAAGTGATGCCTGTGGGAAGGGTCTTTAGCCTGGTCCAAGTAAAGAGTGATTTGGTGTTTGGATGTCAAAGGGTAGCCAGTTACATAAGCTCCAGGAAACATGCTTTATAGGCCAAGGTGACCTCCAGCCCATCCAGCTGTTTTTTTCTAGAAGGAATGAAAAAGAGGATAGACTGATAAGGGGGCGATACAATTTCATGCCTGCAGTTTCAGCATTTTTGTGGCCTTTTACAACTGCTGTCATGTGGAATTAAACCCTACTTCACACAATGGGTTTTGCTTCAAGAAAACCTGGGTGAGATGGCGGGCTAAATCCAATTGTCAGTTCTCCAACTAAAGTCAACATATTGAGTCAATGGGGCTTACCTAAGTGGTGATTTACCAAGTTTCTATTGATTCTCTGGGTATACTTCAGTTAAGAGTAACAATTGGATTTAGGTCTCTCAGTGTGTTTTTTTGGAGGCTGAAAAATCTCTATTATACCTCTACAATTTGGGATCAGTTAGCATCATTTTGGTTTTTACATAGTAGCAAACACCAGGATGTGTCATCAGCCTCACTCTGTTCATTTTTTTAAATGCCCTGCTCCCTTGCATTGTTTCTGGAAAGGTTATGTATGTCTCCTCCACAGAATTATACTAATTTGCATCCTCCCTTGTAAAGATTGTTTTTAGTTGGGCAGGAATAGGGAGCTGCATTTGTGTGTTGCAGCAAAACAACCAAGAATCTTATGTTATCTTCAAAGCTAACGCATTTCATTGGGCGTAAGATGGTGTGGATGGTAGTCCACATTAAACCATAGGCTACACTCCACAAAGCCTTGTGTCAAATAAAAGGTCATGAAGATGCCACAAGGTTCTTCAATGTGTTCACAACTTCCCTATTTTCTGTGTATTTTTTAATTTGAGAAAAGCATCTTTAAAAGAATGAGCAGCAGGATGTCTGTCCCTACCCACATTATGTGTCACCTTGTGTGACACTCACACTGCTGCTTCCTCAAAACTGGGACTGTTGGGGACAATTGAGCAGAAGCTAAGTATTAGAATCATAGAGTTGGAAGAGACCTCGTGGGCCATCCAGTCCAACTCCCTGTCTAGAAGCAGGACAATTGTGTTCAAAGCACCCCCAACAGGTCAAGCTTTTTTTCATCTTCCAACCCAAGTCTAGATGGATAGGTGTATTAGATTCTTTTCTGTTGTAACCACCAGTAACAGCAAGAATAACTAGTTCCTGTAGCATTGTCCAAACAAACAATGCATATCATTATTTATTGTTGTGTGTCCCAAATCACTTCCAATTAATGACAACCCTAAGGTCAACTGATCACAGGGGTTTGTTTTGTTTTTGTGCAAGATTTGTATAAAAGAGGGTTGCATTTGCCTTCCATTGTGGCTGGGAGAGTATGACTTGGCCAAGGTCATCCAGTGGGTTTCTGTGACCAAGTGCGAATTCAAATCTGGTCTCCAGAGTAATAGTCTAACACTCGGACTACTACACTACTCTTTGAGGCATCTAAGAAATCTTATGCCCTATTCTATTTGTTCTCTTAGAACAGTGTTTCTCAACCTTCTTAATGCTGCAACCCCTTAATACAGTTCCTCATGTTGTGATGACCCCAACCATAAAATTATTTTTGTTGCTATTTCATAACTGTAATTTTGCTACTATTATGAATTGTAATGTAAATATGCAGGATGTATTTTCATTCACTGGACCACATTTGGCACAAATATCCAACATGCCCAAATTTGAATACAGGTGGGGTTTGTGAGGTGGGGATTGATTTTGTCATCTGGGAGTTGTAGTTGCTGGGATTTATAGTTAACCTACAATCAAATAGCATTGTGCACTCCCTCAACAAAGGGATTGAACCAAACTTGGTACACAGAACTCCCATGACCAACAGAAAATACTGGAATGGTTTGGTGAGCATTGACCTTGAGTTTTGGAGTTGTAGTTCACCCATATCCAGAGAGCACTGTGGACTCAACATTGATGGATCTGGACCTAACTTGGCACAAATACTAAATATGCCCAAATGTGAACACTGGTGGAGTTTGGGGGGAAACAAACGTTGACATTTGGGAGTTGTAGTTGCTGGGATCTACAACCAAAGAACATTCTGAACCCCACCAATGACAGAATTGGGCCAAACTTCCCATGCAGAACCCCCATGCCTTGAAGGGACTTGCTGGCATGAGACTCCCTTAGCCTCACATGCTCTCCCTCGCCTGCACATGCATAGCATCCTGCTATGTGCCAAGCAAGGCTGCTCTCCCCTCTCTGTTTGGAGTCTCAGAAACAGCCCTCCCCTTGGCTAGAGGCCAGCTGAGAGGCCAGCCAATCAGAGTGGAGGAAGGCTTTTGGTGGGAGGATTCTCTGTTTCCAAAAAGAAAGAGAATGACAGGCTGAGAGATCTTCAGCCTTCTCTGCCAAAGAGGTTCCTAAGACCATCAGAAATATATGGTTTCTGATGGTCTTTGGCAACCCCTCTGAAACCTCCTTGAAACTCTCTCCCCAAAAGAGGTCCTAACCCCCAGGTTGAGAAACGCTGTCTTAGAAGGTGCCACTGGAGTCAATGCTTATTTCTTCACAATAATGGTTTCAGTCAGATCTGAGGCAGCACACGCATCCTAGCTCTGATGTAGGTTTGGTGCAATTTTGTAAAATTTGAAACAAGATATTTTTAAAGCTTTGCTCATATTCATCATGAAGCCAAATTTGAGGAAACTGAATTGTATTCTACCCTATACAGTTTATATCACCCTTGGGTGCTTTGTGTGAAGTACATACCTATGTTCATGTAATACATAGCTAAAGTGTATGTGTTCCACTGAGATCCTGTGTAGATGGGTAAATAATACTGAGTAACTGCTTTCTTAGCAGGAAAAGACTCACCAGAAAGAGATAATTTGGAATGAAGAATCTGCAGGTGTTGGAAGCACTTAACCCAGACTTCTCCAGCCCATAGCTTCCAGATGTTTTGAACATCATTTCCCACTCCCTGTCCACCATGAGCCATATAAGCTGGATTGTTGGCAAAGGCTTATTTTATACTTTTCATGCTCAAGACTTCTCTAAACCACTACTTCCCTATTTGTTTTTGCACTATAACACAACAGAATCAAAGGGGTTCATGCCCCCCTTCCAAAAGTAGTCTGTGGGGACTGTGGGTCTCCCTGAAATGACCTGGCAAAACTGGCTCCTATGTAGTTCTCAATTAAAAGCGTACAGCTTGAGTAGGCCTTATCCAAAATGCTTGAGACCAGACATGTTTTTGATTTTTCTGGATTTTGGAATACCCATATTTGCACACACACACACACACACATAATATGACCTATATATAAATGAAATATATGGATGTATCATATACACCTTATATACACAGTCTGAAAGTAATTTCATACATAATACTTTTAAATAATTTGTACATGAAATGAAGTTTGTGTACATCAGTGGTTCCCAAACTTTTTTGGCCTACCGCCCCCTTTCCAGAAAATCTTTTACTCACCACCCCCTTATAAATTATTTTTTTTAAAAAAATAATAGCAATTAAACAATTAAATATATGTATTAATGCAGTGGTTCTCAACCTTTCTAATGCCATGACCCCGAAATAAGGTTCTTCAAGTTGTGGTGACCCCCAACCATATTTCCGTTGCTACTTCATAAATAATTTTGCTACTCTTACGAATTCTAATCTAAGTATATAATATGCAGGTCAAAGCGAAGGGGGCAGGGCCAAAGAAGAGGGCAACGCGACCCCTCCTCAATAGCCAATCATTCACAGCCACCTTAAAGGGGTTCACCGCCCCCCAAATTCCCCTGAGCCTCCCACCGCCCCCTTGGATCACCTCATTGCCCACCAGGGGGTGGTACCACCCACTTTGAGAATCAGTGGTGTACATGGAACCATCAGAATGGAAATGTGTTATGATCCTATCCATCCATTTGGACAATTTGGGGTTATTTTGGACTTCTGAATGAGGAATGCTCAACCTGAATAAAACCATCAAGTGCTAAGTAACATTAAGACATTCTTGTTGTTCTTGAGTCCTCCCAGAAATAATAAAAGCTTCTTCAATCTATCAGAGACACACTTATTTGGGAATAAATTCCACTGAACCCATGGAGGACACTTCTAAGTGCAAACTATGCTTGTAAGAATCTTCATATTTAAGGATGCTTAAATGACAGTGAATTGGAAAATAATCTGCTATCCTCCTTGCAAGAACTTGCAAGTAGACAAAATTAATAGCAACCTGCTTGTCTGCATTGAACTTTCCCTACATTAAAAATCGTTCTTGTGGGCAAAATGTACACGTGTTTCCCAGGAAAACTGTGAAGGCTTCCAGTAGATATGGATAACCATATGGTAGAGCCTCACCTTTCAAAGGTGGTTATGATTGTGTGACAAAGTGCTCTTTGCCTCACACTGGGGGATAGAATTATCCCCCATCCACCCACCCAACTCCAGAAATTAGCCATCCCTGATTTAGAAGGCAGTTGAGGAAATGGCTGATAATGTGTTGAGTTTCTGCTAGGAATTATTTCAAGGAGAGTTACTTTGATCCTCAAGAGATTGGTTTAATCAGGGCTCCTGATGAAAATAGGTGTATGCGGGAGGGAAATATCCTAAAAATTACTGAGGTAATTATGATTACTGATTACTGAGCTGATGTATATGAAATGCTCCAAACAGTTAACATGTATAATAGAACTGCTATATATAATTTTATTACAAATAAACAGGGCTGGAGTGTGCGGAGGAAGAAGCTGTCGAGATCTATGTCTAGAATAGGAATGGGGGAATATTTGGATGTTAAGGTTTCAGTTCCCCATAGGCTTGTCTTTCAAAATGGCCTATGGTAAGAGAATATGGGAGTTGTAGTTCAAAAGATCTGGAGGATCAAAGATTCTTTGCACTAGATTTTGTGCATCTTTTCAGAAATAAAACAACTACCTTGCTCCCTTCAGCTAGGATAAAATAGCATAGTACTTCAACACCAATATTCAAGAAACCCAGGATTGCTGACTGAAAGGTCAGTGGTTTGAATCCAGAGAGTGGGGTGAGCTCCCATCTGTCAGCTTCAGCTTCTCATATGGGACAGGAGAGAAGCCTATTACAGGATGGTAAAACATCTAGGCGTCGCCTGGGCAATGCTCTTGCAGATGGCCAGTTCTCTCACACCAGAAGTGACTTGCAGTTTCTCAAGTCGCTCCTGAGACGGAAAAAACACCCCAAAAACCAATATTCAAAGGCCCACATATGTCCCCTGCACATAGAATGTAATGGATTGTTACCTTGTCTATTAGATCAGGCAGCAAAATGTCTTAGATTGTCCTTGACAATATCCTTTAAAGATTTCAGTACTGTGTAAATTAAAATAAATTAAAAAGAAAAAAATAAAGCAGTACCAGCTTGAGTCCTGACTCCTCATAATTAGTGTTACCTGCAAAATTTTACCTAACAGGAAATTCAAATAGCATGCAAAGGTTTAAACTCAGGGGGGGAAACAGCTGAAGGGGAAAGTGGAAATGGGGTGGGGAAGTAGGCATGTACATCCCTGGATTTAATTATCTGGAAGTACTTCCTGACAAAAAAGCTGTTAATCTTCTTTCTCCATAGGCACCACATTTCATCTTCCCCAACCCTTCATATGAGTTGAATTCCAGCTCTTATTATCTCAACTCAGCATGGCCAATGGCTATAATGGTTTGAAGCCCAGCACATGTAGAACTACTTGACTTTGACCGGGGACCACTCTCCAACATTAGTTGCCATCTCCTCACCCACAAAAAATCCATATTTAATGAGCCTCGGCCCTATAAGAGGGTTTTGCGAGACCAGTCACTCTTGTTGCAATGGTGTAGTAATGGTGAGGCTATGGACCATATTTTAGTTCTTGCGGACCACTGGTGGTCCACAGACCACAGGTTGGGAACCACTGCGCTAAACATTGTGAAGTTTCATTCTGTCCATACTATTAATCTTCTTGCTCCAGGCATTGCTAGTTTTCTGGGTTGTGCAATTAGGGGGAAAGCCTTGTTAATTGCTTGTTTGTATGTCAAACAGCTCAAATTGCAAACTCATATTAGTCCTGTCTTCACAAGCTTTTTCTTAGATAGCCATTTACTTCTTAGCTACTACCTATTAATTTTGATGAATGTTATTTTTCAAGCTCTGGTTGAAGTCTCTCTAACTAGGGACTCATTTGGCCTTCCTTTTATCGAAACCCAGGAACTGAAAGAGATTGGCTTGCTCTGGCCTTGTGAAGCAAATTGGGAATGAATGCGATTTTCTTTTGTTGCATGGTTATTGGCTTTGTCACGCCATTACTATCAGAGGGGGGATCGGTCTTGGAGGCTCATTCATGGGGCGGAGGGCAGGGTGAATGATCTGCCAAGAGTGATGCACAAGAGTTTAGACAGCGTTGTGGATTTGCTTGGTGTGAAAGCAAGTAATTGAACAGAGGCTGATGCTGCAAAGAACACAGCAAAGAAAAGATACCTTCTGGAAGGAAATTAATGAGCTCATTGCTTATTCTTTGCTGTTAGTTCTAGCAGAGAGGTGCAGTGGGCACATCAGTCTGAGGGCAATTTCAGTCATCAAACAGCCAAGCGGGCTTGGGTGAGGAGGCAAGCATCAGAGCTTGATAATGTTATTATTTTGAATATAGATCCCAGAATCCCTAGTTGGTATGGCCAAATAATCCTCAAAGCCCAAGCAGGCTTTAGACAGTTTTTTCTCCACTCATCTTCTCCTGAACCTTTTCTGATGAGACAGAACACCTGCTATTCATTCTCATTTACACACACACACACACACACACACACACACATATATATATATAATATCTATTCAATCTTAAGGTAGCCATGGCTCATCTCTTGACCCTTTTGTTAGAGTTTTCCAAAGTTTTTTTTTTTACCACAGTCTGTTTGTAGTTTTAAAATTCTTCTTGTATGACTTGGTCTTCTGAACAATTTTGCCATTAGACCACCCACACCTATACCTTGACTGTCAGTATATAAGCCATCATGCCAAGTTTGGGATTCTGCAGTGCCTTTTGCGGGCCTTGCTTTTGCCAGCCTGGACTGCTTGGACTCACACGACTTCTCCTAGCTTGATTTATAATACCACATGCTGTTCCAGCCTGAAGATTTCTTCTGAGCACAACACACCATTAATTGCTGTGTGTGAAGGTTTAGCAATTGCATCCTTGCAAGAAGCCTGGATACAGGGTTGTGTCTCCCACAGAGCAGTAAGCAATTGCCCAGGACACTGAGCACATACGAGTAGCTGGTTGTCTGTATGCAGCGAGGGTTGGATAAGGGCCATGTCTCAGCAGGCAAGTTCATGCTGTGTGTATATAAAGTCCTTGGCATCTTTGGTTGAAATAAAGGGATAGGAGAACCATGCCTCCCTCTTTATCTTCCTCTGTCTCTTGCTAAAAACCTAAGGCCTTTCTACACAGCCATACAATCCAGAATATCAAGGCCAAAAAACCCACAATATCAGCTTTGAACTGGGTTTTCTGAGTCCACTCTGCCATATATCCCAGTTCAAAGCAGATAATGTGGGATTTCATTCAGCTGTGTGGAAGGGAACCTAGTCAGCCATTGTCTGCCAAAGTAAATGTCCCTTGACACAGGTCAGCCCTTTGGTCTGGGTTAGCATCAGTGTTTGTTACAGATAGGAAATTTGATACAGTGTGCTTTCAGTCATTTGTGAGAAAACAGTTGAGAATGTCAGAAAAGGAGAAAGGCAAAGCCCTTGTTGAGATCTAGAGCCTAAGATTTGGGGAGCTTATTGGACATTTCATTCCTCACTACTCTGGGTTCAGTTCTGCAGAGATAGGTTGGCGGCCAGTGGCAATTGACTAAGCTCTGGTGAGGCTACCATGAGATACATCACCCTCAGAGGCAGAGAGCTAGGGCCGGTATAAAAATTGCAAGCTCTGACCAGCGTGCCTGCTGTTGTGCATGCGGTGATGGATAGGTTAACATTGTCCTGAAATGCACCACAAATGGCTGCCTTTGCAAGAGTGGAAAGCACAGCGAGAGGGATGTGAAGCTGCAGTGTAGCAGCAGCAGGAACATCGCCACCACATGCAGCAATTGCACGGGTAGAATGAGAAACGTGCTGACTTTGCCAGAGTTGCCTCGAACTCTCTTTTGAAGATTAAATCTGTCTTCCCCCCCTCTTCCTATGCAAACTCAGAAACATTTCAGATTTGTGTAGCCATAAGTTGAGCTCTCCTCTGCAGGCATGCATTTAGAGATGATTTTATATTTGGACAGAAAGCAGACTAGGAAAGTGATGCCTTCTGAACCTCAGAGTAAAAGCTATCTTCCTCTGCCTGTTGAATGCCACTTGTGCTGGATGTTGCCATTGGCATTTCTCCCCCAAAGAAAGTCTATCTAAGCCCATATAAACCCTGTACTTTTCACTGCTTCCTTATGAACATAGATTTGGTTTGGGAAAGGAGGCAGTTGGGCACAAGACACAATTCCCATTCAGTGGAAATAAGAAAAATAAAAGTTTTACTAATTCATTACACTGTGCCTTCCCATTTCAAAAGATATAAAAGGAATTAGAGAAACGTATTTATTTATTTGCTTCATTTATATCTCGCCTTCGTCACCCCTGCAGAGGGACTTAAGGCGGCTTTCAACTCCAGCAAGATTCAATGCCATTCAGTAGTCACCATCTGCTCACCCACAGAAAACCATATATAACAAGCCTTGGCAGTATAAGCAGGTTTTGCAAGACCAGTTGCTCTCGTTGCAACAGTATATTAACAGTGAGACCACGGACCATATTTTAGTTCTTGTGGACCACTGATGGTCCATGGACCACAGTTTGGGAACCACTGTTCTAGAGTAACTGAAAGGAATATTTTGTAGCATAACATTTGTAGACTGATGCCCTCAGTCTCAAAAGTACTATAAGATCCTTTTGTAATAACAATGAGTAATGGATATCATCATATCATCACCATTCAGCTAACACATGTGCTTATAAATATTGACATACATTCAAAGGTTTTGAAGTTAGGACCTTAGGAACCATTAGCTTTACCAAACTTATCTTCAGGTCTCTGTTGACTGCTCTGTTCACGTTCTTTCTTCTTATCATTCCCCTTTCTTCTTACCTCCCTCTTTTCCTTATTCCTCCCACTCTTCTAATGAGCTTGCCTTCACACATTCTACTACTGTTCCTTTATCTTCATGTTTTATTACTGACCCTGTCGTCTTCTCAATTTCACTGCTTCTCACCACCATTTCTCCTCCTCTTTTTCTGCACCTGCTTTTTCATCTCCACTTCCATAAATCCATTTCTTTTGTATTACAGTAACTATCTACTGCTGTTTTCCCCTCATATATCTTCTTTTAAAATGCCTCTTTGATCCCTATCTCCTCAGCTTGAGTCCTTTTTCTTTCTTCCAGCTGAGGAGTAGGACAGCTGCTGTGTTGCTCATAAGGGTAAGGAAAAACATTGTTCTATGTTTCTGTATCTCCTCCATGTGCACATCTCTTTTTCCATTCATCCCGGCTTCGTATTCTGTCACTGCCAAGGAGAAATTCAGCCTGGTTCTCCTCTTCTCTGGTTATCTCACTTGCCTGACCTATAGGACACCCCTTCTTGTTTTGCTTCCTGTCTTTTTGTGGCTGGTAGACAATGCTTGGTTTGAAGGAAGCATCCCCACAGTCACAAGCCACTTGGCCGAGTAGATTATTCTTTGCACATAACCATAATTTGGTGGGTAAAGGCGTAAGATTTTGTTTAATGAGAATCAAATACAACCTAGGATCTTGTCCTGAATTGCCAGAAGTAATCATGCTTTCCAACATTGACAACTTTATGAGAAAAGTCTTTCTGAAAGCATTCAATAGCTTTGGCCTGTTGAACATCAGTCTTCCACCCATCATTGTCATCACCTTTTAATATATACTTAAATATGCAAGAATCATTTTCCATTCACAATTGTATCATGGTTTGTATTACACAATACCCTTCTTTGATTTGCAGTTAAAATAGTTTCTTTGGGAATAATAGCTTGATCAGTTTGCATTGAGATTTGATGGGCTATGAAATTGTGGTCCAGACTAGTACTGAGGGCATATCCATTGTAGCTCTGCAAAGCTCTTCTTAACAGGAGAAACCAGTTGTTGTGTCATGTGCTGGTGACACAACACATCGAGTTTGTTAAAGTCAAGCTTCCTAAGCTGAGGAAGCTTTGTATCCAGAGGGTAACAGGTAATCCATTCCAACCTTACACATAGAGTTGAGATAGCTTGTTTTGTCATATACAACAATCAGTATTTACAAGAAGTATCTTGGTGTACAAATGTCTTTGTGTGCCTGCCCAATCTGCCCTGCTAACCCTTTTTGCCCATGAAAAATAATACGTTGGGTCATAGCCAGAACATATATACAACTTTGAGAAGTCTATTAATCTTGATTCATTGTTGTCAGACATGTCACTGAAACTGTAATAGCAGGAATTCCTACCCAATCCAGATTTAGCCATTAACAGAAGTTCTGCTGTTCAGGATTCCAGCCAGCAGCTATCACCTCCCCCTGGATGTTGTGACACTTGACTCTCTGTATGGATTATGTAAGAATTGAATGGAAATTCCTGATGTTGCTACAAAAAGAAATAAATTCAGAATGGATAGGCCCAACTCGATGTATATCAGGTCATAGTATTTATTGAGAAGAATAGCAATCATATTGCGTCGACATGTATATCTTGATAACCATAGCACCACAATGCAAAGCATGAAGTGCAGTCTTGGTACAATCTTCCTAATGCTAGCAGTTAGATGCTGAGACACTTGAACTTATTGATATTTCAAACTCACTCCTGTAATGTGTATAAAGCTCCCAAGTGCTCAGCAAGTCCTGAAAGAGGCTGTTTATCCACTTGTTGGGCATTCCTGTTTGCCTTGGACTCTTTTCTATGCATAGTGTTTTTGGTTTTCTTATAGCTCGATCCATCTGATTGGAGTGCTGCCATGTGTATGTATGTATATGTGTGTGTATGTATATACTTTTTAGTCTTTCAATATACTAAAAATGCTGGTTTTCAGACTCCTCCTTGATACTTACAGCAGCAGATGAAAGCAAGAAGTGGCAGCAATGCAGTTGAAACTGAAAATTAAGATGTCCACTGAGAAATAAGATTGGAGATGTCATCATGCTTGGTGGAACCTTGAGATTCAGAGTATTAAACATTTGGGAGGGGGGGGTTGTACTTAAGGGAACAAAAATAAATACATTTTAAAATTAGATTGAGCTCAATGAGAACTGAGCATCTTCAGCACCCAATGACTGTTGGGAAAGAATAATTGAAAACTGGGAAATGAAGACTAACATTGCCTGTTTTAGTCCCTCAGAGGGAAATCTTTCACTCTCACATTGTATAGGAGTTTAGCTTCCATAATCCTGAATCATTGGACATGAGATCGGAGGCTTCTGGCCTAAATTTTGGGACATGGAAGCCCCCGCCCCTGATTTGGGCACTGATAATGAAGCTGAGCCAACTAACAAAAGATGGGTTCAAGATCTTGCTGAAAGGCTTGGATCTCTGAGGTCATATGGACATTGAAGCTTGACCTTGGCAGTCAGAGTGTTGCACTGAACTGTGAAAACTCTGTAGCTGTGAGGAGTGAACTAGAAAGGCAAACATATGTTCTGGATAATTTGTTTACTTCAAAAGGAACTAGGTTTTTTCTTCACACACACAAAAATGACCAGGAACCTTCATACTGACATGGCAGAGATTCACAAGGGATAGTTGCTGCTTTTCAGACATGTTGAATCTGCATTGCTGATTGTGAGACATGCTGAATCTGAATTATTCATTTGCACCTTCATGTCATACATTCTCACTGATCACATTTCCCAGGTGTAGGCTCCATTTTCTACTACCTTTGCTTGGCCAATCACTTGCTGCTCCCATTTTTTTTGAAGAGACTCTGAGTCCAGTCTAAAACAAATAAAACAAAAATCCAAGGCAACCCCTACAAGGTAGGCAAAATACCCATGTTATGTGGAGACAGAAACTCACATAAGCTGTCTCTCCCTGTCACCATTCCTCAGCAATAAAAAGAAGCATGGTCTGAATGTTGGACACCACTCAACCATGGAAAATCACTGGGTGACCTTAGGTAAGTCACACACACTCAGACACAGAGAAAGATAATGTCAGACCTCACCTGAATCAATTCTATCAAGAAAACCCCATGATAGGATTGCCTTAGGTTCCCATTGAGTCAGAAATGACTTGAAGAACATAACTGCATACCTAACCATTTGAGCCTTTTCATGATACCAACATTTTGCTACCTGATGTGGTTGCCTCACAGTTCCAAAAGATAGAGCTTGGGAAATTACCTTTTGGTGGAACCCCAATTCCCAGAATCCATAAATTAGGAGGGCCATATTGCCCGAGTGATACTGGGAGTTGTTGTCAAGAAAATAATATTTCCAAGGTCTGCTGAAGGAAATGGTCACCTCTAGGCAGGATGGTTTTTTTATCCTTTTTTAACATAACGTAGCTGGAGTTTTCAGGTGCCTTCTAGCTGGTCTCTAGAAGATAGCCCTTTTTGTGAGGGGAAAAAATAAGATGCATTTTATCTGTTACACAGCTGCGTGGAATTGCAAATGCATGGACACTAATGCAATCTGTTGTGCTTGGATAGCACTTCACCCTGCTGCAGCTGGTATGGTTTAAAGTTGCCTGTTCAGTGGGATATCTTCTTCCTTTTCTTCTTCGATCAACAAAATTAAAACCAGATTAAAACATATATCATATATAGACACACAGGAAGATCCCAACATAACAACTAGCAGGATCCAGCACATTGTTTGGGGAAAATGAGCCTTATGCAATCACCTATCAAATGCTTGTTAAAACAGAAAAGTCTTCACTCACCTGTTAAAAAATAGGAAGTCTGCCAGTCTATCATCTCTAGGAAGGAAGTTCCAGGGCATAGGAGCAGCCACCAAGAAGGCTCTCTCCTGTGTTCCCACCATAGGAATCCGTGAAGGTGGTTTGCTACATAACATGGGTGACACGTAGTAAATAATTATGCATTTCAACAACAACAACAACCCTCAACTCACTTCTGACATAATAATAAATAATAAGCAAACAAACAAATAACAATTATAAAGAAAAAGAAATAATCCATTCTTGCCTTTGACATCAGTGAAGGAGAGACTTCACTGGTATATGAGAGGAATCTTAGATCATCATGCTTCCTTGCAGTAGAAATCTGGAAGTTATAAGTACAGAGAAAAATAATGTAAAAATGTTAAAGATAACAGACTACCAGCAAGACCTTGTGATTCTGAGGATGCCAGCTGTTCTAGCCTAACAGCAGTGACATCCAAGCCAGGGATTTCCCATTATATTGTTAACTGGGCTAGGAAACACAGAATGGAAAAAAACCCCTTTTTGAATCCAGCTGCCTGAGTCCCTCAGCTACCCTGGACCATGGGAGTTGTAATCAAAAAGGTAACTTCCCCCTACTCTGAAAGAGAGTAAACAAAATAGCATATAACAAATAGATAGAAATATCTCCCCCCCCCCCACTCCACACTGCAGTGTTTACAGATGCTGAGGGATGTGGTTAATGTACTTATTTTGTAGTAAGTTTGGTTGCACTTACTACAAAATAGCACACTTTGTTTAAAAAGCGGGGTGTATAATGCTTTTTGTGAGGAATTGTTGTCTTTTGAAGGTTTTCTGAAAAAGTTAGTGAAGTTTGCATACAACCCTATGAAAAAAAAACAGGGGGGGACATGCAAAAAGTACTATTGTCCTCTCACCCATTAAGAGAAAATGTCTGAAATTGTATGTTCTCCTATGTAGAATTACAATCGAAGATTTACATCCATAGCCCACGGTCTAACATTCTGGCCAAACCATCTATGTCTCGCATTTTCAGTGTTCATGACAGCATTGGTCAAATCGAAGCTGAACCTGAAAATCAATGTCATTGGTTGCTCTACGGTTTGTTTTGCTGTTTTAAAATACATGCTAGACTGCCTGACTTTTTCTCTCACACACTGGTGTAACTTGTGAGTCACTCCATGGATGTGGGGGGCAGGGAGTAGGGAGGAGGATTTTATATTTGGTTTTGAAGCAGTTTCAGCAAGAAGGGAAATGGGCGCTTACATAAGATGTTGGTTTATACTGACTCAGACTAAACATTCCATGGATTGTGTACCCCAGCTGGCAGGAACTGTAAAAATGGGGATTTTTGTCAGCATTTCTACCTGAATTCCTATAACAGAGAAAGCTGGGATGCGAAGTTCCACTAAGCACTTTTCTTTGCATGTTCCCTGTTACTGGGCTAAGTTTACCTTTGTGTATTACTCAGAGGTACTGAATTGTTGTATGCGTTCAAGTCATTTCTAACTTGTGTCCATGCGACCAACGAGGCCATGGCCTAGGGGCACAAGCCGCGGGGGGAGGGAGCGCAGATCATGGACCAAAAAAACCGGTCCGCGCCCCTCTTTCCCCCTTTCTCATGCCCCTCCTTCTCCCAGAAAAGTCTCTGCTCCATATCTCTCTCTCTCTCTCTCTCCCTCCCACTCTCTTGCACACGCGCGCTCTCTCTTTCGTGCTCTCTCTCACGCACGTGCTCTCTCGCTCTCTCTCGCGTGCACTCTCTCTCTCACACACACTCACTTTCTCTCTCGCTCTCTCGCATGTGTGCTCTCTTGCGCGTGCACGCCTTTGGAGTGAGTTTGCACCCACTGCGCTCTCCCCAAGCCTCCTGACTCCCGAAGAGACCTTCAGAGCACAGCGGAGCTTTTCAGCTGGTGGGAATGCACGGGGACCTTGGAGGTGGCAGGATGGTGCCTACTCATCTTTCTCTTCTGCTCCGGAGGCACCATGGCAAAAGCCAGCCAAGTGTGGGTCTGAGTGGTGTGTGTGTGTGTGTGGGGGGGGGGGCTAATTTCAAAGTGTGGCCTAGGGCACAAAAAAGTGTTAAACCGGGCCTGCTTGTGTCGACTCTTAGGTGAACTTTGACAGGGTTTCCTTGCCCAGATTTGTTCAGAGAGGTTTTGACCTTTGACTTCCTCCGAGACTGTGACTTGCTTTCTATCACTGAGTGGGGAATTGAACCCTGATCTCCATAGTCATAGTCCAATGCCCGGACCACTATACCACTCTGGCTCTGAGATCATGAACAACCCTCAGGGTTTAGAGGGAAGAATAGCAGTATCTTAGGAGCTGTTGTTTCCAATCTTCTCTGCTGTTCTTCTGCATCCTTTATTACAAAGATCCAGGTCAGATATCATTGTGAGTGACAGAAGGGCTTCTTTCTTCACTGTTGCCCCTAGACATGTGCTGAGACAGCAAGAAGAAGCATTCAATTGCTCCGATATTAAGCTGTCCAGAATTGATGGAAGTTAAAATAAGAACTGCTAGCCACCTCAGAAAAAAGTGTCAGGATATCATCCTTCCTCAATGAGTTACCTTTGGCAGGAGTTAGTCTGAAACAGGGGATTGGGAATTATTTGTTTTACAAAATGCCCACTCTGATGAAGACTGAAACTGCAAGAACTTGTTTGGGGACATGGATCTCCACAGGTGCCTGTGTTTTTGAATTCTCCAAGGAGACATGGCTATAAGAACAGTCATGTTCAGCTTTAAAAATTTACCAGTATACCAAGGCAACTGCTTTCAGGATATCCATGGATGGCAGGCCAAAGGGACTGCAATGTTTCAGCTTCTTAGAATCCTAGAAGCACTGAGTTGAAAGAGACCTCGCGGGCCATCCAGTCCAACCCCCTGCCCAGAAGCAGGAAAATCGCATCCAAAACACCCCTGATAGATGGCCATCCTGCAATCAAAGGATGAATTTATAACCCATCCCACATATTTCTTTCTTTCTGTCATTTATACCCCATCCTTCTCAACCTCCAAGGAGGGACTCAGAATGGCTTCCAAACAGGCAACAATTCAATGCCAAACATCATCTAACACACATAAAAATATATCCATATACATTTAAATAGTTTTAAAATATGCATTAGAACTAGTTTGCCTGACTAAAATCGCCATATTAAAATAGTTATCCAAAACAGTATAAGTACAATCCAATAAAATCTTGTCTTCACAGTAAAACAACTATTCTGTGAATGCTTGATCTCATAACCAGGATTTAAGTTTCTTCCAGAAGGTCAGACGGGCAAGGGCAGATCTAATCTCATTAGGCAGGGAATTCCACAGCCAAGGGGCCACCACGGAGAAGGTCCTGTCTCTCGTCCCCAACAAACATGACTGCTGGGGGACTGATGACAATAGCTTTAACAATGTGTGTGGCTTGTTGATACACACATACACACTAAATCAGCAGTGGAAATTGTGCTGAACTCTGCCATTATTGAACAGCCATCCAAACCAGCGCTAAAGAATGCTAGGTGTTAAATTCCTCACAATGGAAAGCTACACAATTTCCACCCATAATCAGAATAGTTGCCTGAAGGTCAAGGCCAAACAAAGTAATTTTTCTGGACCTTTTAGTGTGAGGACTCTAGGATCTGTAGTCCAAAGGTAGCATCTCCAACCTTGGCCAGAAGATATCCATTTCCCTTTGAACACATAATGTATAAACCATTTAAGGATTTGTCCACACTGGGATTTCATTTTAAAGCTCCTACTTATTTCACTGATAAGCTCCTATTGCTTCAAAATGGTGTGATCTTTGGTATTTCATGCAAAATGGTGTGATCTTTGGTATTTCACAGATGTTTCCCCAACCATAATCTCCTATGAGATTAGCAATTTGTTTTTGTGGATGTTGAAGAAGTGGCAGATGTGTTACTTGATTCCACTACCTTTCTGCATGCAGCTCCCATCTGTTTTCGTCTCACTGTCCCTGCCTTCATCCAGAGTTTATTTCACTTGTGGCTCTTTGCCTTACACACACACACACAAACGTCTTCTCTATTTTTCTGTGTTCTGTTACTCTCAGATATATCTGATATATAGATAGCTCTTTTTCTTGCAGAACAGATTCTTCTAGACCATAGTGAGGAAAGGGTAAACTACTCTGGGCCTTGCCATTCCCAATCAATTGTCCTGATCTTGATTTGTGGTAGCTATTTGCATTTTTGTTAACATGTACATATATTTATTGGTTAACTAGTTTTATTTGCATTTCACTTTTTTCTCAAACAAACTATGTGTGGCACACGCATGCACCCTATGTTATATTTACAGTCATCCTGTGTGGTAGGAAAGAGCTGAAAGAGAATGACAGATCTACATAAAAACCCTAGATTTCCTGGGAATAAAAAACCTGGATTTCCTAAATTCCATATTTTAAGAAGCATGTGCTCACGTAATTGGGCTGTGAACTCCAAAATTAATAAACCTATCCTGTTTTGTTTGGCTGGTTTTGGGTTTTAGTTTTGGTAAGACTACTTCAAATTCTTAAAGAGATATCCCCTCTAAATATTTGCTAGGCCCTCCAACACTACTCGAAGGTAACTTCTTATAGACACATACCATAGAATCATCTGGAGAACCCAGAAAATTTCTAGTGAAGAGATATTTAGATGAAACCTCTGGTAATGATCCCACATGTATGGATCTCATGCCATATCTATACCAGTAGAAGGCAAACTTGGACCATAGGGAAGGCTGAGCGAAGGAAGGCTGAGCGAAGGAAGATAGACACTCAGTTGCCTATGACTCTGCTTGTTCTTATGGTCCTTATGGACCAGCCCATGCCAGAGCTCCCTGTCAGCCATGGCCACCCCAGCTTCTTCAAGGTCAAGCCAGTCACTCCAAGGATAACATCCATCCATCTTGCCATTGGTCTGCCCCTCTTCATTTTTCCTTCCATTTTCCTCAGCATCATTGTCTTCTCCAAGCTTTCCTGTCTTCTCATTATGTGACCAAAGTACTTCATCTTTGCCTCTAATATACTTCCCTCCACTGAGCAGTTGGGCTTTATTTCCTGGAGTATGGACTGGTGTGATCTTCTCGTGGTCCAAGGCACTCTCAGAATTTTCCTCCAGCCCCACAGTTCAAAAGCATCATTTTCCTTTGCTCGGCCTTCCTTATGGTTCAGATCTCACATCCATAGGTTGCTACAGGGAACACCATTGCTTTAACTACATGGATCTTCTTGGTCGTTGCTCTCCTCCCAAGAAGTAAACATCTTCTGATTTCCTGGCTGCAATCTGCACCTGCAGTAATCTTTGTGTCTAGAATTACAAAGTCTATCACTGCCTACATGTTTTCTCCCTCTATTTCCCAGTTATCAATCAGTCTGGTTGCCATAATCTTGGTTTTTTGATGTTTAACTGCAACCCAGCTTTTGCACTTTCTTTTTTCACCTTTGATAGAAGGCTCCTCAGCTTCTCCTTGCTTTCAGCTATTAAAGTGGTGTCGTCTGCATATCTAAAGTGGTTAATTTTTCTTCCAGCAGTTTTAACGCCAGTCTTGGATCCGTCAAGCCCCGAAAATCACATTATGTGTTCTGCAAAGAAGTTTAATAGGCCAATAGGAATTTGGTCTATCAGTGGTTTCCATTCCCAACCTTTCTTTTGCCATGGCCCATCTAAGCATCTTGAAAATCCTGATCCCCCAGTTGTTACCAAAGAGAATTTGGGGGGTCTTGCCATGAAGGCAGACCAGCTAGACCCACCAAAGAGGATCCATATTAACTCTGGTGAGAAAGGAAGCCCAATCCCAATTTTCCCTAGAATTTCCCAATAAAAAGCTCAACAAATTGAAGGAGTACCACTGAGGTGTTTATTCCACCTCGGTGGTACCAGCTGGAAAGGATGACAGCCGCAATCATTTGCCAATGCTGACATAAAGGTTACATTGGAAAAACATGCCATTTTATAAGGTTACAGATTCAAATTTCCCACTTCCCGCCCCCAGACCAGCTCCGCGTTGATAGGATGGAATCTTGCTGGCTGGCTGCATCTTAGCCAATGGGGCTCAGTCTGCTTCCAGTTTCCAGCCAATGAGGGCAAAGAGGTGGGCGATGAGTAGAACAATGAAGGCAGAAAAACATTTTGATGGGATTAAATATGTAGATCAAGTGTCCAAGTGTTCAGCAAGAACCCTCCTGTTCTCAGGCTGAGCAATTCTATTGTCTTTTGGTTGATGTCCTCGACATGCTAGCTGATTATTCCCTTGAGCAGATGGTCATGGAACCAACCAGGGGAAAGGGGATCCTGGACTTGGTGCTAACTAATGAACAAGATCTCGTTCAAGATGTCCTTGTAACTGAGCCCATAGGTACCAGTGACCACAACACAATAACCTTCAACTTAAGTTTGGATAGCAAACTGTCAGTGAAAACTAACACAGAGACCTTAAATTTTCAAAAAGGGAATTTCACCAAAATGAGAAAAATAGTAAAGAACAAACTAAAAGGAACAGTAAAAAAATCAAATCCCTCCAGAATGCTTGGAAACTGTTTAAAAATACTTTAAAACAAGCCGAACTAAAATGCATTCCTAAAATAAGAAAGAGGCCAGGAAAGTCCAAGAGGACATCAGTATGGCTTACAAATGAAGTAAAAGATGTGATTGGAAAGAAGAAAAACTCATTTAAGAAATGGAAGGCTCTTCCTACTGAGGAGAACAGAAAGGAACACAAGCTCTGGCAAACTAAATGCAAAGCAACCGTCAGGAAAGCCAAGAGAGATTTTGAGGCACATATAGCTAAGAATATAAAAAAATAGCAAAAACTTCTTTAAGTACATCAGAAGTAGAAACCCAACTAGAAAAGCAGTTGGGCCACTTGACAAAAATGGTAAGAAAGGGACAATAAGTGAAGACAAGGAGATTGCTGAGCGGCTAAATGACTTCTTTGCCTCCGTTTTCACACAGGAGGACAGACAACATATGCCTGCAGCTGAGTCAGTTTTTCAGGGAGGGAATTAAATGAATTAAACCAGATAGAGATAAACAAGGAAGATGTTCTCACATGCCTTACTAAACTAAATGTCAACAAATCACCAGGGCCAGATGGCATCCACCCCAGAGTTCTTAAGGAACTCAAGTGTGAAATTGCTGAAATTCTAGCCAAAATATATAACCTTTCTCTAAGATCAGGCACTGTACCCGAGGACTGGAGGGAGGCAAATGTAACTCCGATCTACAAGAAAGGATCCAGGGGTGATCCAGGAAATTATAGGCCAGTTAGTCTAACCTCAGTTCCAGGCAAAGTGATGGAAACCATTATTAAAGAAAAAATTACTAAGCACATAGAAGAACAGGCATTGCTGAAGGAAAATCAACATGGTTTCTGCAAAGGCAAATCATGTCTTACTAACTTGATATAATTCTTTGAGGGTGTAAATAAACACATAGATAAAGGGGACCCAGTCGATATTGTTTACCTTGACTTTCAAAAGGCTTTTGACAAAGTCCCTCACCAAAGGCTCCTAAATAAGCTCTTCAGCCATGGAATCAGAGGACAGGTCTTGTCCTGGATTGGAACCTGGCTAAACTGTAGGAAACAAAGGGTGGTAATAAACGGACATTTCTCTGGGTGGAAAGAGGTGAGAAGTGGCGTACCCCAAGGTTCAGTTTTGGATCCGTTACTTTTTAATTTATTCATTAATGACCTGGATGTAGGAGTAAATTCTGAGGTAGCAAAGTTTGCAGACGACACTAAATTGTTCAGGGTAGTTAAAAATGAAACTGATTGTAAAGAGCTCCAGAAAGATCTCTTGAAATTGAGTGAATGGGCAACAAAGTGGCAAATGCATTTTAACCTAAACAAGTGTAAAGTCATGCACATCGGGGCAAAGAACCCCAACTACACCTACAAATTGATGGGGTCAAAGCTTTCCGAGACAAACCAGGAAAGGGATCTTGGGGTTTTGGTGGACAGCTCAATGAAGATGTCAACCCAGTGCGCTGCAGCAGTGAAAAAAGCAAATTCTATGCTTGGCATGATCAGGAAGGGAATCGAAAATAGGTCGGCAAATGTTGTATTGCCTCTCTACAAATCTATGGTAAGGCCACATTTGGAGTACTGTGTACAATTCTGGTCTCCGCACCTTAAGAAGGATATAACGGAACTGGAAAAGGTACAAAGAAGGGCGACAAAAATGATCCAAGGGATGGAGCAGCTCCCTTATGAAATCAGGTTGCAACGCCTTGGTCTTTTCAGCCTTGAAAGACGGCGTTTAAGAGGTGACTTGATCGAAGTGTATAAAATCATGCATGGGATAGAAAAGGTGAATAAAGAAAAAATATTTTCTCTGTCACACAACACTAGGACTAGGGGGCACTCCCTAAAGCTCCAAGGTAGGAAAGTTAGGACTAATAAAGGGAAATATTTCTTCACCCAGAGGGTCATTGGGTTATGGAACTCACTTCCAGAGGAGGTTGTGACAGCTGTCAGCCTGGACAGCTTCAAGGCAGGATTAGACAGATTCATGGATACCAAGGGAATCAGTAGCTACTGAAATGGATATCCAAGTGCCACCTCTGTGTTGATGGAGGCAGGCAGGATTTTCCCCGGGTACCGGTTGTGGGGGGTCGGGAGCAGGTGAGGGTTCTGCCCTTCTTTCTGCTAGAGATCCCCGTGTACAACTGGTGGGCCACTGTGTGACACAGAATGCTGGACTAGATGGGCTGAGGCCCGATTCAGCATGGCTCTTCTTATGTTCTTATGTTCTTATGTCCTCATCTGTGTTTTTCTCTGTTTCACAGACACAGATTAATATATTGCTGCAGGGACTCAGTAAGATGAAGGGTAACAAAGGAAATGTGGTGTCCATATATGGGTTTCCTAGGCCCACAGAGGTGGTCTCTTTGGGTATGGAAATTGTTTGCCTATTAATCCATGACTCATTGATAGGTGAATCTCAGAAGTCATTTTGCCATAGATTGGCAGGGGTCAATTTTGGCCAGAGGGGAGAGACCCTTTGAAAGAGCTGGCTCCTGCTATTGTCATGTAAATGAAGCTAGTGGATGAGTGCTTGAATCACAAGCTTGCAGCTGGCAAGCTTAGCCCAAGGTAACTGGCTAAAGGTAAACAGTAGCACTTTCATATTTCTAAAATTACATACATGGGGAAAACATGAAAGCAGAGATACATTGGGGTTTATGGGGAAAATATACCATCCTGATCACCCCTGCCTACCCACCAGAAAGATGCACAGTTTATTAGATTCATAAAAGATAGTCCAAGGGGTCCTAGACAGAAAGGAAAAAAGTCTTTGGGAATGAGCAAAAGTCCATAAGAGTAATGCAAAAGGAAAATAACTGGGTGTATTCAAAAAGTGTGGGTTACAGGGGCATTGTCATGTGGGACCATGGGGCCATAGGAAGAGCCTTAGGTTCCCACGTGGGGAGAGATAGGGGATTATGGGATCACTTCCAGCCTGGTGTTCTTGGAAAAACTATGAATCTCTTGGTTTTAAAATATCTTCTACAGAGCCCAAGAAAGGGGGGTGGTACCTCCGCTATCACAGTGGCATATAATTCTTATTCAAAAAGTGAAAATCTATTCATGTGGAAGAAGTCTAAAAGGCCATTAATTTGATCCAAACAAGCTTTCAAAGAACATGGCATCCATGAAAGATGAATAATAAAATAACAAATTGATTTTAGTGGTCTGCTTTGAATTCAGGGTAATTTAAGTGTCCAACTTCATTGCACGTACTCGGTGAGAATATGCAAGAAAATTCTGTCACCTGACATTAATTTTCTTGCATATGATCATCTTTTTTCATACAAAAATATTGACTTACCTATAAAAGTAATCATTGTGCTTTGGATTTTTTTCACAGATTTCTTGCTACATTTATATATTGCAGATTAAAGATACATTGTATATATTTTGTACAAACTGTAATATTAAAAGAACACTGAGGGCCCTTCTATGCTGCCATATAATCCGTATTATCAAAGTAGATAATCCACATTAGCTTCTTTGAACTAGGTTATATGTGTCTACACTGCCATATAATCCAGTTCAAAGCAGATAATCTGGATTTTAAATGGCAATGTAGAAGAGGCCTGAGAGGAGTGGGGTATTTGGATTGAAAGTGTCTTCCCTTTTCTGTGCTCATGCACTCTCCAGTTAACTCTCTGCTCTCACTACTCCTCTCTATTAGAAGGCTTTCTCGTTCGCCATTGTCTCCAGGTGATCTCTGTGTACATTCTGATTTTAATTTTTTTAATGTGTATGTCACAATATAATTTTTTATATTGTATATGAGGCTCCCAAAACCATAAGAAATGCAAAAAAAATTTCACTGTTAATAACTCATTCTCAAATTACCACCCTAGAAAATGCTGGGAACCAGGAGTCTAAAATGAATGTATTTCCTTTTAATACACTCTAGTTGGAAGATTCTGGGATTCTTTTTTTTTCTGAGCTCACCAATATGACGTTTGCCCATTTCTCTTTGTGGCATGGGTTTCCATTTTCCCCTTCTGCAGCTTTGACTGCCAGCCAAATTAGTCCAAACATCTCACATTTCTCATATGTTTAAAGCTGAGGAACAGCTGATTGAGAGAAAGAAAAATGTTTCCTTGAACAAAATGGGAAATAAGCAGTCCACTCTTTTCAACCAAACCCAGGGGAAGGGGAAATTGAAAGGAGACTGTTATATTTGGGAATTTAGGAATAAAAGATGAAAGTGTTAAAAAAGGGGGGTGGAAATCCAAAATGAAGATATGGAATATCTCTTTTGGGCAACAAATAGAAAAATTAAAGGAAGGAACGGAAGCAGGAATTCAAGCATGTCAGTCCAGAAGCAACATTGCCATAGGGATAATATTCTATAAGATAATCAATGGTCATGGTGGCTGGAGTCTGAGATTGGTGGAAGTTTTAATCTTTGTCATCTGATGGAGGAAGGCTTATATAAAGAAAAGGGTTTTTTCTAGTGAAACCTGGAGTCCTTCATAATTTTATCAGTTATTAATATGGAATAAGTGCATCATTGGTGTGTGTGTATGATTGATATATGTGTGTGTGTGTGTGATATATATATGATAGGAGCCCCCAGTGGTGCAATGGGTTAAACCCTTGTGCTGACAGGACTAAAGACCAGTAGGTCAGAGGTTCGAAATCTATTGGAGGTTCCATCTCTCAAGGTCTGCCGCTTATCATCGACGCGGCAGCGCGCTTTTTCTGCAGTAGCGCCTGTTCTCTGGAACGCCCTTCCTGAGAAGACCTAATCAATAACTGATCTGCAGGCCTTCAGGAGGGCCTGTAATACCTACCTTTTTCGACAGGCATTTAATCTTTAATGGTGCATAGTCCACTCTGGTCTAAAGCTGTTTTTATATTTTAATCTTTTACTGTAATTGTGTTGGTTGTTGTTGTAAACCACCCTGAGCCTTCTTGGGAAGGGTGGCTGTGTTATATTGAGGGCAGAGACTGCCTGTGTAAACCGTTCCGAGTCGCCTTCGGGCTGAGAGGGGCAGTATAGAAACGTGACAAATAAATAAATAAATATATAAATTGAAATAATAAATAAATAAAAATAATAAGAACATAAGAACATAAGAAGAGCCATGCTGAATCGGACCTCAGCCCATCTAGTCCAGCATTCTGTATCACACAGTGGCCCCCAGTTGTACATGGGGATCTCGAGCAGAAGGGAGGGCAAAACCCTAACCTGCTCCCGACCCCCCCCCCCCCCAACCAGTACCCAGGGAAATTCTGCCTACCTCAACCACTCCGAGGTGGCACTTGAATGTCCTTTTCAGTAACTACCGATACACTTGGTATCCATGAATCTGTCTAATCCTGCCTTGAAGTTGTTCAGGCTGACAGCTGTCACAACCTCTTCTGGAAGTAAATTCCATAACCCAATGACCCTCTGGGTGAAGAAATATTTCCCTTTATTAGTCCTAATTTTCCTACCTTGGAGCTTCAGGGAGTGCCCTCTAGTCCTAGTGTTTTGTGACAAAGAAAATAATTTTTCTTTATTCACCTTTTCTATCCCATGCATGATTTTATACACTTCGATCAAGTCACCTCTTAGACGCCGTCTTTCAAGGCTGAAAAGACCAAGGCGTTGCAACCTGATTTCATAAGGGAACCGTTCCATCCCTTGGATCATTCTTGTTGCCCTTTTCTGTACCTTTTCCAGTTCTGTTATATCCTTCTTAAGGTGCGGAGACCAGAATTGTACACAGTACTCCAAATGTGGCCTTACCATAGATTTGTAGAGAGGCAATACAACATTTGCTGACCTATTTTCGATTCCTTTCCTGATCATGCCTAGCATAGAATTTGCTTTTTTCACTGCTGCTGCGCACTGGGTTGACATCTTCATTGAGCTGTCCACCAAAACCCCAAGATCCCTTTCCTGGTTTGTCTCGGAAAAGCTTTGACCCCATCAATTGGTAGGTGTAGTTGGGGTTCTTTGTCCCGATGTGCATGACTTTACACTTGTTTAGGTTAAAATGCATTTGCCACTTTATTGCCCATTCACTCAATTTCGAGATATCTTTCTGGAGCTCTTTGCAATCAGTTTCATTTTTAACTACCCTGCACAATTTAGTGTCGTCTGCAAACTTTGCTACCTCAGAATTCACTCCTACATCCAGATCATTAATGAATAAATTAAAAAGTAACGGACCCAAAACTGAACCTTGGGGTACGCCACTTCTCACCTCTTTCCACCCAGAGAAATGTCCGTTTATTACCACCCTTTGTTTCCTACAGTTTAGCCAGGTTCCAATCCAGGACAAGACCTGTCCTCTGATTCCATGGCTGAAGAGCTTATTTAGGAGCCTTTGGTGAGGGACTTTGTCAAAAGCCTTTTGAAAGTCAAGGTAAACAATATCAATTGGGTCCCCTTTATCTATGTGTTTATTTACACCCTCAAAGAATTCTAACAAGTTAGTAAGACATGATTTGCCTTTGCAGAAACCATGTTGATTTTTTTTTCAGCAATGCCTGTTCTTCTATGTGCCTAGTAATATTTTCATTAATAATGGTTTCCATCACTTTGCCTGGAACTGAGGTTAAACTGACTGGTCTATAATTTCCTGGATCATCTCTGGATCCTTTCTTGAAGATCGGTGTTACATTTGCCTCCCTCCAGTCCTCGGGTACAGTGCCTGATCTTAGAGAAAGGTTATATATCTTAGCTAGAAGTTCAGCAATTTCACACTTGAGTTCCTTAAGAACTCTGGGGTGGATGCCGTCTGGACCTGGTGATTTGTTGACATTTAGTTTAGTAAGGCATGTGAGAACATCCTCCTTGTTTATCTCTATCTGTTTTAATTCTTTTAATTCCCTCCCTGAAAAAACTGACTCAGCTGCAGGCATATGTTGTCTGTCCTCCTGTGTGAAAACGGAGGCAAAGAAGTCATTTAGCCGCTCAGCAATCTCCTTGTCTTCACTGATTTTCCCTTTCTGACCATTGTCGTCAAGTGGCCCAACTGCTTTTCTAGTTGGGTTCCTGCTTCTGATGTACTTAAAGAAGTTTTTGTTGTTTTTTAAAATATTCTTTGCTATATGTGCCTCAAAATCTCTCTTGGCTTTCCTGACTGTTGCTTTGCATTTAGTTTGCCAGAGCTTGTGTTCCCTTCTGTTCTCCTCAGTAGGAAGAGCCTTCCATTTCTTAAATGAGTTTTTCTTCTTTCCAATCACATCTTTTACTTCATTTGTAAGCCATACTGGTGTCCTTTTGGACTTTCCATGCCTCTTTTTTTTATTGGAATGCATTTTAGTTCGGCCTGTTTTAAGGTATAATAAATCCAGGGAAAGCATGGATGAGCTCCCTCTGTCAGCTCCAACTCCCCATGCGGGGACATGAGAGAAGCCTCCCACATGGATGGTAAAACGTCAAAACCATCCAGGCGTCCCCTGGGCAACATCCTTGCAGACGGCCAATTCTTTCACACCATGCAGTCTCTCAAGTTGCTCCTGACACACACAAAAAATAATGATTGGTATATATATATTTTTCAACATCTGAGGCATGGCTTATATGAATATCAATAATTGGGGAATGCAAGGGGCTAGGTGGAGTTGTGTTCATGTCCTGCTTGTGGACATCCCATAGGCATCTGCTTGGCAACCATGGGAGGTAGAATGCTAAAATAGATAGGCTTGATATGATCTTATGTTCTTAAAGGGTTCTTAAGGAGAAGACCAGTACTAATGGCAGACAAGCCTCTCTAAATGGCTGTTTCCCCACCAGTATTAAATTAACCTTGAAAATGTGCAGCCACAGGAGAGTATTTAATATGCATCAGTTGACAGGAAGGAATGGTGAAGTCCACAGCCTAAGCCTGAATGGGCATGTTTTATGTAGGCCAGACTACCCCAGGAGTCAGCTCAGGCTGTAACTCAGTGAACGGAAATACTGGGTTATTTGTCAGATGCATGTTTGAAGGTTATATTGGGCCATGAAAATATACTGATATATTCTTTTAGAAATTTCAATTCAAAAATTATCCAAAACCCCAGGATCATTTCTCCACGGGTCAATGTAGGTATTGTCCCTTTACTATTATAAACAAAATGAATCCTCTCTGAGAGTTTATTCCATCCCAGGAGAATCTTTAAAAAAACACCAACCACTGCACTCTCTCTGCTATGGTGCCACTGCTGGCCTTGTTGAATGCCTGGGCAGGAAAATGGCAACTCTAAGGGGTCATGGCCCCTTGAAATGGCACCACCACTGTCCCTTCTCCACAGAACAACTCATAAATCATAACAAAATCCTCAATTGTGCCCCCAAAACCTGCCCTCAATTTCTACATTAGGCTGACTCATCTCCTTCTCCCCCCCCCTCTCTTTGTTTTGAGTGACTTCATAACTCAAAATCCACTGGACGAATTGCCGTCAAATTTGGCCACAAGACACCTACTAAACCAAGGCATGACCGTCACTCAAAAAGATTAATTTTGTCATTTGGGAGTTCTAGTTGATGAGATTCATAGTTAACCTACAATCAAAGAGGATTCTGAACACCACCAATGATGGAATTGAACCAGACTTGGCACACAGAACTCCCATAACCAACAGAAAATGCTAGAAGGGTTTGGTGGGCAATGATCTTGAGTTTTGGAGTTGTAGTTCAACTACATCCAGAGAGCACTGTGGACTCAAACAATGATGGATCTGGACCAAACTTGACATGAATACTCCATATGCCCAAATATGAACATAAATGGAGTTTGGGGAAAATAGACCTTGACATTTGGGAGTTGTAGTTACTGGGATTTATAGTTCACCTACAATCAAAGAGCATTCTGAACCCCATCAACAATAGAATTGGCCGCTCTGAGTCCATCCCCCGTCCCCCCGGGGGTTGAGAAGGGTGGGGTAAAAATACTGTAAATAAATAAATAAATATGTAATTTATATTCTGATAAAGTCTAGCAAGCCTCACTAACCTCATATTGAATGTGCTTCATGGGTCATTTTCCCTATTTCTATACAATAGAACACATTACTTATAGTTTTCCCAATTTTCCTCCATTATGGAAAGTAAGCTGGTATATGTAGGGTTTCCCAGGCATCCCTCTGTCCAAACATCATCCAGACCCAAATCTGCTTAGATTTGCGTTAAATGGCTACATCAGTTCAATGTTCTCTAAAAATTAGAAACTTGTGAGAAAGATCCATTGTTTCTTTGTTTTTCTGCAAGTCACAATGTGTTCTTATTTTGCTGCCACCACAAAAGGGCGAGTCTTAAATATTTCTATATTAAAACCCAAATGGTTGCATTTGTCCTTTAAGGAGCATAGTACAATCAATCCAATCATGCAATTGGAAGAAATTAACATACAGAACCATTGCAACTATACTGCACTGTGTGACTGAAGAAGCAAATGACTCTTCAATGTAAAACACTTTGCCAATGAAAACTGTTTGCTTATTGCATCTATACAGTCAACCATCAAATAAATATCACTGGATTTTAAAGGTCATGTATCCATGGTTTTTATCAAGATCTTGCAGAACATGTGAAGTCGATAATGAAATGTTGGTGTACCCTGAACCATGATGCTGCATTAGAACAGTCTGCTTCCAGTCCCTGGCTGTTGATGGACTCCAACTCCCAGAAGCTTTAGCCAACCAACATGGTCAATAATCATAGCTTCTGGGGACCACTATATCAGATTTGGAGACCACTGTATCAGAAGTCCTTTGCCACTGTCCCTTCCAAATTCCATGACCCCTTAATACAGTTCCTCATGCTGTGGTGACTCCCTACCATAACATTATTTTCATCGCTACTTCATAATTTTGATACTGTTATGAATTGTGATGTAAATATCTGATATGCAGGATATATTTTCATTCACTGGACCAAATTTGGCACAAATACCCAATACACCCAAATTTGATTACTGGTGGGGTTGGGGGGGGGGGGTGATTTTGCCATCTGGGAGTTGCAGTTGCTGGGATTTATAGTTCACCTACAATCACAGCAGGAGGAGGGCTTTTGGTGGGAGGATTTGGCCTCTACTTCCAAAAAGGAAGACATGGATAGGCGGGGAGATCTTCAGCCTTCTCTGCCAAAGGAGTTCCTAAGACCATCAGAAATATGTGTTTTATAATGGTCTTTGGCAACCTCTCTGAAACCCCTCTCTCTCTCACACACACACACACACCCCAGGGGTCCCAACCTCCAGGTTGAGAAACACTGCATTAGAACAATCAAATGTTGATCAAAGTAAATGGGTCATTTCAGAAGGGTGCAGAGAAGATCAGGTCTCTGTATCTGGGGTTGCTACTATTCCTCCACATAATTATTGCCTCGGATCCAGAATCTGTGCCAACTAGCAAGAATACTATTCAGGGAGAGTTCTTTCCAGTGATAGAGTAGAAGATTAATTTTTCAGTTTTTTCTTCCCTTTTGAAACCTTTTTCACAAATCTGCTTTCAGAGGTTGCAGGACCCTATGAAACGGGTGAATGCTCTTCTGACATTGGGATCCTTCCACTGAACTGAAAGCTTTCTGCAGACAGAAGGTTTTGAAATCCATTTCCAGTTCACACACATAGCTTGCTACTGTTCCTGCTGGTGCTACTGCTGCTGCATACTTTCAGGTCATTATGGTAACCCTAAAGTGAACCTATCCATCACAGATTTTCCTTGACAAGATTTGTTTGGAGAGGTTGCCTTCCTCTGAGACTGAGAAAGTATGATTTACCCAAGGCCATCCGGAGGGTTCTATAGCCAAGCAGAAACGTTCAAGCTCTGGTCTTCCAGAGTCCTAGCCCAGTACTCAGGGCTGTGTCATTGGGTGGGGGGGGGTCTCTTTCTTAAGACTTGTGAGCTACATTTTCTGATTCACAGTTTAGCAACCATTGGCTACTTCTGCTGAGAGCTTAACAGAAATGCTAAGTGCTCAGAAGAATCCCCTTCCTTCCCTTTGCTACCTTATTGAGTATCTGTCCCAATGATCCCTGCTCTAAGTGACCTATTTCTGCTTCTCATCTCATGCTGGTGATTTGACGGTTCTCAGTCAAGTATGGCTCTCTGAGCCACGGGTCTGCAGCAGGAGCTCTGGAAAAATCAGAATGAAGGACAGGGAAGGTGAAGAGCAGAGCTTGGGAAAATTACATTGGGGGACCGGAATCCTTTTTATGACTTAGCATCATAGAAACAGAGCCAGAAGAGACTACAAGAGTCATCCTGTCCAACCCCCAGCCTTGTAGGAATACACAATCAAAGCACTCTCGGCAGATGGCCATCCAGCCTCTGTTTAAAAACCTCCAAAGGAAGAGAATTAACCACACCTTGACGCAGCACATTTCACTGCAAAACTGTTCTTAATATCAGTAAGTTCTTCCTAGCATTTAGGTAGAACCTGTATTTTGAATCCATTGCTCAATGTCCTAGTGTCAGGAGCAGCAGAAAACAAACTTGCACTGTTGTATGATGATGCTTTTTGGGACCGTCTAATACTCTTGCACGGTGGTTTTTCCCACACTGTGAATCAGCAGGAGGATGGTACTGGGCATAGCTCTGCCACTCTTCTACCCAAATCGCCATCGGCTGGCTGGGGCTTCAGAACAGTCCCCTGTGGGACTGTCACACTCTCTCTGGGATCTTCTGTGATACTATGGAGGGGACACTAACAGTTCTGCTGTGTTGACTAGGATTTGGGTTATATGACCTCATCACATTGCCAGATTTCCCTATCATAGAACACTTCACCTATGCAGCCAGCACAGAGCCCACCAGATGTCATCACATGATGCACAACTACTTCTGACAGTGCTGCATGCTGGCTGTGTTGGCAAAGTGTTCTACAATGGGACTACCCATGTTCAGACTGAAAATGCTGTGGAAAGTGCAGGAGCAAGCTGGAAAGGTAAATTTTCTGATATGTGATTGGCAAGCGAGTGATGCAGGCAGTTAAGGCGCTGGGCAATGGATTCACCCAGCTGCCTCACGATTTGCCCCCTTCCGTATGAATTCCCTGCATCAAGGACCTCCATGTGATGAGATCCTTAGAGTATAAGTGTATCTACAGCAGAGTCACAACAATTTGAGGATGCTTCAAAGGGCAAAGTTCCATCCTATAGAATCCTAGCATTTCTAGTTCCACTCTCCTTGAAAACAAATTTCAAAAACAAAACACGACCATCAATATGACAAGTCACAACACATCCAGATAATGCTAATATTAATTCCAAATTATACTCTTCTGAACTGCAATACTACAATGTTTTGATTTTCAATAGATTGAAAAATGCAAGTATGGATTCCTCAAATGACATACCCAAAAGCAACATTCAGAGAATAATGAATAATCATTGCTGTTAGGCATTTAAAACTAGCATAACTTTACTGTTAGGCATTTACACTAGCATCTTATTACCTACTTGTTGCCCAAAAGTAATGCATTCCAGTAATACTTATAATCAATCATTTCAAGGACTAGTGCCCATATGAAGGATCTTAAAAATTGCTATGGACTGAGCTGATGAATCCACTCCAGGTTTTAATGAAACTACTCAAAGTACTCCATTCCTGAAATAGGTTCAGCAATTTGATAAGTTTGAACTAAAAGTTTTGACTATAATCTTGAGTGGACACATCTTGACTCAACACGCTGGGAAAAACCAGGCATTATTGTTGGAATGATGTGGGTTACTATAGGAAACAAAATGGGTGGACATCCAGAGGACAGAAGAGGAAAAGGAGCACACAAATAGGAAAACACCTAAAAGAGCAAAGATTGGGATTGGTGGTGGTGGTGTGCCTTCAAGTCATTTCTGACTTATGGCAACCTTATAGTGAACCTATCACAGGGTTTTTGAGAGTGTGTGACTTACCCAAGGTTACCCCTGGTGGCATAAAAGGTTGCTGACCAAAAGGTTGGCGGTTTGAATCTGGGAAGCAGGGTGAGCTCCCATCTGTCAGCTCCAGCTCCTCATGCCCAGACATGAGAGAAGCCTCCCACAGGATGGTAAAACATCTGGGTGTCCCCTAGGCAATGTCCTTGGATTTAAACTTTGCTCTTCAGAGTTGTAGTTCAGCAGTCAAACCATTACACTATTCTTGTTCTCACTCTTACATTGTGCTTTTCTACGAGAATTTTAAGATTCACCAAGAGGAATCTGGCAGAAAACAAATATATCCAAAGTTTTAAAATGTTATAATAGAAACTTGTTTTGAGTATGGGAACTGAAAAGAACTCATAGTCCTCCCAAATATTCACTCCTGGTTGGACTAACTTTATTTGTTTCTGAAGTATACTTTGTGGGAGAGGGTTGGGAGTCTTTTCTAATCTATTCTTGTTGATTGACTAAAAGTAATCCAAAGATCTACCAGAAATATTGTGTAAAATTGGTTAAATTTGATATGCAAATTTTGGCTTGGAGTATTGTTCAGTATGGTATATGTGTTACATGATCTCTGGATTGATTTGATTAGTAGAGTCTAATCTACCTTCTGCTACTCCTAGCTTACATATACTGCAGGATGTGGTGGTCTTCCTCTTCTACAAGTCTCTGCTATATGCAGCTATTGGTGTGACTCTCAAAAGATAAGAGGGCTTTAATAAGAGGGCTTTGTTAAGTCACCTGTCAACTGTTAATCAGAAATGGGGACAGGTATCCTGCTCCCCATCACCAAACATCTTCTGGAAACAGAAGCATTTCCCACCTTTCCACAAAGAAAGGACAACAAATAAGGGTCAGAAAGAGTTCACAGCTAAGACTATGAATGATTAAAGTGAAAGCAAAACATGGAATGAACAAAGCTAATGATACTCTGGGAGAAAGCCGGCACTACGGCTATCCAACTATAGAGCAAGCAAGGTGAAATAAATGGGAAGAGAAAAGCAGCAGAAATGAAAACACACAAAGAATATACCAGGAGAGGGAGGGACAGGGAGAGGGAGGGAAAGAGCATAAAATTAAAGATACCCATATAATTGTGAAATTGCTAGTAGTCTTATTCCATGGCATCTGAGAACAACACTAATCTGGATTATAAATTTGAGATAGCACCAAGGAATGTTAACACAGAACTTGGGAAAGTTACTTTTTGGACTACAACTTCCAAAAATCCAAGTAGCATTCTAGGAGTCCAAAATATTTTTTCAAGCTCTGTTTAATAGTCCAAGAATGTGTTGGGTGAGGATATAGGATTAATGATTCTTCCAGAAGTCCTAATGCCCTATTTTCTACAGCTTTCATGTAGAATATTCTCCAGAAGGTTTATCAGCCATATTTGCTACAGTTGTCCTATAAAGAATATGGGAAGATGAAACAGTCCTCCTACCCTCCTTCCACTTGGAGTAACAGTACAAACAGCTTGAATAGAGCTGGAATTCTGAGCTGGACAAGGAACCATTATATATCTATATACTGTAAATCAAACATAAGAATAATCTCTTTTCCAAATGGAGACTAAGCCCAAGCAGCATTATCCCCACCCCAAGAACCTCTCAGTAGTGTAATGAGAAGGAAATAATGATTTGGGGGAGATGGGGAGAAGAAGGAAGCAAACCCCTGTTGATTTCTAGCTGTTCGTTTCTTACATTCTCAGCTATTATTTCCAATGTCCCTTGATGTAAGTACTGGCAATCAAATTGGTTTAAGCAACCTTAGGATTGGTGTTGACAGAAGGCTGCTGAGTGCTTCAAAATTCCTGTCACTGCGAAGCATTTTGCTGAAGAGTTGGCCTCAAAACAGTTAAAGTTGCTTTTGCAGCTCCTTAATCTTATACTAGTAGTAAAGCTTTGTTTTCCTGGTGGCTGGCACCTCAAATTATTTTTTGAATCTTTGAAATCTCTACCATCAGCAGCCCCTTGGTGTGGTGAACATGCCAAAAGTCATGCATGAGGAAAATAGACAAGCAAAGAAAGCATGCAAGATTTTGCTTTTGCATGATCCTACTGGGAAGGACAAGATTGTGCCCTCTTTTCCTGATGAGTTATTTTACATTTTGAACTCAATTTGCAGCAATTGAAGTATGCTTAAGAAAAGGAAGGAAGTGGGAGGAAGAACGAGAAACTGGGACACTTCAAAACCAACTGAAGAGGGATGTGGCAGAAGATTAATTGAGACAGTCCCTGCCAAACCTAGACTGTTGGAGAGTATGCAGCTGTGTGCATTTTAAAAATAAGTCCTGCACCTCATGGATGTGAGGGGACATTCTGAAACATGATGAAAGTTTTCTGAAAGTCTTGGGATTAATATTTTTTTATAGAATCTTATATTCTTCTCCTTAAAAAATCAGAATGATAGTGAGGGAAAGATACATTTTGAGGGTTACAGATTGTGAGCAGCTGGCAATGCAGTGAGTTAAAGATTCAGCGACTGAAAATGACTTATCACAATTCCCAGCCATGTTAATAAAATATGCAGATTTAGTTACAGATCTCCAGCTCATAAATTTCCAATATAGCCCTTGGTGCCGAACCTGTCCCCCATCCCTGTGTATAATTTAAAGCAAATTGAAAAATTGTAATGAGTGGCAGTGCCCAAACATTTGCAACTTGTAAATCTTGGTTTTGATACCCTCAGTTTGCAAGTAATTTTCAGTTTAACTCTAGAGTTTTATTTATTTGCTTGCTTGCTTGCTTGGTTACCACTACAGAAAATGATGGAACACATCAACCACTTCTCTGTAAAAGAGGAATGGGAAACTTCTGGCATTCTAGATATTTGAAATTGTTGTTATTGCTGTGTGCCTTCAAGGCATTTTCAACTTATGGTGACCCAAAGTGAACCTATCACAGGATCTTCGATGCAGGATTTGTTCAGTTGGAGCTTAAAAAGAAATTGAGTGCCTTTATGCCACAACCCTTCGCTCACTGGATATTGTGCTTCTTGCTTTGCTGATAGAGCTGAGAGGTCAAAATCTAAATGGATCATGAAGACCCAAGTCCTCAATACTCTCCCTTGGCGTCATGACTCAGAAACATAGCTTGCCTGTGACCTAGGCATTGTAGTAATAAATAGATGGAGTGCGTGCTTTTACATTGGTGGGGCAGTTTAATTTAAGAAAACTAGCCACTAGGCCTGGTTGATCCATGGTTCCAAATGCTTCAAAAGTACTTACAAAACAAAAGTTCTGGTAGTGAAAATTTCAGAACTCTAACAAAATTTTCAAAATTTCATTATAAATGGCAGTTCATACATTTGCCATCAGATACTGTAAACAATATATCAGAAAAAGAACTGGCAAAGCCATCTCTGAGTACTCCTTGCCTAAGAAAACCATCTCAAAATCATGGGGTCTCCCTAAATTGATAGAAAATGTAAGGAACATGCACATACTATAACCTGGTGCTTATATTAAGTGTCTATCTATAGTTGTATGCGACCTGGTTACAACTGGTTCGGATAGTTGTATCAGTCTCTACATGGGGCTGCTTTTTGAAGAGTGAAAACTTCAGCTGGTCAAAAGAACTACCACCAGAGAGTTGTGTGTTTCCTGTGCAAGTTACTGCAGGGAACACACAACCCACTAGCTACTGGTCAGCTTCTGGGGCCAATTCAAAGTGATGGCTATGACCTATTCAGTCCTATATAACTGAGGTTCAGAATATTTGAAGGATGAAATTCTCCCATACAAACAATATGTGTTTTGATATCTGAGGAGCAGGTCTTTTGTGCCACCATCCTGGCAAGTACATCTAATAGGAATGTGGAAGACAGCCATCTCAGTGGGTTTTGGGTTTTGGGTTTTGGGGGGGGGGGGGTTAACAAAGAAGGAGTTTTCATCATGGACTGTGGTGGAGGCTTCTTCTTTAGAGGCTTTTAAACAGAGGCGGATGGCCATCTATTGGAAGTGCTTTGAATGTGATTTTCTTGGCAGAGGGTTGGACTGGATGGCTCTTCCAACTCTATGACTCTATGATTCTTCAATATGTTGTTTTCATGACTGTTTGTTAATGTGATGTTTTTCCCTCATGGGCATAAAGGATCCCTACTCTTGGTTTAAATTTTCCTTTGATTTCTCAGATCTTTTGGAAGAAGTCTCTTGTTCCTTCTTTTTTATTATTATAAACTTTTATTTCTTTGCATTGATTGTTATAGAAGTTCATGTCCCTGCCCACAATTTCCTATACAGTTGCATTAAAAGTTCTACTTCTGTTGCCTTTTACTTTTGCTTCTCATTTGTTCCTAACTGTTTAACAGTTTCACCTGGCATCTCTTGAGGCTTCTCTTACTTTTTGACTGCAGGTAGTGCCATTTTGCATTTCTCCTTGGCAATGTCCATGGCTTCAATCCAGAGTTCTTCTGGTTCCCAGTAAATTAGACTGAATTATGCAAACTATTTTTTTACATTTAAAATTTATAGGTATGTTTTTCAAGTTGCACTTTGGATGATGTTTGTTTTTGTGTTCTTTAGTTTTTCTCTATTTCTGATATTAGTACATCATGGTGTATGCCACAATCTGCTCCTGGTCTTGATTTAGCAGAGAAAACAGAACTTCTCCATCTTTTGCTTGCAATTATGTGGTCTATGTGATTTCTATATTAGCCACAGGGAGGTTGTACTGGATGAAACCATGGCTTCTTCCATTTCTTTTCAGGGTGTTGGAAAGGATCACCTTTGTTGTCTTACCTAACTCTATGATTAGGTGACGTCCATGCATACAGTTGCCTCTTGGGTTGCTTGAAGAATATGTTTGTGATTCATTCACTCATTCTGCTACTTCATCTGGCAAATTTTCCTACAATCTTTCACTCTGCTTTGTTTATTACTTTTGCATTCCCGTCTCTGGAAGTCTGTAAACAGAAGTTGAGAGAAAGAGAGCATTCCCCTAATTCTGGTGACACAACTGCAGATTCAAAGAACTACGTGGTAAAACAATGGCAGATTTTTAAAAGCTTCCATTGGGCTCCACCCTTTTGACAGTCATTGCTGACCTTGGTGACCTATAAATGCTTCCAGGCAATAGTCTAAGGAACCTGATGATGTAACCCTTGCCTTTAGACCTTCAACTTCAGTCTCCTAAGATAGCAACTGGCATGGACAGCATTTTTCTCCCCTGCAGTCTCAGATGGCAAAAGCAACTTCATGACATCTTGGTGCATGTGTTTCTCTTGCTTAGGGCCAAAAACAGACCAAAAATAAAGAGTGTTATAAGAAAGGGCCTGTCAACAGACAAAGGCATACTTAATTTAGTGGGAATAGGTAGAGGCTTTAAAGGGAGACACGATATCCCATTTTAATATTTAGCTGAGGGAATACAAAAAACATTCAGATCAGTTTGTCAATGCAGGATATCTTCCTTCCAGACTTATTAAATTGAGTAGTTTGCTCCATGGGTTGTTGTAGGTTTTTCGGGCTATATGGCCATGTTCTAGAAGTATTCTCGCCTGACATTTCGCCTGCATCTATGACAAGCATCCTCAAAGGCAAAACGTCAGAAGAGAATACTTCTAGAACATGGCCATATACCCTGAAAAAACCTACATAATCCCAGTGATTCCAGCCATGGAAGCCTTCAACAATACAGTTTGCGCCATCCTAGTCCTTGATTTAGGAGATTGGATTCTCATCAGGATTAATCCCCCCCCCCCAAACTGGGATTGCAGAAAGGATTGGTCCTACCTTCTTACACTGTGTTTGTATATATGTTAGTGAATACCTTCAAGTGACCAGACAACGTATGGTGAGCCCATGAATTTCATAGGGTTTTTATAGACATGGAATTGACAAACAAATTGATGAATCAAAATGATATATTCAAATATTCATAGTAAAGGTAAATGTTTTCCCCTGACATTAAGTCCAGTTGTGTCTGACTCTGAGAGTTGATGCTCATCTCAATTTTTAAGCCAAAGAGCTGGCATTGTCTGTAGACACCTCCAAGGTCACGTGGCCAGCATGACTGCATGAAACACCATTACCTTCCCTCTAGAGTGGTACCCATTGATCTACTCACATTTGCATGCTTTTGAACTGCTAGATTGACAGAAACTGAGGCTGACAGCGGAAGCTCATTCCACTCCCTGGATTCGAACCTGCGACCTTTCAGCCAATAAGTTTCGCAGGTCAGCAGTTTAACCAACTGCATCACCAGGGTCTCTTAAAATATTCATGTTTTCTTATAAATTAAAAAAATGATTAGGAATCCAAGTCTAGTCTGCCTTTCAGCATGCTTTAATTTTACAGTCATGTTAGTTCCTGTCCAAAGAGAAAAGTGGGATATAAAATAAGGAAATAAACAGAGAAATCCACCAAGTAAAGTATCTTCCTAAAAGGTCTATCCCATATGTGTTTCTGGGTTTTTTATCATTCAAGATTCACATGTATATCTTCTACTTCAATGTACTGTAATTACATATTTTGTACATTTGTAAATTAACCTGCCATTGCCTGTGAAATGAAGTTTGACTGATAGTATTTGTCACCCAACTTTCAGGATAGTTGGATGCATTCAGTTAGCATCGAGAAGTTTTTCCTTAAATTTAGTTGAAATCTCCTTTCTTGTAATTTAAACCCAATGGTTGGGGTCATATTCTCTGGAGTCCCAGAATACAGACTTAGTCTCCTTTCCATATGATAGTCATTCAAATATCTTAAAATGGCTTTCCACTTGCTTCTCAGTCTTCTGTTAGCCAACATAAGCTTACCTGTTTCCCTCAACCATTTATAATAGATCTTCATTTCCAGACCAAATGGCATGTTGTTCCACTCTCCAAGATTGATTTATGACCTTATAAATCCTTAGCTTGTGGTTTCATAAGGGCACCCCTGTTTCATTACACACAAGACATGCTCACAAACAGATCAAATACAAAAAAAATTAAAATAGTTTTTATTAGAATTTCACAATGAATTAAAACAATATAACTTTCCAAAACAAAATATCGCAGACAATACATCAAGATCCCCCTCCCTCTTCCTTCCCCTTCCCACACAAAAAGAAAAACACAACATTCAAAACAACATATACGAGTACTTCCTTCTCGATCAACAATCCCTCTATAATCTAAGGTCGTGTAATAAAAAAGTTAAACTTAGAGTCAGTCTTTCCGAACTTCAATTCAAATTTTCCCCAGTACAAAAATCTTGAACAGAAACCTACTTTACTGTAAGCTAAACATACCCTAGAAGTCAGGTTAGGGTCAGATTAATCACTCTGGATTTATAAACACATAAGCACATAGTAACATGTCATTTAACCATAAAAACATATTATTTTTCTTATATAGATAAGGCATGGCCTATAGTATATTAACTGTAAGGTTAGCAGGGAAAACAGAGGTGAATTCTATTAACTATCATACCACCTGAAAAATGAAAAAGACAAGTTTGGCTTCCAGACATGAACTATTTCTTGGGAGGCTGCTTTATCGCCTCATGATACAACCAAGTGGAATAAGGCGGATACATGATAATGTATCTAGCAGCAGCTGTATTTTGGGGGTCTCATATCACAGACCATTTAGCCTACAGTTGTTGTTACTGGTAGAGTTTCCTTATCCAAAATGCTTGGAGCCAGAAGTTTTTTGGACTTTGCAATATTTGCATATACATAGTGAATAAGGGGTGTGGGGAGATGTAGTTACATGTATCTGCTGATTTTTTCCCTTAAGGAGCACTTATGGGTGGAAAAGAGAAGAGGGGGAAGAAGAAGAAAAATCCACTTACACAAGGCTCCTATAAAAAGCAGGCATGTGTTACCTCTACTGAGTAAAAAGGGCAGCCGGGCAGCCAGTCTGGGAAGCAGGCATGTAGCCAGGGGGGGCTAAGGGGGCTTCAGCCCCCCCCCCCAATTCTCAGGGTGGTCCACGAAAAGGCCTTACTGGTACATTATTTAAACTGTTATGTTTATTCATATCATGATCTGATCACCATGCTCATTATATCCCACATTAATGGGGTTATTGGGATAACAATACAAAAGATTTGCTAGGGTAGACCCTCTTCCACCCAGTCTCAGCCCCGAACCAAACTCGGCCCCCTCCGAAACAAAATCCTGGCTACGGCCCTGCTGGGAAGGTTTACTACTCTAGAAGAGAAGTTGGTTTGGTTCTCATTTTAAGCTGCTGATGAGCCACCAGCACAGAGGCAGTCGGGCTCTTAAAAATATTGCCTGCTATTCATGTTTATGGACATATTTACAAGGCTGCTTTAAAAAATAAGTGTGAGAATGGTACAGCGTGCTTTCTTTAATGTGGGATGAGTTTACATGGTTTTGTTTTGTCAAATATAATTGTGAAGGGGTGCACTAAAGTTTTGCTGCTTCTCTGTTGTTTATGGCATGGTTTTGGAAGTTTTCATTTGGCGTTAAAGGACTGTAGTCATTGATAAAATATAATGCTGATTGTGAAATGTATTTTTTCAAAAGTAATTAGATATACTATAGTTTCAAGGCCCTGAAGTAGTTCTTTTTCTGTGTTGTTGAAGGCTTTCATGGCTGGAATCACTGGGTTGCTGGGAGTTTTCTGGACTGTATGGCCATGTTCTAGAGCTAGGCCCCACTTGCCTAGTTTCCAACAGACCTTGCAACCTCTGAAAATGCCTGCCATAGATGTGGGAGAAACATCAGGAAAGAATGCTTCTGGAACATGGCCAAACAGCCCAGAAAACTCACAGCAACCAAGTTCCTTCTCCCTCTCCCCCCTATATATACAGGCCTATAGTGCAAAACACACTGTGCACATCATTATCACTGGGATACCCACAATAAAGTAGGACCCAAATTAATCTCCTTGACTCCTATGCTAGAGAAAGCCAGAATATAAATTAAATAAAGCAAGCAAGAAGGTTGAAAACATCCCTGCCATCAGGGAGTTGAATCTGGTTTGGGTTTTAGACTGGACTTTAAGTGAGCTGTCCAAAGTGCTGAACCGTATTCTTCAAAATAGTTTCAACAGCCTTGGGTAGTTTTGTTAAAGTACAGAATAAAACTGCTCCACTGATGACAGCCCTTGTGTGTCAGTAGCTCTCTCTCACCATTATTTTGTGAAAGAAGATTCTTAGGAAGGACTAATCCCATGCTTTTTACAAGTGCGCTGATGACTAAAAAGGCCAATCTGAGATAGGCAAGTTTGGTTGCAGAAAACACAGCAGAAAGTCTCCTTGGGTGATGTTGTTTCCAAGTTGCAGTTCTTTCTGCGTTGTCGTTTCTCTTCGAGACCCATTCGGCGTGTCTTCTCAAAAGAGGCTGCAGCATTGTCAATAGTGCATCTCCATGCCTCCCGATGTGAGGCCAGGGTGGACCATTGTTGGTGATCAATCTGGCCGAGCCTGAGATGTTGTTTTAGGGAGTCCTTATGTCTCTTTTTGGGGGCGCCTCTCTTGCGCTGACCCATGGCGAGTTCACCATAGAGTAGTATCTTTGGGAAGCGATGGTCCTCCATCCTAGAGACGTGCCCTGCCCAGCGCAGCTATGTTCTCAATAGCATGGCCTCAATGCTGGTGATCCCTGCTTGCTCAAGGACAACAGCATTAAATGTCCAGTGTACATTTAGGATTGTGCGAAGACAGCGCTGATGAAAGCATTCGAGGAGTCATAGGTCTTGACGATAGGTTTAGTTCGAGTTTCCTTCTCTTAGATGGTTGACCTTACAGGGTTAGACGAGCACCATCTGCCCAGGTTTGAAATTAGAGTTTTCCTTCTCTTAGGATGGTTGCCAAAAGGCTAGAGAACCCATCCTGCCCTTTGACGCTCTTTGTCAGACTCTTCGGTTGTGACCTGTCTGGCATGGGAGGCCCTACCAGTGGCTATTATGCCACTGCCAGCATGGCTCACAACTTCATTAGGGTACGCAAGCCTCTCCCCCACTGCAAGGGGGCGCCAATGGAGAGGATGTCAGTAGCAGGATAATGAAAAATATGTAGAATTGGAAAGGATTCCAAGGGACATTCAATCCAATCCACTGCCTTGCAGGAACACATAATCAAAACACCCCCAACAGATTGCCATCCAGCCCCTGCTGAAATACCTGTAGAGGAGGATACTCCACCATGTTTGAAAGCAGCATATGCCATTGCAGAACAGCTCTCATAAAAAAAACAAGCTTTCCCCTTCTCAATGTGACACCCCTTCAAATATTATTGATTATGCCCCTTCTCAGCACTCTTATATTACAAAAGAAGATACATTATTCTTCTTTAAATTGCGATCATAGTGCAATTTCTTATCTTTTTAATTGAATATAAATCCAATTAATTACACATAGCATGTTACTTTGTTTGTTTCTCAAAAACTTTATACCTTGCCCTACATCAGCTAACTCCGGGTGGTCTACAACAAAACCTGTTTCATCAGTAATGTAACATAGTAGAAACATAATCTAATAAACTGTATCCAGCTCAGATGCAGTGTGCTATGAAAATAATACTTTCCAGGCAAGGATGTGTTTATGAATGTCATAGCTGTACCTGGCTTGGCAGGGGAAGGAAGGGAAGTACCAAGGGATCCCGCTTGAGCCACCTGGCAGCTGTCTAAGCAGCAGATTGGCCATCTCAGCTAAATGCAATGATCAGAAATGGGACGAGGGATGTTGTTTAAATTTGGTTCCCTTGAACATTAGCCATTCAAACCTCAACTGACTGCAACAAACAATGTGGTTCTGTTGTACTGCCACAAGAAGTACAGCAGAGCTGCTCTATTTGCTTGATGGGAAATGCCATAATAAAAAGGGATGTATTTAATAATGCTTTGTGGGTTAGCAGGCTGTTTAATTGGCTGAATCACTCAGTGGGGATGCTCCTTAAGCCAATCCGAGTGCGGCAGTTCAATAAAGCCCCGGCAAGCAACACTGCTGCATCATCCAGCATAGTCTCCTGAGAACGATTATATCATTTGCAATAATCAGATAACCACAGGATCAATGCAATGGGTAATGCTGTGCTGGAGCGCTGCCTTTGTATTTCAGGTTTCTGTGGTGCCTCATAGATTTTCATCTGAGTCGCTGATTCATATTAGGGTTGCATTCGCTTATGGCTGCCTGTTTGTGCTCTACCAAGAGACCCATTTCTATAGGATTCTTTTCTACTGGATTTGTTGGGCTCCCATGAGGTTGCCTCAAGGCCATGAGGGTTACAACATGTTGCATAATGCTTCCTTCAGAAACCATCTGCTGCTACACTACCCCAGATGTGGCTATTAATAATATACTGGCGAAGCCACCAAGTATAGATAGCTGTGAAAACAAAAAAAAATCCTTAAATTTAGAGTGAGTAGACTCAAAGATTGCAGCTGCAGGAAGCTGCAGGAACCTGGCAGTACCCAGGTTGCTAACGGGATCAGTGCTCAGGGAGTTTACAATCCCTCTGTTGCGCCAGCTCTACTGGCTGCCAGTTTGCTACTGGGCACAATTCAAAGTGCAGGTTTTAGCCTATAAAACCCTAAATGGTTCCGGCCCAGCTTACCTGTCCGAACGTATATTTCCTTATGAACCAGCGAGGAACTTAAGATCTTGGGAGGCCCTGCACGCCTGGTGGGGATGAGAGACAGGGCCTTCCCAATCGTAGCCCCTCAGCTGTGGAACTCCCTCCCTAAGGATATTAGATCACACACACCCTCCCTCTTGACATTTCAGAAAAAAAGTAAAAAAAACCTGGCTCTTCAAACAAGGTTTTGGAAATACAGCCTAAGAGATAAACATGGAACTAGAAAAAAGTAAACATGGAATGGCTTAGACAATGCTTCTGGAAAATGAGTTAACAGGAAGTCACCGATGATTATATATTTCTAAAATATTTTTATATGGTTTTATAATGTGCGCTAAATGTTTTTAATTGTGTTTTATAACTGTGCGGCATCAAATTGCAGCCAATTTGTAAGTCACCTTGAGTCTCCTTTGGGATGAGAAAGGCGGCATAGAAATACTGTAAATAAATAAATAATAAATAAATAAATCCTATGGAGAGCTTGGACAGTTATTCCAATAGACTACAACTCTAGAATCCTTACATGGTCATAAGACAACTTGTTAGAGATTCAAAGAGGTCCAGTCCCAACAATTCACCTGTCAGAATTCTGTGTCCTATAATGATAGTAGAAGCTTATTGGCTTAAGTGACACTGGGAACAGGGAGAGCATTTAAAGCAGTGGAGGCATGCATAATGTCCAGAAGGCTTTCATTTATCCAAAGCATCACCTGCGTATGGTGAAGTTGTATCCACATCAAACCACTGGAAGGTCAATCTGACTTGCTGCATCCTTCTCTCCTAAATGAGACAACTTTTTTCCTGCTCTTTGTTATAAGTCCCTATGAAATAGCATGGTTTTTATGTTGCTGGTGGTGCTGGTGTTGGAAAAATTCTGAGCATGATTGAATGATTTTTCAGTTGGAAAATGTGATAACAGGGTGCTTTGTTACACGAGGTAGTAAAAACAGAAGCATTTGATGAAAGAGTTTCAATGTACAATGTTGGGATATCAAATATGATACACCAGTGTTTCTCAACCTTCCTAATGCTGCGACCCAATGCTTAATACAGTTCCTCATGTTGTGGTGTACCCCAGCCATAACATTATTTTTGTTGCTACTTCATAACTGTAATGTTGCTACTGTTATGAATCGTATCGTAAATATCTGATTTGCAGAATGTATTTTGATTCACTGGACCAAATTTGGCACAAATACCCAATATGCCCAAATGTGGGGGGGGGGGGGGGTTGATTTTACCAACTGGGAGTTGTAGTTGCTGGGGTTTATAGTTCAACTACAAACAAAGAGCATTCTGAACTCCACCAATGATGGAATTGAATCAAACTTGGCACGCAGAACTCCCATGACCAACAGAAAAAACTGGAAGGGGTGGTGGGCATTGACCTTGAGTTTTGGAGTTGTAGTTCACCTACATCCACTGTGCTCAAAACAATGATGGATCTGGACCAAACTTGGCATGATTCCTCATGATTCCGGGATTTGCCGGAAACTGAGTCCCCCACTGGCCGCCAACTTGTAAGCTCTCCTACTAGGGGGGCCCCGATTTCAGTGATCTCCGGCATGGGGTATTGTCGCAATAGGCACAGGCCAAGTGCGAGAGGCTCTCTGAGTCGTGTCAAGACCCGGCCTGCCTCTGACCTGCGACCTATTCCGAGGTACACTGATGTCAGGCCTCCAACTTCCTCCCCCTCCTCCCTAGTGTTAGTAAATGCGCGCTCAGTCCGGAATAAAACGGCAACGATCCGGGACTTTATTCAAGACAGTCGGGTCGATATTTGCTGCATTACGGAGACCTGGCTCCAGGACAGTGATATCACCTGCCTCCAGGAATTGACACCTCCCGGCTTCGCGCTTACTCACCAGAATAGGACTAGGAGGCGGGGGGGGGGCGTGGCGATTCTCTCCCGTGACCTATTACACCTCAGAGCGGTCCCTGCGTTGGAGGCAGATGGGATTGAAAGTGTCGGCCTGATGTGGGGTGCCCCGGAGAGTACAGCCTTCCTGCTGGTGTACCGTGCACTTAGCGCACCAGCGGGGAGCCTGTCCCTGCTGCTGGAGACTGTGGCGGAGTGGGCGTTGAGGTTTCCTAACCTGGTTGTGCTGGGGGACTTCAACGTCCACGCCAACACAGCCTCCTCACCATCGGCAGCGGGGGACCTTGTGTCGACCATGGCGGCACTCGGCCTCTCCCTCTGCGAGTCAGGCCCCACACGTCGGGCCGGTCACACCCTCGATCTGATTTTCCACGCAGGTGTCCAAGTGTCCGTCACCTCTGTCACAGAGGTGCCATGGTCGGACCACTGTGCTCTGGGAGTCCGGGTCGAGCAACCGCGCCCTCCCGGCAAAGGTGCCGAACCAATTTGGGTTCACCCGAAGGGACCTATGGAACCAACTAGGTTCCTGAATGCCTTGAGGGATTTGGAGCCTGCCAGCGACTGGCTCGGTGAGCTGGTTACCACCTGGAACCACGCGCTGTCCGCCGCTCTCGACGAGATCGCCCCTAAACGCCCTCTCAAACCCCGCGCATCCTGTTCCCCCTGGTACACAGATGCACTAAGATCTATGAAGCGGGAGAAGAGACGGCTAGAGCGCAGATGGAAGAAACTCCGTGACGGGCCATCGACATCAGCTTATAAGCTTTTTATGGATGCTTATGAGCATGCTGTCAAGGAGGCGAAACAGTTTACTATGCCTCCTTGATAGCGTCTGCGGATTCACGCCCAGCTCAATTGTTCAGGATAATTCAGCAGCTGACGATGGTCCCTACCATCCCAAACAATGACAATTCGACCCTCTCTGCTGAGGCTTTCCAGAATCACTTCGCAGACAAGATTGCGTTGCTCCGCCGGGACCTTCTCTCCACACTTGATACAGTCCAGGAGCTGGAGACCCCGTGGCCCTCCGCCGGGTACACCTTCGACCGGTTTCGACCACTGGACGCAGAGGATGTTGACAAGATTGTCGCAGCCCTTAAGCCGACCACCTGCTCCTCGACCCGTGCCCCTCCACGCTGATTCGAGCTTGCGTGGAGGGTTACGAGGCCCTCTGTTGAAGATAGTCAACTGCTCCCTTGAGCAAGGGGCTTTTCCAGAGGAGCTAAAAGAGGCGGTGGTCAGTCCATTGCTGAAGAAGCCCGGATTAGACCCCGCGGCTCCCTCCAATTACCGCCCAGTGTCGAATCTTCCGTACCTGGGCAAGGTGATTGAGAGGGCAGCAATGGACCAGCTGCAGACCTTCTTGGATGACGCAACCTGGCTAGACCCCTTCCAGTCCGGCTTCCATTCAGGCCATGGGACGGAGACTGTCTTGGTCTCCATCACAGATCTACTCCGCTGCCATTTGGACCGAGGTGGATCGGCGCTGCTCGTGTTATTGGATCTCACGGCAGCGTTTGATACCGTCGATTACCAACTTTTGATACACCGCCTGGCGGTGGCGGGTGAGGGGACAGCCCTCAACTGGCTGTCCTCCTTCCTCCAACGCCGCCAACAGCGTGTGAAGTGGGGTGGTCTCCGGAGGCTCCCCGCTGAACTGTGGGGTGCCTCAGGGGCTATCCTCTCCCCGCTATTATTCAACATCTATATGCGACCACTCGCCCAACTGGTGCGGAGTTTTGGGCTGGAGTGTCATCAGTACGCTGATGATACCCAGCTCATTCTGAGGTTGGACCACGGGGCAGTCTCTGTACCCGATAATTTCCATCTTTGCCTTGAAGCCGTCACTGGATGGCTGCGAGCCAGTAAGTTGAAGGTGAACCCGGCGAAGACGGAGATCTTGTGGCTGGGCCACCGGGGGTAGCGACCCAGTTGCCAACTTTCGATGGTGTGGCCCTCTGCCCTCAGCCATCGGTAAAAGTCTAGGGGTCCGGCTGGGCGCCCACCTGTCCATGGAGGAGCAGATCGGCTGCACCTGCAGGACAGCATTCTTCCATCTCCGGTTGGCTAAACGCCTGGCTCCCTACCTCTCCCAACGCGACCTGGCTCTGGTGATCCAAGCCACGGTCATCTCGAGGCTTGATTACTGTAATGCTCTACATTGGCCTTCCCTTGTCGATGATCCGGAAGCTTAAGCTGGTGCAGCACGCCGCAGCTCGCCTCCTCCTGGGTGCTGCAAGATCTGACCGAGCGACTCCACTCTTGCGCGAGCTGCACTGGCTTCCGATTGAATTCGGGTCCTCTTCAAGGTGTTAGTCCTCACTTTTAAGGCCATCTATGGTTTGGGGCCAGTGTACTTGAGGAGCGACTTACCCCTATATGCCTGCGAGATCACTACGCTCCGAGGAGCTCAATCTCCTTGTGGTGCCTCCCTCGGAACCTGCCGACTAGCCACTACACGGCGGAGGGCATTCTCTGTAGCCGCCCCAAGTCTCTGGAATGGCCTCCCGGAGGAGATCCGCGCCATCCGCTCTCCTGCCCTTTCGCAAGGCCTTGTAGACTTGGCTTTTTAGGAAGGCGTTCGGCTCTTAATTCAACCACATTGCCCGCTTGCCGCCTATGGTTCCCCCAGGTTTTTATCCCGTCCCCAGCCTTTGCTGAGGTTGTGCTCTTAATATGTTTTAATCTGTTGTGATGTGTAATATGTTTTTAACTGCTTAATTGTTTTATTTCTCGGTGTTTTTGCTTCTTTGTAAACCGCTCTGAGCTCCGGAGTGAGCGGTATACTAAATCAAAGTTAATAAATAAATAAAAATAAAAAATATGCCCAAATGTGAACACTGGTGGTGTTTGGGGAAAATAGACCTTGACATTTGGGAGTTGTAGTTGCTAAGATGTATAGTTCATCTTCAACCAAAGAGCATTATGACCCCCACCAATGATAGAATTAGGTCAGACTTCCCACACAGAACTCCATTTACTGCATTTTCTGATGGTCTTTGGAGAGTCCTCCGGCCCCCAGGTTGAGAAACACTGTGATACACTCAGTCCTTTATATAGTATCTGTCCTGCTTGGACATCATCATCATCAGGAGAACAATTAATAAAAGACAAAAGTCCTTATCATGCCAACCAGAATCCAGGTATAGGTTTAGCAGATCTATAATTTAGGGCCAGAAACTTGGCAATGGGAGTAGAAAACATTACCCACACTACTTCACCTCGAGGGCTATATCTATTCAGAGGAGAATAGCCGTGAGGCGTGTGTAGTGATGGGTAAAACTAAACCTCCATGTTGTGTAGGATGCAAGGCCATAGTGGGAAGGGCCAAAAGGTATACACACACACAATCACAAATTACAGAGAAATGTGGGAAATAGCACCAAGGGAAATCATCAGCATGCTCCAGAAATCACTCTTTTTAGCTCCTTTGAAGTCTGAAGTGCCTCTCCACTGTTGAATTGGTGCAATTTGACACCATTTTAATTTTCATGGGTCAACGCTATGGAATCCTGGGAATTGTAGTTTAGTGAAGCACCATCAGTTTTGGGCAGACAGCTAAAAATTGTTAAACTACAGCTCCCATGATTCCATGGTATTCAGCCAGGGCAGGAAAAGTGATGTTAGGCTGCATTAATTCTACAGGATAGATGTACCTCTGGAGGACAGCAGCAGTGCTGTCATGGCTGCCATTTTGTCAAGTAGAAGTGACATCTCAGCAGCCTCCGTTGCCATTTTGGCTATTGAGGAATCTTACTATTTTTGCAATAGGGGTTCACTTGCAAAAAGAGTATATTATAAACTAGCTGTACCCATCATGCATTGCTGTGGCCAATCTTCCCTCCCTCTTTCTCTCTTTCTTTCTTTCTTTCTTTCTTTCTCTCTCTCCTTTCTTCCCTTTTTTCCTTCCGTCCTTCCTTCCTTCCCTATCTCTTTCCTTCCTTCCTCTCCCTTTTTCTTCCTTCTCCTTTTTTCCTTCTCTACCTATTCTTGGACTGTAACTCTCAGCAGTCTTCATGATTGACCTATCTACCTACTATCTATCTCTATCTAATCTATATATTTTATCTATCTGGAGGATAGCTGGGAATTGCAGTCCAGGAACAGGATATATGTATGGATTGGGATGAAATCCAAGGAGAAACAAGCTTGCAGCTTGAAAGCAGTGCATTTGGAGCATCCTCCTCCCCTAAAGGTCCTAGTCTAGGGGATGCTGGGAGCTGTCACACATGCATAGTATCATCATTTAGCATTTTGGGGAGGAATTTTTGAGTGATGGTCACTCGTTGGTCTGTTAGGGGTGTAGTGTCCAAATTTGGTGTCAATTCGTCCAGTGGTTTTTGAGTTATGTTAATCCCACAAACTAACATTACATTTTTATTTATATAGATTGTCATGTGTTTAAAGGGGATTGATAACAATTTGGGGGAGTACTGGGGGCTTTTGGAGCCAAAAGGGGGTCCCAAGAGCCACATTAGACCTATTCCTAGAGCCTCATCATTTACCAGAGAAATGATATGTGATATCTTTCCTGTGGGGCAGCTCACGGCATTTTCATACTAAATGGTGTGAAAACGAGTCCCTTTGGTACTGTTCTGTACTACAGAGTTTGAAAGGGGACTGCGTGCAGTCCCCTTTCACACTGTTCAACATGGTGTGAAAGCTGCAACTGATCAGTGGGAAAGGAGGGGGAACCATGGGGAGAGATTGTTTACCTTTTCCTTCCCTAGTTTCCTACCACATTGCTTGACTCAATAGAGATTGCAGACAGCAGAAAAAAGACCTTGAGACAGGGAGATGAGTAAAGGGAGATCCAGGAACAGAGATCTTGTGGGTCTCATCCAGCCTTCTGCCAGAAACTTTACCACATACTAAAATTGCCAGATCTAAAGTCCCACTCCTAGAAAAACATTCTTGTTTTGGTGAAGAGATTCAAATACCGTTTCTAGGCCCTGAAAAGATATTAGAGGTCATTTATTTTTAGTATGTCTTATGAATTTCTATGAGGCCTGTACAATGAGATTCATGACAAATAAGACACTCGCTTTTACAGGTAGGAAGATATGAAACTGGAACTAATAACATTTTAGGAACTCTTATTAAAATGCTCTCTCTCTCTAACACAACTGACATACACAGTGGTGGGAGGGGGGGAGAGAGATGGTAAAATGGTACAGGCAACATTCAGATTTCTGCCACTGATAGACAAGATGGCATCAGTAAAACAAGAGAAGAAAAGATGAACATATATTTTCTTTCTTTTATTAGCCAAATGTTGCATATATAGATCCCTTTCTTAATTTACATCTTATCTATCATATTTAAATCAGAATCTAGTGCCTTTAGAGTATTTAGACCAGGGGTGCTCATTAGGTAGCTCGGGAGCTACTAGTAGATCTTCGGTCCTCTTCCAGGTGATCTTCGGGCCTCACCAGCTGGATGGGGCGCTCCTGCCCTGCGCGCACGTGCGCTCCTGCTGCTGGCTTCCACTCTCGCGGTGCTTCTTTCGCCTGTGGGGCATTGCAGGAAGAAGGAAGCACGAGGCGGGGCCTCTGGAGGGAGCGCCCTGCCTCTCTCTTGTCCAGAAGCAGCTGTGCAGCCTCTGTTGCCAGTGAGGCAGGCAGGGCGGAGTGCTCCCTCTGGATGCCCCGCCTTGTGCTTGCTCCTTCCTGCAATGCCCCCCAGGCAGAAGAAGCGCTGCGCGGGCGGAAAACAACAGCAGGTGGCAAGAACTCATGGCGACAGGAGCGCACGGGAGCACACGGTGGCGGGGGCAGGTAGATCTTTTGGACTTGGTTGCTTTAAGAGTAGCTCGTATGCTGAAAAAGTGTGAGCACCCCTGATTTAGACTATGTACATATTGGCTTTTTTAACTTGGAAGAATTACTAGACAATTTGGCTTACTACACATTTCTTCCTCTTGATCATTGATGTTCAAAGTGCCACTTCCGTGTCATTTAATTTATTCAGAAGCAAACCGAGGGTACAGTTGTAATGTATTTGTATTGTAATGTATTTTAAAAAAAACACAAAGTTTAAAAACTTGGCATTATACTAAATTTCCTTTGAACAGTAGCTGGCCACTTGGAGGTCCTCCATTGTGCATGTAGCAGGGCTCAGACTGCATTGCGATAGGCGGTCTGTGGTCTGCTCTTTTCCATACTCATATGTTGTGGACTCCATTTTGTGACCCCATTTCTTAAGGTCGGCCCTGAATCTCATGGTGCCAAAGCACAGACTGTTCAGTGCCTTCCAAGTTGCTCAGTCTTCTGTGTGCTGGCGGCGGTGGGGGGAGATCTTTCATTTGGTATCAGCCATTGCTTAAGGTTCTGGGTTTTAGCCTGCCTCTTTTGGACTCTTGCTTGCTGAGGAGTTCCTGTGAGTACCTCTGTAGATTTTAGAGAGCTATTTCTTGATTTAAGGCATTGGCATGCTGGCTAATATATGAACAGGGGATGGGCCGGAGATGTCACTGCCTTGATCCTTTCATTATTGGCTGCTACTGTGAGTGTCAGGTGGTACAATACTGGCTACACAGTATAATTTCCATGGGATGTAACCTCCTTATACAATAACTAAACAACTACCATTGTTTCTCCCACTGGTACTACTCCTATTGGTAATGCCTACTGGAAAGCTTACAGAGAAAAGGCAAAGTCATGTTCTTGGCATTGCAGTCTAATTCACATAAGGCATGGAAGCCAAACCACCATGTATAAATTCTACCCAATAAGCAAGCAATGTTATATATTTCCTTTTTAAAAATGTTATTCCTTTTTTACTTTTGTGTTGATGTTTCTTAAGTAGTTCTTTTTATTAAAAAAAAATACAAAAAAATTAATTTGTGTGAAAATGCTATATATTTCTAAAATGCAAGAGTTTGCTGATGGCTTCCATGCCAGAAGAGCATTGAATAATGCTCTGGGTTTAGAGGTCTGAGCTTTGAAAGAGCCATCTAAGGTGCTGAACCTTATCTGTACAATGGGTTTGGTGCTTTTTAAAAACATGAAACAGATTTGCTGCCCTCGGGACATGGAATTCTCAATATATCAACTAAGTTTATCCCGTGATAAATACACTATTAGATGGCTTTATTTGTCTTGGAGTGCCTTTAATCCTGAGAATCCAAAAGCAGAGCTACTTGCCCCGTTAACAATTAATGTCTGCTCACCTGAGGTCATGAGTCTGACAGCAAATGGCAACCGGTGGGAATATAAATTAAGTCCTTTGGGGTCATAAGATGCTTTACAAGCAATTCACTGTTTGTGTGTTTTCAAGTTGCCTGTCAGTTTATGGTGACCTCATAATTTTTTCATAACGTTTTCTTAGGCAAAGAATACTCCTTTCTCTGAAATACAGTAGGTACTTGGTATCTGTTGGGGTTTGGTTCCAACTGTGCTATAGTAAAATGAAGTCTCTTATATGAAATTGACTTTTAAAATATTATGAGCCATAGATAATTGAATCAATTGATGCAGAATGTGTGGATATGGAGGGTCAACTGTATAGCATACTCAGGGGTGCTTACACTTTTTCAGCATGCAAGCTACTCTTAAAGCAACCAAGTCCAAAAGATCTACCTGCCCCCACCGCTGTGTGCTCCTGCGCGCTCCCGTTGCCGCGCGCTCTTGCCACCACACATGCTCCTGCTGCTGTTTTCCGCCCACGCAGTGCTTCTTCTGCCTGCGGGGCATTGCAGGAAGGAGAAAGCACGAGGCGGGGCATCCAGAGGGAGCACTCCACCCTACCTGTATCGCCGGCAACGGAGGCTGCACAACTGCTTCTGGACGAGAGAGAGGCAGGGCACTCCCTCCAGAGGCCCCGCCTCATGCTTCCTTCTTCCTGCAATGCCCCGCAGGTGAAAGAAGCACTGCGAGAGCGGAAGCCAGCAGCAGGAGCAAGCGTGCGCGCAGGGTGTGCGCGCACATGACAGGAGCGCCCCATCCAGCTGGTGAGGCCTGAAAATCACCTGAAAGAGGGCCGAAGATCTACCAGTAGCTCCTGAGCTACCTAATGAGCAACCCTGACATACAGCCTTTATTGGCAATCTCCCATTTTGCTTATCTTCCAAGATGAGACAGGATCTTGAGCCTTTAGGATAGTCACTACATAGCTGTGCAAATACCATGGTTATGCAACAACATTGTGCATAGAGAATTCGAGCCAATGAATTTGGCTGCATAAATAGTAGTATGGTGTCTAGATCCAGGGAAGTCATGCTACCCCTTTATTCTGCCTTGGTCAGACCACACCTGGAATCACAGTGTGTCTAATTCTGGTCACCACAGTTTAAGGGAGATGTTGACAAGCTGGAATGTGTCCAGAGAAGGGCGACTAAAATGATCAAGGGTCTGGAGCACAAGCCCTATGAAGAGTGGCTTAAAGAGCTGGGCATGTTTAGCCTGCAGAAGAGAAGGCTGAGAGGAGACCTGATGAGGGCCATGTATAAATATGTGAGGGGAAGTCATAAGGAGGAGGGAGCAGGCTTGTTTTCTGCTTCCCTGGAGACTAGGCTACGGAACAATAGCTTCAAATTGCAGGAGAGGAGATTCCACCTGAACATGAGGAATAACTTCCTGACTGTGAGAGCTGTTCAGCAGTGGAACTCTCCGCCCCAGAGTGTGGTGGAGGCTCCTTCTTTGGAGGCTTTTAAACAGAGGCTGGATGGCCCTCTCTAGGGGGTGCTTTGAGTGCGATTTTCCTGCTTCTTGGCAAGGGGTTGGACTGGATGGCCCACGAGGTCTCTTCCAACTCTATGATTCTATGATTTAATGTTAATAACAACAGTAATAGCAGAAGTATTAAAACTTCCTTCTGGCAAACCCAGGCATACATCATATACAAATAGTTCTGAAACTGTCGTGGAAATGGCACAGATTGCTATCACAGTGGCACAACAACTTTGAGTGTTAGAGTGCATAGTGTCAACTTGTAGCTTCTTTGAATGAACCTGCCCAAGCTACCACAGACTCTGTGCTTGTATCTGTCAGGATATCCCACAGGAAAGAATGAGTAAAGCAAAGAGAAAAGGCTCCCACCACCTCCAACCTTTCTTTTCCCCACAGAAAGCTGATTATTTCATCTCTGAAGCAAACACTGTTTGATTCCCTATGATTGCTGGAATAAATGTGAGAAAGAGAAGACACCAGGGTTTTGCTTTGGCTGCTGTAGCTTCAGATATGTGTTGTGATGAGAAGAAAAAGCTATTGTTTCACTCGACCCACTTCCCTGAGTAGTAGGCAGTCCCTGGACAGCTTTATAGAGTCAGCTCTATAAAGAAGAGAGAAGAGGTCACAGGAATCTTTCTTGTTTAGTAATACCTGTCAAATTACACATCCCATGTACAGTCGGTTGTTTGGTCCCACTTGATTCATCTAGATGGATTTGGCCCTATCCCTCCTTGTCCTCATGCCACTATGTTCGTGCCCTCTGGTTGCCCCAGTTTGCTAGGGACTACCCCAATTGATCCTTTCTCATCCCACATTTTCGGGTATTTTTAAAATTTCAGAGTTTCTCTCTCCTCTTACCACTTTCCTCCTTTGCCCTCTGCTCCACTGGTGCAAACTGAATTCAAAATGCTAAAATAATTCACACTCAGTTAACTCAACACAAAGGATGGGAACGGAGGCAGCGCCATCTTCTCTTACCAGTAGATTTTGGCAAAGGCTAACTGCTGGATTATCTCCTAGCTTGTTAGATCTTCCTCGTTACAGATTGAGCATCTCTTATCCAGAATTTTGAAATCTGAAATAGTCCATAATCCAGAATTGTTCACATAAGTGGTTGAGATAGGGACACCTTTGCTTTCTGGTGTCTCAATGTACACACATTTTGTTTCATGCTCCAAATAATTCAAAATATTATGCATATAGTATATATGAAAGATAAATGAATTTCATAGTTAGACTAGTGTCCCCTCTCTAAGATATCTCATTATATATGAATTTGGAAATATCGCTATTCCAGAAAAAGAAAAAGAAATCCAAAACACTTCAGGTCCCAAGCATTTCAGATTAGGAATACATTTGCCAATTTTGATCACACTTTGATGGTGCTTGGCTACATACATCTCAGTTGTCACCCATGAATTGTTGGAATGTATAAGGGACATCCCTTGGTTTCAGTTTTGGATCAGAAATCTCAAGACCTAGGATGCTCCTGTTATGATAACTCTAAATTTAAAACTTATCACTATAATGGGAAATAATAAGAACAGTGAAATGTGCACCTGCTCAGTTGTTCTGAAGGTGCAAACTACTTTGTATGAACCTCTTCACGGTCCCTCCCTTTTCATGTTTTTTCCCCTTGGTTTGGAGGACAACACTTCAAACCAAGAATGTTTTCAAATGTAGGCCTATCTTCTGAAACCCTTGAAATAGATAACCCTGTTCTATAAAATTAGCATCTTTTCACCTTCAGAAAATTCAGAAAAGACACATTTAGGTCTAAAATTCACAGAACCCACCAGCCAAAATGGTCATTAGCTTTTGCTAATCCAAGGCATTGTTTTTCATGACAAAATTTCCAAGCCAATTTTCAGTACGAAACCTCCAAAGGCAATAGAGTGAATTTGAGGTAAAAATCCTAAAGACAGAACTAGCAAAGATAAAAGCCCAGGAATGTCAGCCATGAAATCCACCAGAGCTATAACATAAACCTAATATGTTTTAAAACATGCTGGAAATCCTGGGCATGAAACCAGAATGCATGCGCAAAGCAACATCAGCGTGTGGTTAAGATGGTAAGGATGATTAATGAGAAAGAACACACAAAATCAAAGAATCTGCAGTAGTTAGCTTTTGCCCGAACCTACTGAAAAAGGCAAGATACTCCCCCAAATCTTTTCTCTTCCTGCTTCTGAGTCGATTGTAAACCATTTAGTCAGTTTACATCTGTTAATGGGAATGTTACAAGATACTTCAATTCCTTCCAACATTTCGTAGATGAAAACTGAGGCATATGTTTAGCTAAACAATATCAGAATGTGGGCAAAAGTTATTACCAAGGAACAAAACACAAGACAGGAAATGTGCAGTAGTTGGCTTTTGCCTGAGTCAACTGGAAAAACCAAGTTTCTGCCCCCTCCCTTCCTCTCTCCACTGCTAAGTTAACTGTACAAGCTGTTTATGCACTTTGAATTTGGTTTGCAGCAACTGGAGTAAACTGAGGATTAAAGTGAAAAAATAGGAAGAGGAAAAAGAAACTGGGGCATTTTAAAATCCTCTGAAAAGGTTGAACAACAGAAGATTGATTAGGACTGTCCCTGCCAAATTGGGACACTTTGGGGAATGTACGCAGAAGGATAATAGAGTTCATATCAGGGCAGCTTTCATGAGGAAAGCATCCTATTTATGCGAGATCTCAGGTGTTCTCTCTCTCTCTCTCTCTCTCTCTCTCTCTCTCTCTCTCATAACTGGTGGAAATGGGAAATGATCAATCAAGGAACCTAATGTGAATCAGGCAGACTGATGAACAAGAAGGTGATTCTTCAAGTGTGGAGAATAAGGGTTTACCTAGTTAGCTGAGTCCACCTGCCTGTTGATTACTATCTTACACTTTCAGCATATTTTATGGGTGATAGATAATCAGAAGACTGGTGGAAAATTAAATAAAACTGCATGGTGCTGAATATTGAATGATGAGTTCCAAAGAACCATATTGCCTCAAAATGTGTTTTGTGTGTTTTTGAATTGGCAAATGTTCCACTATCCTGAAGAGAAGGCAAGCACGTGACTTAATGGCATAGGAAAACTGTTTTAGAGTAGGCCCCTTACATTTGCTGGGTTTAAGGTTACAGAACCCCTACAAAATAGAAAATAAAAAATTCAGGTAGAAGTTGACCACATAATTGTGCTGGAGGGCCTACAAATATCTAGAGAATTTTTCTTTCTTGGAATGGAATCATCCATTGTGACTTCTGGTTAACTGTAGTGCGACAATTGTCAACTAGAGATTCATAAGGAGAACATATTATACTTGCATATGAACCAAATCCACAAATAATCAAATCTACAAAAGTTAAATCCACAAATGGAAGGCCAACTGTATTATGCTTTGAATCCAGTTGTGAAGTTATATCATTACATATATATTATATTATGTTGTGAACATATTATGCCTATCCTAAAATCACTCCACTGGCTGCCAATTCGTTTCTGGGCAAAGTACAAAGTGTTGGTACCTTGAGAGCCCTAGATGATTTGGGTCCAGGTTACCTACAGGATCGCCCTGAACACTGAGGTCCTCTGGGGAGTATCTGCTCCAGCCTGCCAGAAACCAACTGGCAACCGTCATCCAGAGGGCTTTTTCATCGGCCAACTGTGGAATGATCTCCTGGAAGAGCTCCGACAGCTAGATCAGCTGATGGAATTTAAGACACAAGTTACAGACCTATCTCTTCCAGCAGGCCTACCCAGACAGTTTTAATGACAAATTTTAAACTTGCATCTTATGTTTAATCTTTGTCTTGTGTATTTTAATATGTATTTTATAGAAATATGTTTTAATATGTGTATTTTAAATAATGTTTTTAAGTGAACGTGTGTTTTACAATGTTGTAACCTCTCTTGAGCCGTGAGGAGAAGCAGGCAAGAAACAAAACCTATTGTTGTTGTTATTATTGTTATTATATCAATGTTATTCCTGGCTGTACTGTTTAAACATTTGCCTAATGAGGTATCTAATATTACCTACCTATGCATGCGGTTGTCCATGTATCTGCAGTGCAGTGCTGCATAAGCCATGATTGGAATGGCCACTGAAATGCCTGCAGAATGTCTGGAAAGTTGCCTTCCTAATCTCTGTAAGTGCACCAGAAAAGCTTTACACTCTGCCAGTACTGATTAGGATCGTGGTCTGAATCATCTATGTAAGCCAATCTTTTTCTGGAGTTAGACTTTCACCCCTTGCCACCCCCACCCCCCAGTAAATGGCTGGAATTGAAGCCATATTGGCAGTAGATACCAAATTCCTTCTTCTATCCACCCTTTATCGTATCTCTTTTCCTCAAGCCACATTGTAATGGCTTGAACTTCCATAGCTCCATCCAGTGAAATCCTAGGGTTTTCCATTTCTCTTTTGTTGTTGTTTATTTGTTCAGTCACTTCCAATTCTTTGTGACCTCATGGACCAGCCCATGCCAGAGATCCCTGCTGGCTGTGGCCACCCCCAGCTCCTACAAAGTCAAGCCAGTCACTTCAGTGATACCATCCATCTTGCCCTTGGTCAGCCCTTCTTTTTTCCTTCCATTTTCCCTAACATTATCATCTGGCCCAGCTTACTTGTCCAAATGCATCTGCCTCTATGTCCCATCTCGCAGCCTAAGATCATCTGGGGAGGCCCTGCTCTCGCTCCTGCCAGCATTGCAAATGCGGTTGGTGGGGACGAGAGATAGGGCCCCTTGCCTATGGAACGCACTCCAAAACAAGATAAGATCGACTCCATCTCTCCTGGCTTTCAGAAAAAAGTTAAAGTCGTGGTTCTGGGACCAGGCCTTTAGGCAGCAGACGTAGCTTGCACTTTTAGACATTGACTGGATTGGCGTAGCGGTAGATGGCACTGTATTTTGTTTTATGGCTTTAGCTACTAATGTATATACTGATTTTAATGGCTATGTAATGGTTTTAATGTTTATATGTGATGTGGATTATATTGTTGTATGGATTATATTTCTGTATTATGGTGTAGCAGCTTGTAGTGCTGCAGTGTAAGCCGTGCTGAGTCCCCCTTCGGGGGTGAGAAGCTATGGGGTACAAATACCATAAATAATAAATAATATTCTTCTCCAAGCTTTCCTATCTTCTCATTATGTGGCCAAAGTACTTCATCTTTGCCTCTAATATCCTGTCATCTAGTGAGTAGTCGGATTTTATTTCCTGGAGTATGGATGAGTTTGATCTTCTTGCAGTCCAAGGCACTCTCAGAATTTTCCTCCAACACCACAGTTCAAAAACATCTATCTTCCTTTGCTCAGCCTTCCTGATAGTCCTGTTTTCACATCCATAGGTTACTACAGGGAATACAATTGCTTTAACTATGTTGATCTCCATCAGTCTATCATTTTTTGGATTGTACCCAAACACCACTTTAGTGACTTTAATATTAATTATGAAGGCTACTGCATTTTTCAGTGTTCCTCTTGTCCACACTAGTAAATCTGTGAAGTGGCTCATTCCAGTCCATTTCAGTTCCCTGACCCTCAGAATGTCAATCTTTAATCTTTACATCTCACCAATAACCACGTCCAATTTGCCCTGCCTCATAGATCTTACATTCCAGGTTCCTATGGTGTGTTGATCTTTAGAACACCAGATTTGTCATTCACCTCCAGCACCATTGGCCACTAGCCTTCCTTTCAGCTTTGAGCTACTGCTTCATCACATCTGGAGCTAGTTGAACTTATACTCTGTTCCTCCCCAGTAGCATTTTGACCATCTTTCGACCTGGGAGTCCCATCTTCCAATGGTATATCAACATATCTCTGGTTGTACTGATCCGTTTCGTTTTCACGGCAAGAATACTGAGGTGGGTTGCCATTACAGGGATTGTATTTAGTCGGCCCTCTCTGCCACAATCTTCCCATCTTGGATGTCCCTTCACAGTTTCACCCGTGGCATCATTGTGGCGCTCAAGTTCCAGCACTACGACAAGATAATGATCCTTTGCTATTTCTCTACCTGAGAGCAATAGTGCCCTACCAAACTACAAATCTCGGGATTCAACAGGATGGCGCCATGGCAATTAAAAAGTAGCAGCAAACTGCTAGAGCAGGTGCCCTGCAAAGATTTCTAAGCTCACGCTGGTTGCCCATTAAATAGTACCTATTCTCAGGAGGCAAGGCCTGACAAAGCAGAATGGAGACTTTTTGAGTCAGGAGAAGAGCGTAGCCCTGAGCAATATTTTGACAAAAGGAAAGGAAGACATCCTTCTCTAGTAGTCTGGGAATATGAGATTGCCTTGCCTAGCAGGAAACTTGGGCCTAGATCAGTCATTTTGCTATTGAGTCAGAACAGTGGGCTATGCATGTTTTATAGTAGCAGAAGGCTTTTGTCTCCAATCTCTCCTCTGGCCTGTGCAGAAGAAGAGCAGAATTTGACATTCCAGTATTTTGCAAAGGAAATAAAATCCTGTTCTTTTGCTTACTAGACAAAAGATCTTTCTTTTAGTACTGCTGTTCACCAGGAAATAACATTTTAATCTTTGTTGAAAGATTGTAACTTTTAACGATAGGAATAAGTAACCTGCTCTAAAACTGCAACATTTAGAATCCAATCCTTTATGTGCCAACTCTGAAACAAAGACCATCCTGTTTGCTAATCTATCACTTCTATTTTCAGTTGCCTTTTGGCTTTTCTTGCAAATCCCACTGAATTATGTTCATAAACCACACGTGCTCCACCAAAGCCATATCTGTTGGGCTTCCCCAGTCTACCTCTGAAACTGTGTCACCAAACTGCAGAAAGCCATGATGCTGAATTTCAGCAGCAACCTGTGAATATGACATTTGCTGAAATCATTCCGCTTGCATTAAAGGGCCTTTAGCTGCTTGACACCAAAATCCAGCAGCAAGCTGAGAGAATCCTATGCTTGCTTTAACTGCATTCTTTGGAGACACAATTTGTTACTGAATATCAGGAGAGATGATGGGGACAGGAAAGGGTGGTCCATGGTGGATGGAATCGGCTACTCAATCAACTGAAGATGCAATGCATACCCTCCAACATTTAATAGATGAAAATTGAAGGGGACACTGCCAAGCAACATCAGAATATGGCAAAATGGCAAATATTATTTATGTTTTCATTGTTGTTATAATTCATTAAATGCCTATTCCAGCTAGGAGTTCATATATTATATTTTCAGTGTATAACCCCAGGAAAGTGTTTGTTTCATTGAGCACTTAATGCACTGCAACAATAAATATAACAAAGACCATCACAACAACAGCCATGGTGTGACTGTGGCTTGTTGGTCACAGTTAACAATTAGCAGTTTGTCTGCACATAACAAATAAAACAGAATCAAAAGTTTTTGCTCTCTTTGCTCCATGCTAGGGAAATCTGTGAGTCCATGGCTCAGCTAGAATACTACTCTTAATGTGACCTATAATAGGAGTCCCCAGTGGTGCAATGGTTTAAACTGGACTGATAATCGAAAGGTTGACAATTCAAATCCGGGGAGCAGGGTGAGCGCCTGTCTGTCAGCCTCAGCTTTTCATGCGGTGACATGAGAGAAGTCTCCCACAGGATGGTAAAACATCCGGACATCCCCTGAACAATGTCTTTGCAAACGGCCAATTCTCTCACACCAGAAACGACTTGCATTTTCTCAAGTTGCTTGTGCAGCCGCCGTTGTGCCAGCTCTTCCATCTCTTCCATCTCTCAGCTCTCCCAAGGAGTGAATTGACTCCGAACTTCCTTAAGGGTTCATGTGGACTTTTTACTTGCATCGCTTAAGCCCAACATATTCCTTTGGGCTACATGTGTCTATTTTGTATATAATTCATTATTGTGAGATATATAATATGTGTGAAATACAATGTATAGTCATATCAGAGTGACGCTCATAATACAGTGTTTGGTATAACACTCCTTTCTACTATATATTTGAATACAATTTTGATACCTTTGCAATTTATTAGTGTTTTCTTGGCGTCGCAGTTTTGTCCAGCCCTCATACTCATTGGGATATAGCATTGTGTTGTACCCACAAACCTGGAAGTCTGTCTGGACTGTTCAAATGTGATGGGAATTTAATGCATACCTACCCTGCTACAAAAGACCAGCCCAACCATTTTGTTGCCTGAAACAGAACAGTAAAAGACACCCTACTCACCCACCACTTCACTCACCTACCATTTGTACAGCAAAACAACATACAATTTATGTTGATAAATGCATATATACAGTTGGCCCTCTATATCCATGAGTGCTGTATCTACAAATTTAACCATCCAAAGCTTTACAATAGTCTTTCCAACATCCCCCCAAACAAACCTTGATTTTGCCATTTTATATAAACAACACTATTTTACCATGTCATTGTATGGTACTTGAGCATCCTCGGATTTGGTATCCATGGTGGAATCCTATAACCAAACTGTCAGATCTGGGAAATCTGAGCTTGGAAGAAGTTCAGGTTTCCAGCCTGCCATGAGGTGGCTGACCTTTGTCCTAGTTCTCTGGGACCTTTGCCCTAGTTACTGAATGACATGCTGAGTCAGTCTGGGAGTGATGTAACTTCCAGGTGCCTCCAGGGAAGTGAGGTAACTTCTTATGGACTTGGACATTGGACAATGAACTGAATATGCTGACTCAGAGACTAGTGAGGTCACATCCCTTTGGACTATGGGATTTGCTGAATCACCCGGATATGGTGCAACCCTGCCTGGACATTGCATGGGCAAGGGAGGGGGTTTAGGTATAAAAAAGGTGTGTTTGGGTGGCGGGCCGGTGCTTTAGCTTTACAAGTATTGTACCAGCAATAAAATCGTGTTGGACCGTGCTTCTATCTACGCGTGATCCTTACCGAAATTGGAGCGTCATTACACAAACCCCAGTGGAAACCACTGTGCTAGATTTAATAAATGCAAATAAACATTGTGCATGCTCATTAGATGGCAGAAACGAAGATACATTTCAACTAAAAGTACCAGTGGTTTCCAGAAGGACTTCAAAACACTGGCCAGCAACAAATAGATCAAATCCTAGCTGCATTAATATGCTTCCTCCCAAACTCACCTGGCAAGAACAAATGCCTAAAGTCTTCTAGTGTCTTTCTACAACATGGGAAAATGAATTGCTTTCTCCTGGAAAAAGAGGACCTCTCTGCCACCTTTGAAAGAAGGAAAGCTAAGTCTTAATCGGGGATGAAGTGAGAGAGATCTGCAAGAAAGTTTACAGTTGTTGCTGCAATTACCTAGCACCAACACAACTGTGTGAAAAACTTACTTTTCTGACTAAGCAATAGCCAATATGCAGGATTCAAATACTAACTCAGCTGTGGCAATCCGCTGAGTGACCTTGGGCAAGTCACATTCTCTCAGCTTCAGAGGAAAGCAATGGCAAACCCATTCTGAACAAATCCGGCCAAGAATAACTGCCTTAGGGTTGCCATAAGTAGAAAATGACTTGAAGGTATAGAACACACATACACATATTGCCATTACTCTACCAAAAACACTAAAGCATGCTATAAAAGCCACTATGTCAACTCACTACTTACTCCTTACCATTCTTCCAAAGTCCAACCAAAACACTTGGTAAGGGGTAGATGCTGGCCGAGTGAGGGATTCTGGGAGTTGTAGTTGAAAAAATGATTCCCCCTAAATACTTTTGATACAGGAGGCAGAAAATGTCATGTGTGCCTTTGTTTCCTCCCTGGACTATTTTACACTACCCATTTACAGCATGATGATTCCATTTTAACTCCCAGGGCTACATTCTATGGGAATACTGGGCTTTGTGACTTGGAAGGCATTGAAGCTCTCTGGATAACTTTAAAAATCACTCGCTAAACTGTAAGTTAATTAATAATTGGCATTGGGAAAATCATACACTGTCATCCGCAAAGGAAGGCCATGGCTAACCTACTCTGACTATCATGCAAAGGGTGCTCTATGATAGAGTCACTATAATTCACAGTTGATTGAAGAAGAGCAAGAACAAAGTTGTTAAAGTGGAATCATCATACTATAACTGTGTAGTGTGGAAGGGTCTCTGTGCATTAAAAGCATGCTAACTTGCCAGTAATAACTATTTGTTTTCTTATATTAGCGATGAAGCTCTGCTGCCTGAGGCAGCCACCCCACTCGACCTAACAATAGGATTGGCTCTGAGACTGTTTCTGTATATGTCGCCACCATAAATCAATGTAATTGCTGAGCTGTTGATGATATTTAAAAATCACCATGAAATACTTATGTTAATTCCAGTGTCACAACATTTGTGGATCACATGTTTTAACCCTGCTTTTTGCAGTCATTACTGTAAAAAGTGGCCTGCCAATATGTTCCCCTTTGCTTAGTTCATAGCTTTAATGGCTTGTTCATTGCACAGTCATGCTGTTGTTATGTCTGCTGGGTATAAATTAGCATAATTGTTACTCAGAAAGGACTGAAATGCATGTGTATGTGTACAGATATATATAAGAGGCAAAAGCAAATACTGCCCAAGTTTTCAAGTGGGGCATCTTGTGTAAGCATAGGGCAGGAGTGGGCAATTGCCAGGCATGGGAGGGCACATTGATTCTCCCTGAACTCCCTGAGCTAGTCTCCTGCTGCCAAAGCACATAAATTGCCACTAGTGGGCCAATTGGCAGCACAGATATTTATTTATTTATTTATCTATCTATCTATTTATTTATTTATTGAGAAACTGCAAGTTGCTTCTGGTGTGAGAGAATTGGCCATCTGCAAGGACATTGCCCAGGGGATGCCCAGATGTTTTGATGTTTTACCATCCTTGTGGGAGGCTTCTCTCATGTCCCTGCATGGGGAGCCGGAGCTGACAGAGGGAGCTCATCCATGCTCTCCCCAGATTCGAACCTCCGACCTGTTGGTCTTCAGTCTTCAGTGTTGTCGGCACAAGGGTTTAACCCATCGTGCCACTGGAGGCTGCGCAGATGGTGTAATTGGGGAAGATTTGGCTTCCTGGACTGTAGTCTGTGATTCTGTGAAAATTGAATGCTGGTACGAGAGGTAGTACATTCATATCAATTTGGATAAATGTGTTTTGTAAGAGCCTAACGGATCTGATGCAGAGGTTTATCAGGATGTATCTCTACCAATGGTTCCCAGCCTTTGGTCCTCCAGGTGTTTGTGACTTCAGCTCCCAGAATTCTTGTCAGTTCCTGTCAGTTGGCCAAACTCCCTAGGGCTTATGGGAATTGAAGTCCCAAACACCTGAAGCCGCTGATCCAGGTATGGGCCCTCCAGGTGTTTTGGATTACAACTCCCACAATTCCTAACAGCTGATAGCTGATTGTCATCCAAAACACCTGGAGGCCGAAGTTTGCCCATGCCTACACTTATCTATACTGTTGAAATCATACAGTTTGACCCCTCTTTAAGTTCCATGGCTCAATGCTATGGAATCCTGAGGGTTGTAGTTCTACACAGGCTTTAGCCTTCCCTGCCAGAGTACTTATACCTCACCAAACTACAAAGCCTGGTATTCCATAGCCTTGAGCCATGGCAATTATAGTAATTTACACTGCATTATTTCTAAAGTGTAGATCAGGGGTGCTCATTAGATAGCTCGGGAGCTACTAGTAGATCTTCGGCCCTCTTCCAGGTGATCTTCGGGCCTCACCAGGTGGATGGGGCACGCCTGCCATGTGCGCGCACACCCTGCGCACACACACGCACTTCTGCTGCTGGCTTCCACTCTCGCGGTGCTTCTTTTGCCTGTGGGGCATTGCAGGAAGAAGGAAGCACGAGGCGGGGCCTCTGGAGGGAGTGCCCTGCCTCTCTCTCATCCAGAAGCAGCTGTGCAGCCTCCGTTGCCGGCGAGACAGGCAGAGCGGAGCACTCCCTCTGGATGCCCCACCTCATGCTTTCTCCTTCCTGCAATGCCCCGCAGGTGAAAGAAGCGCTGCATGGGTGGAAAACAGCAGCAGGGGTACGCGCGGTGGCAAGAGCGCATGGTGGCGGGAGCGCACAGCGGTGGGGGCAGGTAGATCTTTTGGATTTGGTTGCTTTAAGAGTAGCTCACGTGCTGAAAAAGTGTGAAAAAGCACCCCTGGTGTAGATGCATCCTAACTAATACTTCAGAGGAGTATAATTTTTAGGACAGTACTATCCTAGGCCCTGATAATTCAGGGCCATAATCTAGGAGTAATCCATTGCAGAGCCATGGGGCCAGGCATTAGTGATATTATTTCAATTGTAGACTAGGACTCAGAGAAATGGGTTCAATTTACAGGAAAAGAGATTCCACTTGAACATTAGGAAGAAATTCCTGACCACGAGAGCTGTTGAACAGTAGGACTTTCTGCCTCAGAGTGTGGTGGAAGCTCCTTCTTTGGAGGCTTTTGAACAAAGGCTGGGTGGCCATCTGTCAGGGGTGCTTTCATTGTGCATTTCCTGCACAGCAGGGGGTTCAACTGGATGGCCCATATGATCTCTTCCAACACTCTGATTTTTATGATTCTATGATACTATATTAAGCATTAAACACAATCCCACAGAGTTTATTGTTGTTGCTTTGTACTTTCAAGTCACGTCTGATTATAAGGTGAACGTATCATAGAGTTTTCTTGGAAATATTTGTTCAGAGAGGGATTATCTTATTCGGAAGCCTGCCCAAGGTCATCCAATGTGTTTGCATGATTCAGACTCTGGTCTCCAGACTTAGAGTACAATGCTCAAACTACTGCACCATGCTGGCTGTCTGAAGAGAGAATAAAAATATATACCTGGTTTAATAAATAAGGAACACACATCTTTCAAAGTAATATTGTTACCCTGAGAGCTTCCATCTTGTTCCTTGAGAACCAGATCAAAAAACCCCAGACCTGAGACCTCTAAAGTGTTTCAGAGACAGGAGACTGAGGGCATTAATGTCAATATTGATGGGAAATAGTAAGAAAAAAATTAAGACGCTACTGAAGAGAATAAGCCATGGTTTCAGGCATTTCTTAAAAACAGAACATGGGAAATAAACAAGATAAAAGTGTACTCTTAACACAGGAAGATAGATGTAATGTAATTGGCAATACAGAAACCTTATAGAATGAGAACCATGGGCAGGCTGTATTCATTGTGGGGTACATTCATTTATCATTATTGTCAGTAATCCCAACTGTTGTTTGCATCAGAATGCATTTGGTTATCTGTTGAAGATCCATCTTTTGATTGTACTGTAGTTCCTTTCATGTCATCTATTCCATTGCTTTAAGTCTACATTACTGAGATGTATTCTCTTTCTCTTCCTCCCTCTCCTCCCACTCTCCCAAGCCTTTCTTCAGCTTCTCTTGCCTCATCACCCCCTTTTGGCTTGTCCTTTTTTCATCTTCTGACTCTTCCTTTCTACTTGTCCCACATTTTAAATCAGTGGTTCTCAAGCTGTGTTTCCCAGATGTTTTGGCCTTGAACTCCCAGAAATCCTAACGGCTGATAAACTGACTGGGGTTTCTGGGAGTTGTAGGCCAAAACACCTGGCAACTCACAGATGGAGGACCACTGTTCTTGATCTTCAAAGAGGTAGACCTCATATGCACACATATTGGAAGTAAGTCTAAAAAGAAGGTCCTGGTTTAATTTCAATCTGACAGGCCATCGTGGAGTAAGAAAAATGTGACATACAAGTGATGGTTTGATGTATGTATTTATTTATCCTGAACTGTTATTATTCAGGTATATAGGAAGATGTAGAAGCTTGTCTCAGCTTCTGGAGTTTTATCTAGGACACAGACAGAGTTGAGAGAGAAGGGCTGATGTTCTGCTAAAGAATTGTGGACAACCTTAAAAATAAAGACTGAATTCAAGGACAAAGTTTTTGTGAGATCTGTTCTCACTTTGATTACCTTTCTGGGCCGAATGTTCTTTGTAGTTTTCTTCTCCACTCTTCAAATGCAATGAAATGCTAAGAACTTTGTGGGAGAACATGGTGCACCTTCAACGATAACTCCTAGGAAACAAACCTGTCTTTTACCATAGCTTAAAAGACAATATTTATGAATGGTAACTCAATTCCATCATTATATGATCTAAATCTGAGGATCTAATATGATCTAAAGCAGCTGAGGATGATGTCATACTCCCCCACATCCTCATTGGGAAAAGCTATTCTCAGACAAAGATGGCCAAGTTCTTCCATCTTAGGCCCCTTCCACACAACTGTGTAAAATCCACAATGAACTGGATTATATGGCAATGTGGACTCAGATAATCCAGTGCAAAGCAGATATTGTGGATTATCTGCCTTGATATTCTGGGATATTAGACTGTGTGGAAGGGCCCTTAGTCTCCCAAGTAATAATAATTATTATTATTATTATTTTATTATACCCCACCACCATCTCTCCCAATGGGGACTCGGGGTGGCTTACATGAGGCCAAGCCCAAACAACAAATTACAGCAAAATAAAACCAAAAAACACAAGCTACAACATCATAAATTACATAGAAACATATGAATGCAGTGAGCAAAACAAAAATACAGTATACACAATCACAATGGGCGGGCCGCATGTGCAGGATAAAATGTTTAAAAAATATCAAACTCTGTGTTGCTATCATTGTTGTTGTTGCTGCGGTAGTAGTAATAGTAGTAGTAGTATGCCTTCAAGTCATGTCCACTTATGGCAACCCAAAAGTGAACCTATCATTGGGTTTTCTAGGCAAGATTTGTTCAGAGAGGATTTCCCATTGCCACCTTCTGAGGTAGAGTATGTGACTTGCTCAAGGTCACTCAGTGGGTTTCCACAGCTGAGCTTTGGTTTCCAGAGTCATAGCCTAATGCTCCAACTACCACACTATGCTAACTCTGTAGAAATTATCTATTCTATGCTGTTGTTATTTTTCATATAGTGCTATCTTTGTATGGGAACTTTATGAAATGTAATTTATTTCAATCACATGCAGTAGAGCAGGGTGGAAGGAAATGTATAGTCATCAAGATGGTGACGGACTGCAACTCCCATCAGCCCTAGCCAGCACAGACAATTCTAGGGGATGACTGAAGCTGCAGCTGCAAGTTTACCACCACAGAGTAGAGTATAGAAGCTCAGTGAAATACTCAATTTTCTGCCATGCAGTGATGATTGCACTAAACAATCCAAAGCTGCAGTCTTAAGCACACTTACTTGAAAGCAAACTCCATCAAAATCAAGGGGACAAACTCCCTTGTTTGTGTGCTGGGGATTAAGGTGTAAGCCTTCTTAGAACCACTGGCAGCAAACAGTATTTCTTGAAGAGCTCTGCATTTCTTTCTGTCTTTTCTCTTTCACGGCTGCCTCTGGAAAAGAAATAAGTACACACAAATAGAACTAGTGACCTCGATTTCCCTTCTACTACCCTGACTTCTTCATGGTGTGTAGAGATGCCCTTGCTTTATTTATTTATTTATTTATTCAGCTTAATAGACCGCTCTATCTGAAGCCCAGAGCGGTTTACAGCCCATGGCTAATGCGCAGCAGATTCACGCTTCAAAGTCTTGTAGGCATCCATTTCAAGAGTGATAGTTGAATGCTTTTTAAATTTGATATTAAGGGTACAAATACAAAGAAAGCAAAAGGCAGAGAAGGAAATAAAGACAAAAGAAAGGGGAAGTTTCTTAACAATATGGGCTATGGATATGCATTAATTTAAAGCTAATCCTGTTAGTTGCAATGGTGCAAGTTTGACTCACAATGTCATAACTTTCCTCTATTGACAGTTATCATCCTGTTAGTTGCAATGGTGCAAGTTTGACTCACAATATCATAACTTTCCTCTATTGACAGTTATCATCCTGTTAGTTGCAATGATGCAAGTTTGGCTCACAACATTATAACTTTCCTCTATTGACAGTTATAATGATGGTACCACTTCCAGGATTGAACTGATCTACTCCCTGAAGCCAACCTTAAAATTCTGCCAATTGCACTGAGAGATAGTTCTGTGGTGCTGTTGAGTGGTTTGCTGAAGGATAATACATTTAATTTCTTCCCACCAATAAGTAGCAGTAGATCATCAGAAGTAGTGTGAAACTCCTTGATGCACCACCACTCACTGGTAGGAGATTGGATGTGCTATCCTTCAGTGCCCTGCTCACCGTCCTCAGTGCAGCTGGCAGGATTTTACGGTGGGCTTCTGGGAGCAGGTTAGAAAACATATTGTAGCCATGATATAGTGACTGACTGTGTGCCTAACACAGCCCATATATTCAAAAACCTTTTGGCTAGCAACCTGTTAGTGAAATATGCAGGAATAAATCCAACATACTCCTATGTGTGTATTTTATGGTCCATACAGATGGTGGAATTCAACTCCACTCTCTATACAAGGCATGGACAAACTTCGTCCTTCCAGGTGTTTTGGACTTGAACTCCCACAATTCCAAACAGTCTATCAACTGTCTGGAATTGTGGGAGTTGGAGTCCAAAACATCAGGAGGGCCGAAGTTTGCCCATGCCTGCTCTATACTGATCTCCTGAACACTTACATGAGTAGCCTGGTGCCAGCCTGTCACCCACATCCGTTAGGGAGCATGATGAGCATCCCTGCACTCTCTGCCTGTGTTTCACAAAAAAACCAAAAAACAGGCATCCTCTTAAATGTCTTGAAGACCATTGGGAAAGTCCAAGAAGGTGACATAATCTTTGCATGGCATCAAGGATAGAGCAGTATACTGCATGGACACACACCCCATTCTCTCATGAGGTCATGATCCATATATATGTCATATGTGAGGAGCACACAGGAGAGAAAGGAATGGCATTATGCCTTGCAAAGCCTTCTGCTCTGTTGATCAATCTAGGATCTTGGCTGTTGTCTTGGTGTTCTCTGCAAAATACATGTGTAGCTAAAGCAGTGAGACCTCCTGACCATTGAATAATACATGGTGAATATTTATCTTTCCATCCTTAAAGTATATGTCTTTTAACAACAGTAAAAGCATGAAGAATCCAGCTACGTTGCAGGGGTACAATTTAAAGTACATGGACATCTACAAATGTTAAAGAATTGTCTAATACAAAATTAATGTGTTATAGTAGAGTCAGACAAAATGGAATTGAAAAGAAATATGCCAACATCACATACAACAAGATAGTATCACTGTAATGCATCACTAACATTTATAGTTGAATATTGAAGGAAATACATGTGCATTTTTGGTGTTTGTGCATGTGTAAAGATGCCTGTGTTGGTAATTAAGCTGAGAGAAAGCCTTTCCTGAAAAATCTTAAACTTGGACATGTTCATACGAAGAGAGATTGTATTTCAGATAGATTGGTCGTAACTAGCACTTTGAATTATAACCAGAAATGGATTAGTAGCCAATAACACTGTTTCCACCTGGATAGACATTATATGTTCCCTGTCATCAGTCCCATTCAGCAACCTGGCCGCATAATTTTGGATCCCCTGAAGTTTCCAAACTACTGTTGTTTGTTGTAGTAATCCAACTGAGATGTAGTACCATTGAGCTGGAAGAGACCATAGGAGCTATGCAGTCCACCCTCTTGCCATGCTTGAAATATACAACCAAAGCACTCCTGATAGATGACCATCCAGCATCTGTTTATAAACTTCCAGAGAAGGTGACTTCACCATGCTCTAAGGCAGTGCATTCCACTGATAATCTGTTCTCACCATCAGGAAGTTCTTCTTCATGTTTAGGTGGGATTTCTTTGCTGTAGTTTGAATGTATTGCTCTATGTACTAGTCTCTGGATGAAGGCATGTATTGCCATGGCTCGAGAAATGTCTCAAGAAATTAGCTTGAGGGCTGAAAAAATGCCAGGCTTGTCCCCACTCCATTGTCATCTCCACTGCCTCTTCCCAGTGCTATTAGTGTGAAGCCAGGGCTCTCGGGGTTTAAATGTTAACGTTAAACTTGTTCATTCCAAGTTTAGCTACACTTCTCACAGTAGTCAAGAAGAGGTGTGAAATGGATTGTCCCAGTGAGACTAGATTAATGGGACCTTTCTGCATCCCTCCATCTCCCTCTTCCCTCTTTCTCCAAGAGTATATTATTCCTGTAGAAGATCATCTAGGCTTTAATGCACTTATCTCCTGTAAGTGAGTGAATATGCAATGCAGTTATAGCACTTTGACATCACTTCAGCTTCTATGAGTCTGATTTCTTAAGGAGCTGTCTAAGGTGCTGATCCTATTCAGGCAATTGGGTTTGGCACCTTGGATATCTTCTTTAATGCCCAAAGTGGATTCGTCACTCATTGACATGAAAGCAATCTTTCTCCGTTGCTCTCTTTTTTGGCTTTCATCTTCAACAAGGAAGATTGAAAAGTATGTGAAAGGGGGACATATGTCACACACTCCCTCTCCTGATGTTTCTGGGAGGAGGTTGTTCATGAATGCCCAAATGCAGCTATTACTGTATTCAAATGTAAAAGGATTGACTGGGTGAGGATACCTAATAAAGGCACCCGGAATGACTTTTCTCACCTCTCTACTACCTGTTTTCTCTGTGATATCCAAAGAGCCCAATCTGAATCCCATAGCAGCCAATTTTCCTGTACTGTGTTGGATCTCATGCAGGGTTTTACTTCACCACTTTCATTTTGCTGCCTGTGCAAAGAAGAAAAATGCTAGCAACACTTGTTTTGAATTTCCAAATGGTTGGGTTGTTGCAACAAAAAAGAAGACAACCTTGTGGTACCTCAGAGGCTAAAACATTTATTCTGACATGAGTTATTCTAACATGAACATGGACTACATCCCCACAGATGCACTGTGTTAACCGGAGTTTCAGTCTTAGATACATACATGCTCTCTCTCTCCCTCCCCCCCTCTCTCTCTCACACACACACACACTCACACACCCCCTTTCCCCATTTGTAAGTACAGCAGTGATAGCTCTGTCTTGAACTTTGTCCAGAGCTATAGAACATGCGAGAGCTTAGCCTTTGTTTATCAATGAAAGAGCAGTGAAATGTTTTCCAATTTGTCATTATTTGTGTGTGTGTGTGTGTGTGTGTGTATAGCTAGGAATTGGGAAAGGCTTGTACAAAAGGATCTGTGTTGGAACTCATGCAGGGCTATAGTAATCAGGTACATTAACTGCTATAGTACATCAGGTAATAATAATAATAACAACAACAACTTTATTTTTATACCCCTTCTCCATCTCCCCAGAGGAACTCAGGGTGGCTCATATGGGGATGAGCCCGAACAAACATGATTAAAATATAACACACTAAAATATAAAAACAACAGCATAAAACAGAATAACACAACAACATTGTAACACAATATAAGCGCAACCATCAAAACAATAACGAATGAACCTGCAATAATAACCAAATTCTGGGCATGGGTGGGCAGACTGGTGCAACTAAATTGTAATGATAGAGCTGATGGATAAAGTGCATAAGTCAAATGGCAACATTAGGGATAGAGGGCATTGTAAGATGGAGCATTACAACTTTATTCACGGTATTTCTAGTCCGTCTTTCTCAGCCTTAAGGCGACTCAAGGCAGCTTACAGATTGGCAGCAATTTGATGCCACATATTCATAAAAATACAATTAAAACATTCAGCATAACATTATTAAAACCATATAAAACCATTAAAAACATATCATCACCAGTGTCGTCCTGTACTTCGGGCACAGAACAGTAGTGAAGTATGAGGACAAGATTTGGGGTCCTGGTTGGGGCCAAGATTATCTGGGGGATTGGCTAATCAAAAACACAGAGGAACATCCACATTTTTAGTTCTTTGCGGAAGATGGACAGGGTGGGCGCTAGCTTAATCTCGCTGACAAGGGAGTTCCAGAGCCGGGGGGCCACCACCAAGAAGTCTGCATCCTCACCTTTGAGAGCAAGTAAAGAATTGCAGAGTTGGAAGAGACCCAAAGAGCCATCCAATCCAATCCCTTGTCATGTAGGAACACATAATCAAAGCACTCTTGACAGATGGCCATCCAGTCTCTGCTTTAAAACCTCCAAAGAAGGAAACTCCACCATACTCCGAGACAGTGTATTCCATTGTCAAACAGCTCTTACCATCAGGAAGTTTTCCCTAATATTTCGGTGCAATCTCTTTTCCTGCTATTTGAATCCATTGCTTAGTCTTTAGAACAGCAGCAGACAAACTTGCCCTCTCATCAATATGACATTCTTTCAAATATTTAAACATGGCTATCATGTCCCTTCTCAACCTTCCCCAAACAGACACACTCCCTAAGCTGATCTTCATAGGGCTAGCCTTCCAGACCTTTGACTATTTTGGTCGCTCTTCTCTGGACAAGTTCCAGCTTGTCAGGATCCTTTTTGAATTGTAGTGTCCAGAACTGAACACAGCATTGCTGGCCAAAGCAGATCAAAGTAGAATAGAGTAGTACTATTACTTCCCTTGATCTAGACGAGGAAGGGGCAAACTCAGACCCTCCAGGTGTTTTGGACTTCAACTCAGCTTAAGCGGCCGAGGAAAGAGCCCAAGGCTGTTAGGAATTGTGGGAGTTGAAGTCCAAAACACTTGTAGGGCCTAAGCTTGCCCATGCGTGATCTGGATACTACTCCTGCCTGTCAGGTGTCCCTGTCTCAGACAGCACATTATCTTGAGCCAGTCCTGTTTGGGGAGAACAGAGGGACTTCATAGGTCTCAACCTCAACCCTTGGAAAAGTGACTTTCTTGCACTATAGCTCCCAGAATCCCCCTACCAGTGTCGTGAGTGAGGGTTCTATCTGGAGGGGATTCTGGGCATTGCAGTGTGAAAGGGCCATTTTCCCAGGCTCTGCACTTTTAACCTTCCACAGCTCCATCTCTTCCTGCCAACTGCTGGTGCCAGGTAGGCAGTCTCTCCTGACTTCTCTCTTGTGGATTCTGAAGCTGTCAGGCTGCTTCAAAATGAGCTTTGCTGGGGATAAAAGGACTCCCTGGCCCCTTTGAGGTCTCTGCCGCAGCCCCATTAGCACCATTTTCCGCTGATTATGTAGGGCACCCGCTTCTCCTCTCAGTGTTGCGAGTATGATTGAGGGAGAATGGTCTTGGAACTGCTACAGGTGCTCAATTTAGCAATTATATTTCACCCTCATTTTTAACTCATCTCATTTAGCTTGACCACTTTTAGATGGGTAACTGAATGAGACACTTCCCCAGATGATGTCTCTCCATTCACACCTCGCCTCGGATTTTCATTCAGTGATAGCTCAGAAAGCCTAAACCTCCTTGCTTTTCTAAGATTTTATGTATTCCTTTGTTCCCCCTCGACAGAAACCACCTGACTATCTCCCTTATTTCCAAAGCTGGAACCTGCTGCATTGGCTGGAATAAATCAGCATGAACCTTCCACAGCCGGCTGTAGCATTGGAGTCCAAAGAAAAGTAATTTCCAAGCTCTGATCAATAACTTTTAAAAACTAGACTATTTCATAAACCTGAAACTCTTCCCTATTTTCTGCATCAATCAGAATTATTTGCACTTTTCTCTATTGGCCATAAAATTCCCACCACTTAGGGAGGATGTTGGTGACATGAAACAATACTAAAATAGAACCCAGTCCTTCCACCCGCTCCAGCTAGTCAGCATTTAATATGGGCTCTTTGCTTTTCCTGACAATCTCCTACATTTTTGGCACACCTTGCCTCCAAAAAATATTTTTTTACATTCTAATCAATAACCTTTTAAAATGAATTGTTTCAAACACCTGAAATATTTTCTTATTCCATACATAAATCAGTACAGGTTGGTTATGTCTTATCCAAAATGCTTGGTACTAGAAGTGTTTTGGATTTTGGATTTTTTTTTCAGATTTTGGGATATTTGCATGTACATAATGAGAAATGGCATCCAAGTCTAAACATGAAATTAATTCATGTTTCATATAGGCCTTATCTCCATTTCTAAGCCCAAGAGTCGGCGTTCTCCGTAGACACCTCCAAGGTCATGTGGCCGGCATGACTACATGGAGTGTCATTATTTTCCTGCCGAAGTGTTACCTATTGATCTACTCACATTTGCATGTTTTCAAACTGCTAGGTTGACAGAAGCTGGGGCTAACAACGGGAGTTCATCCCACCCCACGGATTTGAACCACCGACCTTCCAGTCAGCAAATTCTGCATCTTAGCAGTTTAACCCCCTGTGCCACTACAGCCCTAATGATAATTTCATACAATATTATGAATAATTTTGGGCATGAAACAAAATTTGTGTACAGCAAACCATCAGAAAGGTGTCACTATCTCCGCCACTTATATGGACAATGTGGACTTTTGGAGCATTTTGTATTTTAAAGCATTATGCATTTACAAAGGAGCAAGGTTCACTAAGTTCAGTAAGACATATTCCCAAGTAATAGCATATGAGTAATCGGTCTCATTTGGTATGAGTAAGATATGTATACCTGGTCACTGCTGCTGGTGGCGGCATTATGTGCGATGCATTCAACTCTGATTTTTGACAACCATCCCTTTGAGTTTTCTCAGAAAGCTTTATTCCGGGGAAGTTTGCTATTATCTGCCTCTAAGGCTAAAATAATGTGACTTACTCAAGGTCAACCAGTGAATTCCCAAGGGTTTCAAAGTGTGTTCTCCCAAAGTCCTAGTTCAACGCTCAAGCTACAGCACCATAAATCTACAATTTCTTCTTCTACAGGAAAAAGGCAGGATTCATTGTTGCTGCAAAAGATTTTATAATTCATACAGTTTCATGGAGGAGATGAAAAAGAGAAGAGAAGAATGTTCAATGTAATTATTACAGCATTTTTGTGTTGTTTAACCAGTACATTTAAGCAGATCCTCTCTTCCCCACTGACTTCTGAGTAACCTTTCTTAGAAGCAGGATGTCAGTCGCTGACAGGGAACTGTGAACAAACTATGAATTAACAAAGAGCAAGTTAATGGAGGGGGACAAAAACCACTAGTAGTTAACTATGTTGTGACATTTACCCATGAAACATCTTAATTTCCAAGGTTGGGTTTGAGATTGGAATCAATCAAAGTGGCAGCTAATGGCTTCCTTGTCACAGTGGGGTGGCAAATCCGTGCTGGATGCTAGTCTGAATTTCAAAAGGAATTTTGGGGTTTGGTATTATCTGTACGCAGATGATGTCCAACTCTGTCACTCCTTTCCACCTGCTACTAAAGAGGCTGTTCAAGTCCTGAACCGGTGCTTGACTGCTGTAATGGACTGGATGAGGGCTAACAAATTGAAACTAAATCCAGACAAGACAGAGGTACTCCTGGTCAGTCATAAGGCCGAACAGGGCATAGGGTTACAGCCTGTGCTTGACGGGGTTACACTCTCCCTGAAGGCGCAGGTTCGCTGTCTGGGAGTGATCCCGGATTCATCGCTGAGCCTGGAGCCCAAGGTCTTGGCGATGGCCGGGAGAGCTTTTACACAGTTAAAGCTTGTGCGCCAGCTGCGCCCGTACCTTGGGAAGTCTGACTTGGCCACGGTGGTCCACGCTCTGGTTACATCCCGAATAGACTACTGCAATGCTCTCTACATGGGGTTGCCTCTGAAGACTGCTCGGAAGCTGCAATTAGTCCAACATTCAGCAGCCAGGTTACTAACAGAAGTAGGGCACAGGGAGCATACAACCCCCTTGCTGCGCCAGCTCCACTGGCTGCCAATTAGCTTCCGGGCACAATTCAAACTGCTGGTTTTAACCTACAAAACCCTATACGGTTTGGCCCAGTTTACCTGTCCGAACGGATTCTCCCCTACGAACCATCAAGAACATTAAGATCCTCCGGAGAGGCCCTGCTCTCGATCCCACTAGCTTCGCAAGCGTGGCTGGTGGGGACGAGAGACAGGGCCTTCTCTGTGGTCGCTCCTCGGCTGTGGAACCCTCTAACAAGTAATGCTAGATCTGCCCCCTCTCGGTTGTCCTTTAGGAGGCTGGTGAAGACCTGGATGTGGAACCAAGCCTTCCCAGAATAGGCTGAGATTGGCTATTGTCTGAATGTATGACCACGTTTACAGATTGAGTGGAATTGTTTTAATGGCAATGTGGTTTTATGCTGGGTTTTTATGTATTTTAATATGTTGTTGTAGTTGTTTTAAAATTGTATAGCATTGAATTTTTGCTGTTATGCCAGTCTGAGTCCCTTGATAGAGGTGAGCAGGTCGGGGTACAAAAGTTTTAAATAAATAAATAAATAAGTAAGGTGCATTGGGAGTGAGGGTTCACCATTTTGAAGAGCTCCTTTAAAATTTAGACCAAATCCCAGAGTTTTGAATTTGACACTCAAAAGATACCATCCCAACTGATGTGGATGCCACCAGCCACCACTAAAGACGGGGTTGGTCTTAATATTAGAGAAAGTCTGTTGGAATCAGGGAAAGTGGATGGTGTTTTGCAACAGTAAGCAGCCAGAAAGGGTTTCCTCCTGGAAGTGGTGATCTCTGGATTGCCATGGAGAGGGAAACCCCTTCCCATCTGTTGCAAGATGGAAGACCCGATGTTCTAAGGAGAGCCAGTCAACTGGCACGGGAAGAGAAAAGGAGTGGGAAAGGAGGCTGAGACATGTAATGGAGCCAGAACGTGAGGCTGTTTTCCTGCTATCAAGTGCTAGGAGAAACAGTCTGGCAAGACAGAGGATGTGCCAACTTTAAAAAGAACTTCTTGAGCAAGAGCTTTGAATTCCTGTTGCATTGAGACAGCCAATGTGGTGTAGCATTTAAGAGTGTTGGACTGGAACTTGAGAGATCCAGGTTCTGGCCACCATTCAGTGGGTGATACTTCCTACCGGTGACCTCAGGTCGGTTTCTCTCCTCCTGCTTTCTGACTGACAGCCCACACAAACCTTTTGAGAAGACAAAGCAGAGAGAAGAGACCTATGTACATGGATTTAAGCTCATTGTAGAAAGGGTACGGCATAAATATAACCAATAAATTGACAAACACCCATGGCTCAATGAAATAAGTATCTCAGAGCCCTACCCACTTTAGTTTTCAGTCAGAAGGACTGGAAGCTCTTTTCCTTCTTTAGGCATTGGGGTGCAAATCCTGGATTATTTCATCCTCACAAGTGAGAACAAACTATTACAGGGGCCACAGTGGCACAATGAGCTGCTGAATTTGCTGACCAGAAGGTTGGCAGTTTGAATCTGCAGGAAAGGGTGAGCTCCAACTGTTAGTCCCAGCTTCTGTCCACCTAGCAGTTCGAAAACATGCAAATGTGGGTAGATCAATAGGTACTGCTTTTGTGGGAAGGTAATGGCACTCCATGCAGTCATGCCGGCCACATGACCTAGGAGGTGCCTACACAGGCTCTTCGGCTTAGAAATGGAGATGAGCACCACCCCCCAGAGCCAGAGATGAAAAGGAAGTATTTACCTTTATCGGTGTTTCATTGTTTCTAAGCATTGAATGTTTGCCTTTTTGTCTGTAGATGCTGGAATCCACCCGGAGTCCCCTCGGGGAGATAGGGCAGAATACAAATATATTATTATTATTACTACTACTACTACTACTACAGGCCTGCAAAATTGAGGGTCATTAAAAATAATGCATGCTTGTTTTATGGGAATTTGGTGTTCTAAATAAAAAATGATCTCTGATTTGATCCATCATGCACAGCGTCTTCCCAAATAGGTTGGGTGTCCATGTTGTACTATATGACTGAACCAATCATTGAATCATAGAGCTGGAAGAGTCAAAGAGGGTCATCCAGTCCAGCCCATGGTCATGTGGGAAGTCACAACCAAATTAACATTGAAATTAGTGGTAAAATTAGTGAAATAATTGTAAGCACTACAACTTTCTAGTGTATGTAACCAATGCCCCAAAATATATTCAAAACAGCTACAATATTGAAAATTGTGTTTTAATTGCAGTACTGTGTTATTGTAGGGTTTTTCCCTTCCTGAAAGAGAAAATGAATATTCACAATATGCTCTACATATTTGAACAACCCAAAGTGTTGTGGAAGAATTTGGGGTGGGGGTGACATGGTGGGAGCTATAAAACTCTGTTTTCTCCACTATTTTCTGCATAGCAAACAGGATTTTTAAACATTTTTTGGTTTTTCTCCGTAGAATAATTCTACCACTATACTTTGAGATCTTTGACAAAGTGGAAGAGATGGCACATGTCACAGATCTGTTATTCTTTCACACAGCATTTCTCAGTGGTTGGGTTATCTGTTGCATGAATAACTTCAAATATCCTTTCCCTCCCTGTCCAGACCCATAGCTGTGGGGAAAGGTGGGGCGGTCATGTAAGCTTATCTCTCCAGAAAATATGCCTCTGGCCTTCCTTTGCAGAACCAGGATGGATTGGCTATTGATCTCACAATGTTTCATTTGCCCTGCCTCTATCCATTTTTATTCCCTTGTGGAGAATGTGAAGTCTCTTTGATGATGTATTTGCAAGTCTTATATGTCACCTACTTTTCATTAAACTGTCTGGCCATTCTCATTATACTCATCCTCATATTACCTTAACATGTCAGTGAAAGGCAGCAATTTTTCAGCATTTCCAAGCTCTTCCTGCTTCTGAGTATTCCTTGCCTCAAGAAAACCCTATAGCAGTATTTCTCAACCTGGGGTTTGGGATCCCTAGGGGGGTTGCAAGGAGTGTCAGAGGGGTCACCAAAGACCATCAGAAAACACTATTTTCTGTTGGTCATGGAGGTTCTATGTGGGAAGTTTGACCCAATTCTATCATTGATGGGGTTCAGAATACTCTTTGATTGTAGCTGAACTATAAATCTCAGCAACTACAGCTCCCAAATGTCAAGGTCGATTTTCCCCAAACCTTACCAGTGTTCACATATGGGCATATTGAGTATTCAGGCCAAGTTTGGTCCATGTCCATCATTGTTTGAGTCTACAGTGCTCTCTGGATGTAGGTGAACTACAACTCCAAAACTCAAGGTCAATGCCCACCAAACCCTTCCAGTATTTTATGTTGGTCATGGGAGTTCTGTGTGCCAAGTTTGGTTCAATTCCATCATTGGTGGAGTTCAGCTATGCTCTTTGATTGTAGGTTAACTATAAATGACAGCAACTATATCTCCCAAATGGCAAAATCATCCCCCCCCCCCCCAACCCCACCAGTATTCAGATTTGGGTGTATCGGGTATTTGTGCCAAATTTTGTCCAATGAATGAAAATACATCCTGCATATCAGATATTTACATTACAATTCAAAACAGTAGCAAAAATATAGTTATGAAATAGCAATGAAAAGAATTTATGGTTGGGGGTCACCACAACATGAGGAACCGTTTTAAGGGGTCGCGGCATTAGGAAGGTTGAGAACCACTGCCCTATAGTGTAAAACTCATGCAATTGCCATTAAGTAAGCAGGTAATTTGAAGGCACATACAGACTCCTGAAGTTTATTTATTTATTTCAGGCATTTCTATCCCATCCTTCTCACCCCCGAAGAGGGACTCAGGACAGCTTACAACAGGCAGTCATTAGATGCCAAAAAACAATACATTAAAACACACCGTCACAATGAACACAATTAAAACAATTATAAGCATTCAATTAAAAACAATTCGCCAGTTCAAAACATAATCCAAATCACTCCATTGTGGTCCACTAATACATTCTTTTCCCAGTTGATCTATTTATTGCTTGATCCCTAACCCAGGATTTGATTTTTTTTCAGAAAGGACAGGATATAGGAGGAGGATCTACTATCATTGAGGAGAGTGCAACATGCCTCACACACAACATACACACTACCATTAAACAATAGTCCTAGCACTAAAATGCTCATGATCACTCCCAGTTTCAAACATCAATTTCCCAACTGCTTGGGTCTGTTTGTTTTTTAATAGTGCTCACAGTAGTATGATTATTTGCATACCACCAATGTTAATTCTAGCCAGTAGCACTGACATAATCAACAAGCATGAGTCATAGCAGTTAATCTCGATTATTGTGCTTAATGAATCATTTCTTTAAAAGGGAAATCACCACTAATGATGGAAAAGAAATTTTGTCGGATTTCCATTTTCATACACAAGTGTCCATTTTTCTCACATCTGGCAATGAAACGGAGTACATCGTTTCTCAGAAATCCAGACCTTTGGAAAGCGACCAAAGAGGAAAATGCACTCCAAACCATCTGTGCCTCTTGGGCAAAATAATATGCATTACTAAAACTGGGTAAATTTGAAAAACGGTGCATAAAGAAGCCTTTGCCAATGCAACCTGTCTACAGAAATCCATACAGACAGTACACACCTTTTAAATAAATATGCAGAAGGATGTGTATGAGAGAAGAGAAAGATATCTCCCAACCCAAAACAGAACCAAGGCAGAACGTGAATGCCGATGGGATACTGAGAAATTCAACAAGAAGGAGACTGACAGATTTTCACATCCCTCCTCATGATAGGGTTACCTTCCGGCAAGTATCAGCCAAGTGAGCTAGGCAGATTTTAGGAGTGGGCTTTGGCTTTCAGCCGGTTTGCTGGTTCTTGTTTATTTTAACTACATTCTTAGTCAGAAGTCCATATTTTCTTAAATGAAATAAAACCAGTCTTCGCATGCAGTTGAAATTGTGAGAAGTATTTTCTTCCTGGAAATGAAGCACTATTATTATTCCTATATATGCTGTTGCCTAAAAATACCTTTAAAGCAAATACGGAAAATAATTCCAACATGTTAGTCATGACTAACTGAAACTAATGTCAGCATCATTGCCCCTCAGTATATTGCATTTGAATTGATGTTTCTTTACTCCCTTGTCCCCTTCCATTAAAAAATAACTTGTTACAGCAACTGTTGGTTCCTTCTGTTTTGGGCACCCCTCATTCAGAATAGAAATAGGGGGCTAGTTAAAAATAATGGGAGTTATTTGTCCCCCCCCCCCATACCATAGCATTCTTGGCTTATTCTTCTTGGGCATCATTAAAGAATACTAAGTGTCCCTTTTTACATTTCTGCCTTGTAGCAAGCATGAACAATGATCACTGAGTCATCTACATTTTTTTAATATTCATTTCACTTGAGGATGCTCAGGGAGCTTTTTGTCTTATGCAAGAAGGGTCATGGTCCCACAATCAATATATATATGCTGATTTTCTATGTTCGGCCCTCTCAAAATCAAGATTGAATAAAGAATGACGGGCTGGCGATTCCTATACAGCAGGCCTTCCACATTTACACGCTTAATTTTTGCAGGTTTAATTATTTATGGGTTCGATTAATATGTTCTCTCTATGAATCTCTAGGTCCTCTAGTGCAATTCTGTGGCCAATTTCTGCTAGAATTTGGCTATAAGAGGATTTAGGGCGCTTGCACACAGCCATATAATCCAGAATATCAAGGCATAAAATCCCACAATATCTGCTTTGAACTGGGTTATAGGAGTCCACGCTGCCATATATTCCAGTTCAAAGCAGATATTTTGGGATGCCCTGGCTTGATATTCTGGATTATATGGCTGTGTGGAAGGGCCCTTAGAGATTTCTGGAGAGCATATCTCTAAGCATTTGTAGATCCTCCAGTAGAATTCTTGACAGATGACCTAGGGCAGGGCTGTCCAACTGGCGGCCCTGGGGCCGGATCCGGGCCCCCAGCCTGTTGGACACGGCCCCCGCTACCACCGCTACCCCAAGCAAGATTTTTTTCAAAAAAAATCAAAAAAAAAATTTGAAAAAAAATGGCGGCCGGGGGGGGGAGGAGGAGGAGGAGGCGGGACAGGGAGGAGGAAGAGAGCTGGCTCCTCCTCCCTGCCTGTATCGCCCCCCTCCGTCCCTCTCTCGGCGGCACCGATGCGATGCAGTTTGCATTGGCGCCGCCGAGAGAGGGAGAAAGGGGCGGTACAGGGAGGAGGAGCCAGCTCTCTTCCTCCTCCCTACACCGCCCCCTTCTCTCTCTCTTGGCGGCGCCGCTGCAAACTGCCTCGCAACGGCGCCGCCGAGAGAGGGAGAAGGGGGCGATAGAGGCAAGGAAGACAGCTGGCTCCTCCTCCTTCACCCCTCCTCCTTCCCGCACACCGCGGCGCGTCCGCGGGGGAGGAGGAGGTGGGTGAGGAGGAAGTCAGCTGGCCCCGCCCCCCGCCCCGCCCCACCCCACCCCCCGCTCACTGATCACCTGCGGCCCCCAGGTGATCAGTGACACTTCTTCCGGCCCTTGGGCCGGACGAAGTTGGACAGCACTGACCTAGGGAATATACAATGCCGCTATTAAAATAGCTCCACTGGCTGCTAATAAATTTCCGAACTCAATTCAAAATGCAGGTCATCACCTATAAAGCCCTATACGCTTCAGGTCCCTGCCTATCTTCAAGACTGCATCTCTTTCTATGAACCAGTGCAGGCTTTGAGATCTGACGGGGAGGTCCTTCTCTTGGTCCCACCTCCGCCTCAAGCGCAGTTGGTGGGGACGAGAGAATGGCTTTTTTGGTGGTGGCCCCATATTTGGAATGCCCTCCCCAGAGAGATTAGATTAGCCCCTACTCTCCAAGAGTTTTGGACCAATGTAAAGACTTGGCTCTTCAAACAGGCCTTTGACCTTGTTTAGGAATACTTGCTGATTATATTTGAGGATTAGTGTTTATCTCACCTCACACTTTATAGACCAATACTGATTGCAATGTGTTTATATTTGCAGCTACAGTTGCATTTTATTGATTTTTAACTAGTAGGATTTTATGATTTTATGTGGTTTGTTATTCTTATTGTGATTTTGGTCGTGTAGTTACTGTATTGTATGTGTTCACATATTGAGTGCTTTTGTGAGCTGCCCCGAGTCCCTCTGGGGAGATGGTGGTGGGGTAGAAATAAAGTTTATTATTTACTAGCTGTCCCCTGCCACGCGTTGCTGTGTCCCAGTCTATGTATAAGTGCTTTGTGTGTATATACATGTGTGTATATATTTATTTATATGTCTACATATGTGTGTTTGTGTATATATGTGCACGTGTGTGGTTTTGTGCATGTGTTGTAATGTATTTTTTATTTTTTGGCTTTTAAGTTTTTTCTGCTGTGTTTTTCAGTGTTTTTATGAGTGATAGTCACTTGTTGGCCTGATATGTGTAATGTGTCCAAATTTGATGTCAATTCATCCAGTGGTTTTTGAGTTTAATGCACACCTCCTCCCCTCTTTACACAAAGGTCCTTTTTCTCGATCCCATCTCAGAAGAGTTTTCTCCCTCACAAATAATTTGCTCCACTGCTATCTCACCCCCTGTTTTTATCTTTATTCTTATTATTTTAATCTGTACATGTGGCCCACTCATTGTTTCTGTGTCATGAATGGTTTTCATTTTATTGTAATTTTACATTGGTTGTAGTATTCTTATAATTTATATTCTATGCAATTGATTATGTTGTTCTTTATGATTGATTTTATTTTTGTTGTTGCATTGTTGGGCTTGGCCTCATGTAAGCCACCCTGAGTCCCCATTGGGGAAAGTATTTATTATTATGTTAATCCCACAAACAAACATTACATTTATATTTATATAGCATTATTATTAGGAGATTCCTGGAGAAGTGCTTTCTCTATTATTTTTTTTAAAAAAACAAGTCTTTTTACATTTATGGTTATACCACTTTCAAGTAGGCCCTGCACCCCTAACCCCAGTGAATGGGAAGGGCTGGCTGTATTAGTGTGGTGGTCCACTGTCCCTGGAGTTTAATCTAAGACAGTGTTTCTCAAACTTCCTAATGCTTCGACCCCTTAATACAGTTCCTAATGTTGTGGTGACCCCTAACCATAACATTACTTTCATTGCTACTTCATAACTGTATTTCTGTGTGTGGGAGGGTTGGGTTGATTTTGTCATTTGGGAGTTGTAGTTGCTGGGATTTATAGTTCACCTACAATCAAAGAGCATTCTGAACACACCAACAATGGAATTGAAACAAACTTGGCACTCGAAATTCCCATGACCAACAGCAAATGCTGGAAGGGTTTGGTGGGCATTGACCTTGAGTTTGGGAGTTGTAGTTCACCTAAATCCAGAGAGCACTGTGGACTCAACAAGGATGGACCTGGACTACACTTGACACGAATCCTCAAGATACCCAAATGTGAACACTGGTGGTGTTTGGGGAAAATGGATCTTGACATTTGGGAGTTGTAGTTGCTGGAATTTATAGTTCACCTACAATCAAAGAGCCCCTTGCACCCTACCAATGATAGAATTGGGTCAAACTTCCTATACAGAACCCTCATGTCTTGAAGGGACTAGCTGGTGTGAGCCTCCATCCCACCTCTCACTCTCTCCCTCACCCACACATGTGCATCATGCTGCCATGCGCCAAGCACGCCTGCTCTCCTCTCCCTGCTTGGAGTCTCAGAAACAGCCCTCTCCTTGGCTGGGAGGCCTGCCAATCACAGCAGAGGAGAGCTTTAGGTGGGAGAATTCTTAGTCTTTTTTTCCAAAAAGAAAGAGAAGGACAAGCAGAGAGATCTTCAACCTTCTCTGCCAAAGGGCTTCCTAAGACCATCAGAAATATATGTTTTCTGATGGCCTTTGGCGACCCCTCTGAAACCCTCTCGCGACCCCCCTGGGGGTCCCGACCCCCAGGTTGAGAAACACTGATCTAAGACTTAAGGACCTCTCTAAAGTGTTGAAATCTAAGTAGATTCAGTAGATTAGGTGGCATCTTTTAAGTTCAGACTAAAACCCAGAGGAGATTCACCACACCATTGAGCCATTGGCTACCAATGGAAATGAAATCATATTTGGCTACTACCCTCTTTAACAAACATAAAAGCTCTTGAAAAGATTTGCTAAGTTAATATGCTCAGTCTTGAAACATCTGTTTTGCTTGACGTAACTAACCTGGTGACAGAACTGAGCACTTGTAAGGAGTCCTGGCTTCGTCTACCAGTTCAGGCCTTTTAAAAAGTGCTTTTAACTGCCATGGGGCAAGAAACTCCATTGAAGAAATGCATGCTTTGCAGCTTAACAGAAATCAAAGGGCAAAAGATGAAATTCAAAATATATAGTTCAAAGCATGTATTATAAAGTATAATGCTATACAGCTTGCTGCCTAAATAGGTAGACTTGGCTGATCTGAGATTTATTGCTGGCTGAGACTGCTCAAGCAGATTAATAGATCTCTGAGGCTGAATTCATGTGAACATATTTTAACATGCATTTTGCTTCACTTGGGGCAAAACGCACATTAGCAGCTGTTAAAGTGAATACAAGGATTGAGGAACCTTTTACAATGAATATCCTGTCTCCTAGCATATAACATAGCTAGGGACAAACACTAGCCCCTGTCTCGTTGTAATCTGAAGTAACAACAGACTCTTTGTCTGGCAGGGTACAAGCTATCCTTCCATGTTACATAAGTGTAGGGAGGCTTAGCATTTGGAGAAGCTGATTCTGGAAGTGTTTGACACTTTTCCTGGTGAAACCAAATGCAGAGGGTTTCATTTATACCCAATGCTACTCTTGCTGCAGGTATTGTGATACTCACACTGTGTGACAAGCTTTGTTCTTGTGCTGTTCACAGTGGGGTTCTGCCCCTTGGATTTTACAAGCCACTCCTCTGTTAGACAGTGAAGAAACCAGACCAGATGGTAGATTTAGGAGGGAACTTTTCCAGCCATTTTTTCCTAAGTCCTCTGTCAACTCCTCTCTCTTGTAGGAGCGAACTTCGTGGTGCCCACATCCTGCTTTGCATTTCTTAAAGTACTCCCTTGCCTTCATGAGTAGTAAAGAACCTTTCCTGTTTCCAGTGCTAAATATTCCTGTCAATTTTGACTTCTATACATAGGCTGAAGTAGAGCCCTTTGCCTCTAGCAGCTAAATGTGTTAGGCATGATTTGAGTTGCATAGAGAAGTTTGTCAAAGGCTAATATTGATGCTACCTTCAAAAACTGTTCCACCACTGTCACCCCAGCAAGTTTACAATCTACTTATCCAAGATCTCACCCAAGTAATCATCAATAGTGACTCATCTGCTGTGTATATTGTCGTCATCGTTATTTCCTCTTTATGGCGACCCTAATGTGAACCTATCACAGGGTTTTCTTGGAAAGATTTGTTCAGGACAGTAAATAAGGAGCAACATTCAAAAATCAGAGGAATTCTAGACAAGAATCAATCAGGGCCAGCTAACACATCCAAACAAAGGAGTCCCCTAGGAACTAGCCAGGCTTTGAAGCTGCAACTAGGTCATTAAATGCTAATCAAGGTGGCCAATTGCAGCATTCACACTTGCCTCGAGCAGACAATAGTTCTTTCTCCCACCCTGGACATTCCACAGATATATAAACCTCACTTGCCCAACAGACCCCTCAACCTCTGAGGATGCCTGCCATAGATGTGGGAGAAACATTAGGAGAGAATGCTTCTGGAACATGGACATACAGCCCGGAAAACTCACAGTAACCCAGTGATTCCAGCCATGAAAGCCTTCAAAAACACATTCTTCATAGAGAGTTTACATTTACCTTTGATTTTGCTTCCTTCTGAGGCTGAAAATCTACAACTAGGCCAAGGTCATCCAGTGGGTTTTTATGATTCAATAGGGATTCAAAATGCAGTCTCCCAAGTTGTAGTCCAATACTTAAATTCCTACACCACACTGCCTCTCATGTACTTTTTTACTTACCCATAACTTTCATAAGCACTCAGAAGTTCCAAGGGCAGCTGCAGTTATCCAGGTTCCAGAGAGATACATAGTTCCTCCACACACACATACATACATATTTGTTTCCAAATACAGAAATCAAGCATTGTTGGGAGGAGAAAGCATGGGGCTTCCTGCTGGCAGCAAATCCAAATGAATAACATAATACTGCAGAATTTGCTGACTGGAAGGTCGGTAGTTCAAATCTGTGGGATGGGGTGAGCTCCCGTTGTTAGTCCCAGCTTTTGCCTTCAGTCCAATCGAGCTCTGCCTTAGTGAGATGGACACTTCAGGCAATAGATTTAGGCTGCCATGAAAGGGCATCAAACTGTAAATTCCATACTAGCTTTTTGTTCCAAATTGCATCTTCATAAACAAGGGGTAAGAACACGGAGTTCCACATTCAGACACCTACTGCTTTTCTTTAGAGGAGGGCTACATCATATCTCTCAGATAGTCTGTGGCTGGTGTTTATTAAGAATCTTTTGTGTTTATGTGAACAAATTCTCTCTTTTTGTAACCACAACATAGAAACTTTTAAAAGAAAATTACGATTCCCAGAATCCCCTCCCATTGGCATGACCAGTGTTACTTGTGTGATTCTGGAAACAGACATCCAACCAACCAACCAACTTTTCAAAGTTCTGTTCTTTTGGACTTGGTATCCACAAATTCCCCCAACTGGCCATGCTGGTTGAGGAGTCTGAGAATTACCGCAGGGAAAGCTAGTATTTCCAACAATACATTTGACTAGTCTCCATCCTTTTATTTCCAACTTTTTCTTAATTAAAGCCAGCATGGTGTTAACTCTGAAAACTAGGATTCAGTTCCCCACTCAGCCACGGAAACTCACCCAGCATTCTGGGTGACCTTAGGTGAGTCACACACATTCTTGGCCCCAGAAAACCTAGTGATAGGGTTGCCATAGGATCCCCATAAGTCAATGACCTGAAAACACACAACAACAAATATCTTAAATGCCACCTTCCCCCATCTCTCCCTTCATATTTTACTTTCACCCTGAATTAACATGTTCATCATGAATATTTTGGTGTCGCTCAAAACCTATCAATGATAGATAACACTTTTTCAGAACAGTGATCACAGAGAAGCAGAAAATAGAAGGGAAAAAGTCGATAATCAAAATGTTGCAGTTCTAAATAATGTGCCCTGTTAGAAAGCGTAGCAGAGACTATATATTACTGGAAGGCAAAGATCCTTAAATTTCCAGTGGCACACAGCATATGCAATGTTCAGGTTTTGGGGGTTTTTTAAAAAATCTTGGTGATCTGTGAGTTATCAGCCCTTGAAAGTCACCCTGATTTCTCAGCCAAGCCATGCTTTTATGTACTGATCCATGACAGAAGATTGCAACTCCTCAACCAAACCCTGCTTTTTGCTGTGCATATGTAGCAAGCCAACCACAGTAAGCACTTCATTTGAATTTTGTTGAGATTAGCATACTGCCGCAATGAAAGAATATGCTGAATCACAGCCTCAAGACATGCGCTTACCATGCCAACGTCCATAGGCTTTCGCCATGCATATTAACCCCTGCCACACTTTGGCAGAGTGAGAGTGCACTTTCCACCACAACCCTATGACTGTTCTAAAGGATTCTGTGAGAAGCAACCAGGACAGGAGAGTCCTCGTCTCTTCAATGCTGAGACATTCAAAACAAGGATCAAAATCTGCAGCCAAATAATGTCCAGTAAGAAACAGCTTGAAGGGATGGAGTACAAATACCTGTGGCTGGCACAGGGCATTTACAACATAAGAACATAAGAAGAGCCATGCTGAATCGGGCCTCAGCCCATCTAGTCCAGCATTCTGTGTCACACAGTGGCCCACTAGTTGTACACGGGGATCTCTAGCAGAAAGGAGGGCAAAACCCTCACCTGCTCCCGACCCCCCACAACCAGTACCCGGGGAAATCCTGCCTGCCTCAATCAACACAGAGGTGGCACTTGGATGTCCATTTCAGTAACTACTGATTCCCTTGGTATCCATGAATCTGTCTAATCCTGCCTTGAAGCTGTCCAGGCTGACAGCTGTCACAACCTCCTCTGGAAGTGAATTCCATAACCCAATGACCCTCTGGGTGAAGAAATATTTCCCTTTATTAGTCCTAACTTTCCTACCTTGGAGCTTTAGGAGTGCCCCTAGTCCTAGTGTTGTGTGACAGAGAAAATATTTTTTCTTTATTCACCTTTTCTATCCCATGCATGATTTTATACACTTCGATCAAGTCACCTCTTAAATGCCGTCTTTCAAGGCTGAAAAGACCAAGGCGTTGCAACCTGATTTCATAAGGGAGCTGCTCCATCCCTTGGATCATTTTTGTTGCCCTTCTTTGTACCTTTTCCAGTTCCGTTATATCCTTCTTAAGGTGCGGTGACCAGAATTGTACACAGTACTCCAGATGTGGCCTCACTATAGATTTGTAGAGAGGCAATACAACATTTGCCAACCTATTTTCGATTCCCTTCCTGATCATGCCAAGCATAGAATTTGCTTTTTTCACTGCTGCAGCGCACTGGGTTGTCATCTTCATTGAGCTGTCCACCAAAACCCCAAGATCCCTTTCCTGGTTTGTCTCAGAAAGCTTTGATCCCATCAGTTGATAAGTGTATTTGGGGTTCTTTGCCCCGATGTGCATGACTTTACACTTGTTTAGGTTAAAATGCATTTGCCACTTTGTTGCCCATTCACTCAATTACAGACTGCTATGGAATGTGGTTTAGTATTTAGAGTACTTCAATGAGGTAGGCCCAGGTTCAAATCCACATTTGGCCATGAAATTGACTGGCCATGCTTGTTTTCATCCTAATACATTACACAAGGTTTTTTCTAAGTATAGAAATAGGAGGCGGGCTTTGAAATGATTAAATAAATGAATTTATCTGCAGCTATATGCATGCCTACTGAGAAATAAGCTTCACTAAGTTCAGGTTGTTGGTGTTATGTTCCCTCAACCAACTTTAACAGATCTCTAAAGGACCCTATTATTAACAATCCTGCCTACTTAGGATAGTGCAGTGCTGTCCAACTTCTAACCGGCCAAGGGCCGGAATTGAGGTCACTGATTACCTGGGGGGCCGTTCGGCCCCGCCCCCAGGCCCCTTCCCCAGCCCCGCCCCCGCCCCACCCCCAGCCCCCTCCTAAACTGTCATTCTCCCTCCTCCTCCTCCTCTTTCTCCGGCGCTGCGGCGCATGGGACACCAGCGGCGCTGGGAAGGAGGAGGAGGAGGAGGCCCACCTCCTCGCACCCTCCCACCCTTCCCGGCGCAGCCGGTGTCCCGTGCGCCGCGGCGCCGGGGAAAAAGGAGGAGGAGGAGGGAGAATTCTCCCTCCTCCTCCTCTTCCACCGGCGCTGCGGCGCACGGGAAAGCAGCGACGCCGGGGGAAAGAGGAGGAGGAGGGAGAACTCTCCCTCCTCCTCCTCTGTCCCCCCGCCCAGGCCCTTGGCCAGATCCCGGGCACCAGTGCGCGCGGGGGGGAAAGAGGGACGAAGGAGAAGGCAATCAGCTGACTGCCTTCTCCTTCATCCCTCCTCTTTCCCCCCGCGCACGCCGGCGCCCGGGATCCGGGCAAGGGCGGGGGGAAAGAGGAGGAGGGAGAGTTCTCCTCCTCCTCCTTCTCTTCCACCGCGCTGCGGCACGGGAGAGCAGCGATGCCAGGGGAAGAGGAGGAGGGGGAGGGAGAACTCTCCCTCCTCCTCTTTCCTGGGCGCCGCTGCTGTCCCATGCACCGCAGCGCCGGTGGAAGAGGAGGAGGAGGAGGGAGAACTCTCCCTCCGCCTCCTCCTCCTCCTCTTTTCCCCCGCCCACGCCCTTGCCCGGATCCCGGGCACCGGCGCGCGTGGGAAAGAGGGACGACGGAGAAGGCAATCAGCTGACTGCCTTCTCCTTCTCCCTCCTCTTTCCTCCCGCACGTGCCGGCGCCCGGGATCCGGGCAGGGCGGGGGAAAGAGGAGGACGAGGAGAGTTCTCCCTCCTCCTCGTCCTCCTCTTCCACTGGCGCTGCGGCGCACGGGACAGCAGCGATGCCAGGGGAAGAGGAGGAGGAGGAGGGAGAACTCTCCCTCCTCCTCCTCTTTCCCGGGCGCCGCTGCTGTCCCATGCACCGCAGTGCCGGTGGAAGAGGAGGAGGAGGAGGGAGAACTCTCCCTCCGCCTCCTCCTCCTCTTTTCCCCCGCTCGCGCCCTTGCCCGGATCCTGGGCACCGGCGCGTGGGGAAAGAGGGACGAAGGAGAAGGCAATCAGCTGACTGCCTTCTCCTTCCCTCCTCTTTCTCCCTGTGTGCACCGGCGCCTGGGATCCGGGCAAGGGCGCGGGCGGGGAGAAAGAGGAGGAGGAGGGAGGGTTTCCCTCCTGAATGAGCTGGCTCACTTCCTCCTCCCTGCCCTGCCTCCCCCCCCCGGCCGCCATTTTTAAAAAAAAAAAAAAAAAAAAGTTTTTAGAAATTTGTTTTTTTTAAAAAAAATTAAAAACGGCGGTCGGGGGCATAGCGGGGGCCGTGTCCAACAGGCTGGGGGGCCGTGTACGGCCCCAGGGCCGCCAGTTGGACAGCCCTGGGATAGTGAGTCCAATGAGTGGCTCAGTCCACACCATGTCATTTACCTTCAAGGTAATCTGCTACAGGACTGTAGATTCAATTGCGTAGGACATGTCTGTACATGGGTTGGGGCCTGAGAACCTGAAAAAATGTTCACTAAACTGAGATTATCTTTGTAAAGTCCCCACTCCTTAAAATGATACAGGCTCAGATATTTTTAATTTATTAATTGCATCTATTTTCAGTTTTCCTTTGGTGACCTCAAGGTATTGTGCAAGCTGTGTCCTTTTCTTACCATATCCATACAACAACATTGGGACATAAGAGGCCAAATGAGAGTGATTGGCTTAATGTTCCAATAAGTTTCATGACTTAATGAGGTCTAGAACTTGGATCTTCTGTATAATAATTTAGCAATTTAATCGCAAGGCTGTAGTGGGTTCTCAGATGGGACTTGAGCTAAAGGCTTTATTTTCTGTGGTTGTCTTTCTAATTCATGCTTCCCAGTCTATAAGAGGAAACTTGTGACTGCCATAAGAAACACTTGCCATGATGAGAGATCTCCTCAGGAGAAGAGGAACTAGAGTAAGAGGACTTCTCAAGTGAAGGACTCTCCTTCTAAGGAGAACTAATGTTGGCATATCTTATCCAGCTCATGCAAAACCACCCATAAAAACTCAGATCTGGCTTAGACCATGAATGCTGCATAATTATAGCAGTACTACATCGTATTAACAGTGAGAGTAAAATTGTTGAGGGCAATGTCTATACGTGGGGTTTTCTCTATTTTTCCTCATTTATTTTGTATTCTGATGAGTTAGTGCCTGACCTTGAACTGTCACTTTGGCTTTGCCTGTCTGAATGTGCCTACCTGCTTGCTTTTCTGAACTTTGCTGTGTAGCTGTCACTTGACTGTGAGTTCAGAGTCCCTTCTTTAATTGACTCTAGAATTTTGTTTGTTTTGGCGCTTGGCACTGTTCTCTGCTTTCGGATTACTTTTGACCTATTTGTGATGCATGACCTTTCTAGTGCTTGACCTTGAACTGTTATTTAGACCTTGCTACTTCTCCCTATCTTCTCGGAACAATACAAAAAATATCTGTGCACAATAATGAGAAGGATAAAACAACAATTAGTCAACCCGTAAAACAAAATTACTTTGAAATCTCATGGGCCCTTGCTATCACTGAGGTTTGGTTCCAGGATCCCCTGTGGATATGAAAATCTGTGGGTGATCAAGTCCCATTATATACAGTGGTGTAAAGTTGTGTCAGTTATTTTAAAATGACAAATTTAAGCTTTGCTTTATGGGAGAGGTGGGGGGGGTGTGTGGATTATTTTCAAGCAGTGGATCGTTGATTCCATGTTTTCAGAACCTGTGAATATGGAGGGTCAACTGTAAAAACAATGTAATTTGCTTTCATTATGACTTCATTACTAAATAAATGCTGCTCTTCAGGACATTCCTTTTTTAGTGACATCTTATTTTGCATAGCTTGTGATTTTTACTGTTGAGGGCCATAGCACATAGGAGCTGTAGTCTCCAGGTCATAAAGGAGAATGCCAAAATGGGCTTTGAGGAGGGCATTCGAAGAAGAGCTTCATCCAATGACATATGGACACTATTAGAAGAAGAAAAGATTGTACATTTGCAGGAATGTGGTCATGGGGAGAATAAGGGCATTTGTTTCTCCATAATAATTATGATACCTCAAATGTAATTTTTCCTCAGACTCCAAATTTCTAGCATTGCAGACACAAAACTTCAGTTGAGCATTTAAATATAAAGTATTAGAAGGTGAATGCAGGAAATGTGACAATTCCAGGCATGAACAATTGTCATTGGGAGGTCAAGGAAGGTAATGTCCTCATTTTGCTACCATTCTGATATATCTGGGTTCCTGGCCTATTAAGCATTTATATGAGCATCTTGGAGTGGGTAAGCAATACATTGGAAACCAGTTTAGTTTAGTTTTATTTCTTCTCCTAAACATCTAATATTGGTTTTGCTGTCATTTTGGTATGCATCCATGGGAACAGGTATATTTGTACAATGGAGTGTAATGGATTATAACAATAGTTATCAACAGATCTTGCAAAGATTGACTTTTTGACTATATCTCCCAGAATACCCTATCCAGGTAGCTGTGAGATACTGGAAGATCTGGTCTGTAAAATAACTTTTCTAAGTTGTAGGTCTACCCGGCCTGCTTATGGCTTTGTGGGCACTTTGAAACAAGGCATAGCTTTTCGGTTTAAGATAGGCATAACTGTTACATGTTTGCTGTGCTAACATTCTGCAAAATTGTCAATCAATCCAAGCCATCTGAACCTCTGCAAAGATGTTCCAAAATCAGATTGGGAAGAGAGGCGGTCCTCTGTTAAAAACTAAGGATTGCTTTGGAAAGAAAGAAAAACAGGGTCTCCTCAGGCAATCAAAAGATGTTCCTGCCTCACAATGTTGGTCCCTGACGGTTACCGAGGGAAAGATCTTTATGCAATCAGATCTGTTTGGCTCTTTGCACTGCATTAGACAATAGTCCCATCATGCAATGCATAGCTGCATCCAATTTCCCTAGCAGAGTATTGGAGGCAGAACGACAGCTGTACTCAGGCAGTGCAGTCAGGGGGAAAAGGCACAGCAGAGAAAGTGTCTCTTTCAAATGCTTCAGAGCTCCTGTTTGGTGAGGATGAAGGTTTACACACTGCATTTCTTGAGCTGTTTGAGATAAGAGCTCCTTTCAACCTCCCCATGGTGCCACATCAGGGTGTTTGCAGGCTGTGCCTTTTGTGACAACCATTCCTGGCGAATCTAACTCTCCAAACCGAGGCTGGTCAAGAGCTTGACAGAACATGACTGGCTGCTTAGGGGAGAGCAAGGCCCAAAGTGCAAATTATTTCAGGTTGCTGGGCTAGTCAAGCTATGAGACTGTTGAGGAATTCAAGGGTGTAATGATAGACATTAAATATTTCATGCAGATAGATGCCTCTCAGTTCAGGCTGACCTGTTACTCCTGGTTCATGGAGCGCCGCCGACGCAGACACTCCAAGAGACTTCTCGGTCAGTGAGTTTACCTCCACACCTGGGACAGGTTGAACTTTGGGTATGATCCTCCTGATCATAGTCCCACACATCACATGGAGCAGCACATGTCCCTAATGGGTTCATGCTTTCTAAGGTGCCTGTGTCAAGGTGGATGTGCTCCATGTTTCTATTTTGCAGTGAGAACCTTTCATACCTTGAAAGGGAAGGCAGGTGATAAATTTTGGCATACTTTCATATCCTGGATGGAAAACTGAATGAGGAAGAATTGGAAACTTAAAGATTCGAACCTGTTGCGCCCCAAAGACCTGGAAGACCCCTCAGTAATCTGCTTGACACTGGCCACGTTTAAATGCTTTATTTAGAATACTAGCTTGGGGATCCGGCGGTGCCCGGGTCATTTGAGAAGTGCAGCAGGATGTAGAGTGGGTCATGGGGGCTCTGTGTGGCAAGTTTGTTCTTGATCCATCATTATTGGGAGTTGCAGTGGTATCATGAAATACTGAAGGTAGTGGAAGTCCCATCATCTTTGGTCCACCCTCCCCCAAAGTGTAGTAGGATGTAGATTGGGTCATGGGAGCTCTGTGTGCTAAGTTTGGTCTGTATTGGTGAATGGATGAGGGTTGCATTGTTTTTAGGAAGTGAGTGAAGGTACTTCAAGTCCCATCATCCATGGTCCATCTCACACAAAACAGCACCAGGATGTAGAGTGGGTCATGTTGATCAGTCATAGGATTAGGTTTGTAGCAGTCTTGGAAAGTGAGGAAAGGTACTGCAAGTCCCATCATCCATGTTCTGGCCCCCTCCAAAGTTCAGTAGTATGTAGAGTGGGTCACTGGGGCTCTGTGTGCCAAGTGTGGTCTTTATCAGTGTTTGTTGGGGGCCACAGTGGTCTGTGGGAACAGAGGGGTGTGAAAGTACTACAAATCCCATCATCCATTGTCAGTCCTCCCCCCCGGAACCTCACCAGGACGTGAAGGCAGACATGGGGTTATGTGTGCCAAGTGTGGTCTCGATCAGTAATTGGATGAGGGTTGCAGCGGACTTGGAAAGTGAGTAGAGGTACTTCAAGTCCCATCATCCATGGTCCACCCTCCTCCGATCTGCACCAGGATGTAGAGTGGGTCATGAGGGCTCTGTGTGGCAGGTTTCGTGTTGATCAGTCATAGGATTAGGTTTGTAGCAGTCTTGGAAAGTGAGGAAAGGTACTGCAAGTCCCATCATCCATGTTCTGGCCCCTTCCAAACTTCAGTAGTATGTAGAGTGGGTCACTGGGGCTCTGTGTGCCAAGTTTGGTCTTTATCAGTGTTTGTTGGGGGCCACAGTGGTCTGTGGGAACAGAGGGTGTGAAAGTACTACAAATCCCATCATCCATTGGCAGTCCTCCCCCAAACCTCACCAGGACGTGAAGGCAGTCATAGGGGTTATGTATGCCAAGTTTGGTCTCGATCAGTGATTGGATGAGGGTTGCAGCGGACTTGGGAAGTGAGTAGAGGTACTTCAAGTCCCATCATCCATGGTCCACCCTCCTCCGATCTGCACCAGGATGTAGAGTGGGTCATGAGGGCTCTGTGTGGCAGGTTTCGTGTTGATCAGTCATAGGATTAGGTTTGTAGCAGTCTTGGAAAGTGAGGAAAGGTACTGCAAGTCCCATCATCCATGTTCTGGCCCCTTCCAAACTTCAGTAGTATGTAGAGTGGGTCACTGGGGCTCTGTGTGCCAAGTTTGGTCTTTATCAGTGTTTGTTGGGGGCCACAGTGGTCTGTGGGAACAGAGGGTGTGAAAGTACTACAAATCCCATCATCCATTGGCAGTCCTCCCCCAAACCTCACCAGGATGTGAAGGCAGTCATAGGGGTTATGTATGCCAAGTTTGGTCTCGATCAGTGATTGGATGAGGGTTGCAGCGGACTTGGGAAGTGAGTAGAGGTACTTCAAGTCCCATCATCCTCCAAACTGCACCAGGACGTAGAGTGGGTCATGGGGGCTGTGTGTGCTAAGTGTGGTCTGTATTGGTCCTTTTTCTTGGCCTCAGTGGTCTGTGTGAACCAAAGTGTTTGAAAGTACTACAAATCCCATAATCCGTGGGTCATGTCCCCCGAACCGCACCAGGATGTAAAGGGGTTTAGGGGGGTTATGTGTACCAAGTTTGGTGCAGGTCCATCACCTGTGCTGGTCGCTGTGGCCTGTGAAAGTGGCTGCCACATATCCGCCCTTCCGCCCTCCCACCCTCCCGCCCTCCCGCCCTCCACACACATACATACAAACATTCCGCTTTATAAAGGTATACAGATACAGATTGATATATAGTAAAGAGGCTAGGATTATAGTCTAAAGATGTTGTAAAGCATCAATAGATAGCAGCAATTGTCCAAAGAAGCAGGATACAAGATTATAGTCCTTTGGCAAACAGGAACAAAGCAAAGAGAATCTTCTTGCCCCCAATCAGGCTAAATCCAGGAAAGGTAAATACTTGACCCAAGGCTTGGCAAACAAAGTTCTAGGCAGGCTCACTGGCCAGGCAGGGCTCCGTGAAGACTTGGCTTGGAGTTCTGAATGTTAGCGAAAGATGCCCATTGTCTCTGGGGCTGGATCTATATAGGTCCTCAAGGCTTTGATCCTTTCGACGTTAAGTTGCGTCAAAAGTCAGTTCTCAAAACATATCCCAGCTGGGCCTCCTTGGGCCTTTCACATGGGAATGATATGTGCTCCCAATTAGCAGAAGCACCTGGGCAAAAAGGAGTCGACCCATCTCCGCTTATCGGGCTGAGAGGGAGCCGAGTTCTACTTGGCCTTGAACGATGAATGAACTGGGAGTCTTTGCAAGAGCTGCCTGGCTGCGGCTTGTCTTTTGGCCTAGCAGGCCTGACTGGAATAACATGGCTTCGGTCTGGTTTGACCAAGGAAACAGGTTGGGAACCATGCTGGGGTGTGACAGAGCCAGGCACCCTGATAGTGAAATATGCAGATCCACCTTATGTCCATTTTTCTTACTTGTGGAGGGTTATATTCTCTTCCACCCTTCAAAATAACCAACACATACAGAGAGAGTTTGCCATGTATCTACTTTAGCTTCTCACCCATTGCCATTCCATGACTGTGGAAAATGGGAAGAGGTCATAGAAGATGCAGAATGATTTTATATCATACAACAAGATGCAAAAAATTACATCAATCAGCTAGATGTAGAATTATGTCATCCAGCCAGATGCAGAAAGATTACACCTTCTGCTGAGACCTTTAGAGCTCATTAGTCGTCATCATCACTGGTGGCCAAGCGTGAAATGGGTGGCCTCCTTCCTCCAGGATCGGGGACAATGCGTGGAGAGGGGGGAGGAGGTCTCCGGGAGGCTCCCATTAAGTTGTGGGGTCCCCCAGGGGGCCATCCTCTCCCCCTTATTGTTTAACATCTATATGCGCCCCCTGGCCCAGCTGGCCCGCGACTTTGGTCTGGAGTGTTATCAGTATGCTGATGACACTCAGCTTCTGCTGAGAATGGACGGCAGACCGGACTCCGTACCCGATTGTTTCCATCAATGCCTCGAAGCCGTGACTGGATGGCTGCGTGCCAGCCGGCTGAAGGTGAACCCGTCGAAGACGGAGATCTTGTGGCCCGGTCGCCCTGGGCTGGATGAGTGCCGGTTGCCTAGTCTGGATGGCGAGCAACTTAGCCCGTCATCCGTTGTTAAGAGCTTAGGTGCCCATTGGACCCTTTGCTGTCCATGGAGACTCAGGTCTCCATGGTCAGCAACCCTCGTTCTACCATCTACGACAGGCTAGGCGACTGGCACCCTACCTGTCCAGGGATGACCTGGCCATGGTGATCCAAGCGACGGTCATCTCGAGACTTGACTACTGTAACGCCCTCTATGTGGGCCTTCCCCTGTCGACAATCCGGAAACTCAAGCTAGTGCAGAATGCTGCTGCTCGCTTGCTGGTGGGAGCACCAGTGAGGGAGCATATTACTCCCATCCTTCGGCAACTGCACTGGCTTCCCATCGAGTACCGAATTGCCTTCAAGGTGATGGTTTTAACCTTCAAGGCCTTGCACGGTCTAGGGCCTGAGTACCTAAGGGACCGCCTTACCCCGTATGTTACCCCGAGATCACTACACTCAGAAGAGCAGAATTTGTTGCTGGTTCCATCTGTCCGCTCTTGCCACCTTTCCACAACCAGGCAGCAGGCCTTCTCGGCTGTGGCCCCTGTGTTGTGGAATTCCCTTCCTGATGACACTCGAGCGATCCCTGAGCTTGTCCCTTTTCAGAGGGCTTGTAAGACTGCCCTTTTTAGACTGGCCTTCAATTAATCTGGTCGGGCTTGGTATGTTTTATATTATGTCCAAGGAATCCATGGATTCCTATGGACCTTTTTATTGAGACAACTGTTTTATGCTATGTCTTTTATTGTATGTTTTATGTTTTTATTATATGCTGTATATTGTATTGTATGTTGTGATCCGCCCCGAGCCTGCAGGGAGGAGCGGAATATAAGATTGAATAAATAAATTGTCTTCCAGAGGTTGAGTCTTGATGGCAGGTCTGTAAATTACTGAGAAGACCCTAGCTATGGACTGACACATGGATGGTGGATATGGATCCAACTCCCTAGCAGACCTCAGTGGATAAACCTCAGCCAGGTTTGTGTCTGACTATGGGGATATAGCCAAAAAGGTTCCATCGTCTTCACCATATCACAGATAGAAATGGTTTGGGAGATGCTACAACAGTTTGCTTTTGCCTAGGGCCCCTCTCACATAGCGGAATAAAATCCCACATTATCTGCTTTGAACTGGAAAATATGGCAGTGTGGACTCAGATAACCCAATTCAAAGCAGATAATGGGGGATTTTCTGCCTTGATATTCTGGGTTATATGGCTGTGTGGAAGGGCCCTGGATCTAATAAGAAGGACGAGATTCCGCCCAATCTCATCTCTCCTCTCCTTCCTGCTGAGTTTATTGACTGCAAACTACAATCGCCCCTTGCATTCTGTTTTCAGTGACTGAAGCAAGCTGAAGGCAATGGAGGAAAGTGAGGGCATATTGTAGGTTTAATGCAGTTTGTCATCCCTTTAGCATATATGACTCAATGCTACAGTATCATAGGAGTTGTTATTTTACCATGTCTGTAATCTTCTCTGCCAAAGAGTGCTGGTACCTCGCCAAACTAAAAATCCCAGCATTCCATAGCATTGAGTCATGGCAGTTAAAGTTGTATCAAACTGCATTAATTTTAAAGTGTAGATCAGGCATGGGCAAACTTCAGCCCTCCAGGTGTTTTGGACTTGCCTGCCTCCCGGCTGTTAGGAACTGTGGAAGTTGAAGTCCAAAACACCTGGAGGGCCAAAGTTTACCCATGCCTGGTGTAGATGCAAAATAAGAGAAGAAGCGAGAAACATTTTAAATGCAGCTGGAAAAAATGGAATAACAAAGGATTAATTGAGCCGGTCATTGACAAATCAGGATAGTTCGAGGGTTTGAATTTCTCTGATAACCTATACACAGAGAGAGCTTTCCAATAACTAATGTATGGCTATGGTGGCCTACAATAGTCAAGCAGTGAGTAAAGAGAGGATTGAGAGGTGTAATGTACTTCTATCAGCATAACTATTTACACTATACTGTTCCACACAAAATTCCAGGCTCAATTTTCTATGTCTAATTTGTACCTTTAACATCTATACAATAGGTACATACTGTATGGTCATCTTCTATCGTGGGAATAGCTGTACCTTTTTAATCTGGCTGGTGAAATGAATTCATTTTCAAATGATTTTTCAAAAGATATGCATATATGAGACAAAGGGAAACTGATCCATTGTTTGCACATTGGAAATCTGTGAAGAACACAGCATTATGAATATAAAACAACAAGGGTATATTAAAAGTTCATCATTTGCATTGCAAAAACAAGCTGATGGAAGTTAGCAATTGCTAGCTTTGTGGCTGCCCAGCCTTAATTCTGCCCAGTGGTGCATATTCATTGTGGTACAATCTAAAACCATCACATACACTTGACAGGCTTCCTGCATCATTACGTTTTGCCGGATGCACAAAATAAAGCTTTGATGAGCAATTGTAAATCTAGCCTTTCTGAATGCTTGCATGTTTGGTTTTGCAAACCTGCATAATGGTATTTGTTTTTGTGTTTTTTGTTTTTTTGGGGGGGAAATATACTGTATTTGAATTGGGGGGAAAACAACAATGGGAGAAGGACAAATTGTGTCAAACATGTTTATGATTACCAACATTTTTCGTCCTAGTCCAACAAAAATTAGTCATCACCAAATCTCATTGAAAACAGCAGAACGAATTTGTCCTGTGACTTTGAAAGGGACTTACTCATGATTAACCATGAATTCTTTGTTTCTAAGTACTGATAAAGAAGAACTGCAACTCAATCTCAGGCCTGTAGTGGGGAATTCTGTTTGAAATATTACTGGGGAGTTTGAGAGATGAAGAGTGTATTTGCACTCCATTGTTAAAGTAATGTGTTCCATGTTACAGGATTCTGGGTTCTGTAGTTTGTATAGAAACATAGAATTATCTGATGTATCATATTTTCCGGCGTATAAGACAACTGGGCATATAAGACGACCCCCAACTTTTCCAGTTAAAATATAGAGTTTGGGATATACTTGCCATATAAGACTATTCCTCTTCCAACACACCAAATACTTTTTTTAAAGCATCAGATTTTATTTCAATATGGTAATTTTCCTATTACTGTACCTCCTTCTCTGCCTCTCAGATCTCGCACATGCGCACCTGCACTGCTTCACTGGAGTCTTCAGGAGCGAGATCGGAGAGGCAGAGGAGGAGGTACGGTAATAGGATGCAAGGGCGGGCCAGACAGGTAAAAGAGGTGTGTTTTTCTGGGCCCAGAGCCACTCTCTCTCTTTTTTCCATACCCCAGGCACCCCGGACGCCTGAAGCTTGCTCCGCCCTTCCCTTACACCTTCCCGGTGAGGTGCCCCTTCACCTCACCAACGGGACTGCATTAAGTCCACGAATCCTGATGAATGGATTTTCTTCTACTATACTTGTGCAGCGTCACCCTTAATGCTTTCATAGAGTCGCTGCCTATGGCAGGGACGTAGCCACTGCCATTTTTGAGCTCCCCCCACCATATGCGGCAACCACAGAATCTCCAAGCTGGATTGGAAGTTTCAGCCCCCGCTCTATAAGATGACTCCCGGTATATAAGACGATTCCTGGTGTGGAAGTCGACTCCCACGTATAAGACAACTTCTGCGTATAAGACGGCCCCCGACTTTTGAGAAGATTTTCTTGGGTTAAATGTAGTCTTATACGCCAGAAAATACGGTAGTTTGCAGAGAGTGCATTACACCAAATTGTTGTATTCAGTGTTTGTTAGACCATTTTAAGCCCAGTTAACATCACCGGCCTTTTTTGTTTGTTGGAACCTGCCCTGAGTCCCCTTGGAGGAGATAGGGCGGAATATAAATATATTATTATTATTATTATTATTAATTCCAACCTGAACAGGAACTCCACTAATGATGAACTAAAAACTAGCAATAGCAGAGCTCAAAGCAGCTGCAGAAGGAGCAAAAATAAAATCTAGGGTAGATCTGCCACTCCTGTGCCAACAGATCCACCAACTGCCTCTGCTGATCCCCTGTGAAGTTTTACATCAAATGGATTATGGTATATCAAATGGATAGTATTCTATGTAGTACCCCCAAACAGAGGGAAATATATACCAAGCATTTTCTCTTTTTTAAAAAAAACAGAGAGGGAGGTCAGCATGTGGGAAAGTAGGGCTGGCAGGTGGCCCAATATGGTTTGCAGCACAAAGTGAACAATAAGGTGTTCCCACTCTCAGTCCATGCTAACAGCAAATAAGAATGGAAGATAAGTTGTTTTTCATTTAGGTTTCCATCCTCATTTAGTAGGGATAACCTTGATTAATCCTACAGCATCTCACATTTTCAGCTGTTTTTAAAGTGCTCCAATTTCTCTCTCCTCTCCCTTTGTCCTGAGTTTGCTTCAACTGCTGACACTTCCATTCAAATTGCAAGAGTATGTTGTACTCCATTAATTTAGGAGGAGGAAAAGGAGAAGGACGAGGTAAAATCTTGCAATTCCCAGTAGACTCGGGGCCCTTCCACACAGCGATATAACCCAGAATATCAAGGCAGAAAATTGCACAATATCTGCTTTGAACTGAGTTATCTGAGTCCACACTGCCATATTTTCCAGTTCAAAGCAGATAATGTTATTCAGCTGTATGGAAGGGGCCCTAGGCAAAAGCAAACTGCTTCAGCCTGTCTTAGCTTGTGAGCTCTACCTTGTTCATAACTTTTGCCATCTTGACCACACTCCAATGATGCTCAGCCACATGCATCCCAGCTTTCATTGGTTAAATGTTGGAGAGTATGTCCAGCTATGACAGGAGATCCAAGGCACCCCACTTGCCTCCTGTATTCTAGGTTCCTATCCAGCATCTTCCACTTGAAAAGACTGTTTCACTCTGCCTAATGATAGAGCCAGGCCTGGTGTTGATACAGTTATTGGATTTCCACATTGGTACAAATGAGAGGAAGGAAAGGAGAAAAACACTCCAGAAAGGAGGTAGAGTAATAGAATAAGAATAATATACTTTATTTATATTCCGCTCTTCTCACCCCGAAGGGGACTCACAGCGGATTACAGGTACACATACTTAGCAGACAATCCCTGCCGTTTCCACATATACACATATAGATGAACAGAGGTAAACTCTGGCCACCAGGGGGAGCTGATACACTCCTCATCTCTCAGTGTTCCAACGTCCCTTGTTGTTCCTTCCGCATTTCTCAGCGTTCCTGGAGTTCTTTAATGGCCTCATAATTCAGTCAAAATTTTCCTCCCCACTTAATGTGGTACCTTTATCTCCTACATGACAGATGCAACTGTCTTTCGGGCTGCAAAGGTCGACAGCAGGCTACACTTAAAGGTCGAGCACCCACCTTGACCCGGGCAGGCCTCGAACTCATGACCTACTGGTCAGAGAGATCTTATGCAGCTGACACTTAGCCAGCTCCGCCACATTCCCAGTGCAATATACCCTCCCTCCTGGGTGGAGTGAATCCAATAGGAATTAGTGCTTGCTCCTCCATGTATTTTTCCCCTCCTTTACCTTCAGAGGAATTCCATGCCTGCTGTTTATTACGGTTTTTGTACTAAGGTAAATGTTTCCTCTGACATTAAGTCTAGTTGTGTCTGACTCTGCAGGGTGGTGCTCATCTCCATTTCTAAGCCAAAGAGCTGGTATTGTTCGTAGACACCTCCAAGGTCATGTGGCCAGCATGAATGTATGGAGTGTCATTACCTTCCTGCTGGAGCGGTACCTATGGATCTATGCACATTTGCATGTTTTTGAACTGCTAGGTTGACAGAAGCTGGGCCTAACAGCAGGAGCTCACCCCACTCCTTGGATTTGAACCTTTTGGTCAGAAAGTTCAGCAGCTCAGTGGTTAAGCTCACTGTGCCACCAGGGGCTCCAGCTTTTGTACTACGGGTAATAAAATCCATAAAATCTTAGGAGCCTTAGTTGTAGATAAATGTGTTATAAATGTGTTTGCTGTGGCTAAATGTGTTATACCACATAGTAACTAAATACAGAGTGAGCGTCCAAAATTATTATTACTGGTTTGAAAGCATGAGGTTAAAATGGCTTCCTTCGTCTACCACTTTTTCTAACTAGTCTGAAATATAGATTAGACACTTTACATCCACATTAAATAATGTGTCTTTACGTATATTTGGGGAACTTGTGGTCTAAATCTAATTGCTCGTTCCAACAACTACAGTAGAAGCATTAAATCAATTGCCAAGTGCTAAATCGACACCTATGTCAACCCTATTGATTTGTTGGGACTAGAAGTTGGATTTTGCCCACAGAAAGTCATTCTCTTTCTTTGCATTTAGCTCCTTTTTATTATAATGATTCTTACCTGTTGTAACAAGACAGGAGCAAACCAATAAACAGTTTAAACCTTATTTTTGTTGTTGCTATCGACTGTGATTTTTCCATCTGCAATTCTCTTATTTTGTAATTTATGCTTGGAAACAGACAGTGCTGATACAAATGCAAACACATAAAAGGATATTAAGGTTAAGAGAAATGTTTCCCTGCATTTTCTTGAATTTAGAGATAGCTGATAATGTGCACATTAGTGATGGGTGACTGCATTGTCAGTAAGATGTGAGAAGAAAACAGCAATGAAGAAGGCATGGCTGCAAAGCTATAGATAATGATATTTAATTGCTGTAGGCAGACTAACCTTGGCCTGACATTTGAGGACATGGATATAGAACTTCATGGTGTTATTGGGCTTCATTGACATTTTATTATTATGCTGACTGTGGCCAATAGGAGTTGTGATCCAAACTTGTCATGGGTTCCTCAGCCATCTCCTAAGGTCTAAAGTTTCTCTGAGTTTTTCTAAAGGTAAAGGTTTCCACTGACATTAAGTCTAGTCGTGTCCAACTCTGGGGGTGGTGCTCATGTCCATTTCTAAGCTAAAGAGCCAGCATTGTCTGTAGACACCTCCAAGGTCATGTGACCAGCATGACTGCATGGAGCGCCGTTACCTTCACACCAAAGCAATACCTATTGATCTACTCACCTTTGCATGTTTTTGAACTACTAGATTGGCAGAAGCTGGGCCTAACAGCGGGAGCTCACCCTGCTCCCTGGATACGAACTGCCAACCTTTCAGTCAGCAAGTTCAGTAGGTCAGTGGTTTAACCCGCTGCACCACCAGGGTGCATGAACAAAAAATATTTAGACTCACCTCATATCCAGTAGCTCGTTATATGATGCATGGGGACTGCTAGCCTATGTTTTCTGCCCTTAACCTGATTTTGCTCCACTTACGGCAAAGACGGGAGATACTCTGGGGTTTGCAGGGAACTCCAGAGTATCCTGAGACTTTGCATCCTGAACAGTGGATCGGATTCATTTTGGCCTGATACACTATTATCTTTCCCTACATTGATTAGTGCATGGAACGGGGATTGTTTGTCTCCATGCCATAACCAGATTTCCATTTGAGTGCCTGGCTGTGATCTCCTGTGTCTGCTGATGTCAGGGTAGTGTACCAGCAATAAAGAGGGTGCCAATCTACCCCCTTGTTGATGATTATGCAGCAGCCCCATATTTGACACCAGTAGACTCAAAAGGTAACAGCCAGGGACTCGCAAGGGATACTGGCAAAGAAAGGGATAATGGGATGGACCAGACCAGGAACAGGTTAGACCACCTGGACCCTGTTCCCAATTTAAGCAGGTCCATGCTGATTCTGAGACAGAAACAACCCCAGAGTAACCTACCTGGTGTAGGCATGGTTTCAAACTCTAATAAAGAAGACTCTAGAGCAAGCATTGGCAAACTTAGGCCCTCCAGGTGTTTTGGACTTCAACTCCCACGATTCCTAACAGCCAGTTAGGAATTGAGAGCAGTCTTTCTAAACTTCTTCAAATGCCTTAGTGTGTAGCTACACTGCAGAATTAATACAGTGTGGCAGCAACACTCTTTACCAGAGAAGGCTAAAAAAAACCTTGTAAACCTGAAACTCCCATGATTCCATAGCATCGAGCCATAGCAGTTAAAGTGGTGTGAAACTGAATTAATTTTACAGTGTAGAAGCTCCTTCAAGAACAAAAAGAGAGGGGTGGCTTAGGCCTCCCAAACCTAAAATTGTATTTTGAGGCCAATTGCCTAGTATGGGTAAGGAATTGGTGTAAGTTGGACAACCAAAAACTCTTGAATTTGGAGGGTTTCAATTTGAGGTTTGGTTTTCATGGGTACCTCTGGTACGATAAAGTTAAAGCAGACGGCCTTTTCAACGATCACATGATAAGAAAATCATTAATGAAGGTGTGGGCAAAATACAAAAAACAAGAATTCAACAAAATCCCTCTTTGGGTATCCCCAAATGAGGCATTCCAAATACGGAATTGGAAAATACTAAATGGGTTACATATAAAGATTTGGTCGTCGATGAGGGATATACGTACAACATGAAGACCAGACTCCAACTAGCTAAGGAGGGGATAGAGCTTGGCTGGTTCCAGTATTTCCAACTGAGGGAAAGGCTAAAAGAAGACCAGAAGAGGGGCCTAGAAAGTCAAAGGAACGAGATAGAGGAAGCAATGTTAGGTAAAGACGAGAAAATGGTATCCAAAATATATAAAGCTCTCATAAAAAAGGAGAACGAAAAAATTAACGATCAAAATAACAACCATATAAAGGAATGGTCAAGGAATATCGGCTTTAAAATCAAGCCGGAAAGATGGAAAGAGATTTGGACCAATAATGTAAATGCATCATATTGCCACAAATTCCGTGAGAATTGGGTAAAGGTGCTTTATAGATGGCACCTAACCCCCGCCAGACTGGCAAAAATCTATAAGAACGTAAGCCCCAACTGCTGGTGTTGCAGAGGGAGGAATGCTACCTTCTTTCACATGTGGTGGCTATGCCCAAAAGCCAAGAGATATTGGCAGATGATTAACAGGGAAATAGAAAAAATACTGGGGAAAAAGATACCTTTGTCCCCTGAAAAACATCTATTAGGCATACTGGGTATGGACATAGACACCAAGGAGGGAAGGTCTTTCGTCCTTGCAACAACGGCGGCGAAAATGATATTTGCAGCCCATTGGAAAACTGGGACCAGCCCCCCCAAAGAGGCGTGGCAAACTAAATTGGTTGAACTTTGTCAGATGGAAAAATTAACGGAAACTCTAAGAGAGAGAAACAATAAGTCGACTGTTAATAGCAAAAGGGATTGCTCCCTACTATTTGACTATTGCAAAAGAGAGTGTAATGTGGAGATGGAAATATAAAGGCAGATACAGAGGGCAGTAGTGAATGGAACTAACTGTCAATACAGTATAAAATCTCCATCACCATATATGATTATAGGCTTCCTGTCATAGGCTAATGCATGGAAGTAGAAGACAACGGATTCGAGAACGACAAGAATCACCATGGGACTTAATGAGATGGCCGAGAGCCTTGAAAAAACCCGAACCCGAGATTCCCACTAGGAGCACGGCTGTTTTTTCTTCTTAAGGGAATGTTACTATGCATTCCACTTCCCCATTACCCGCGTAGCCATCTCGCTACAATCCGACCTATCCTCTTTTTTCTGTTTCCCCACCTTTATCTCTTTCCTATTTTCTGTATTTTACTATTTGAAAAATATTAATAAAGATTTATTTTTTTAAAAAAAATTTTTACAGTGTAGATCAGGCATTAGCAAACTTCAGCCATCCAGGTGTTCTGGACTGCAACTCTCACAATTTCTAACAGCCTACTGGCTGTTAGGAATTGTGGGAGTTGAAGTCCAAAACACAATTGTGGGAGTTGAAGTCCAAAACACCTGGAGGGCCAAAGTTTTCCCATGCCTGGTGTAGATGGACCCTTAGATTGCCACTCCTATTATCCGTAACCAGCACTGACATTGTAGTTGACATTGACTGTGATGGGTAGATATGATGGGAATTTGAGTCCAAGACATCTGGAGAGCACTAAGTTGAGTGGTTGGATTGCTCCTTAATTCCACTCGCTCATTCTTTTTTCAGCAAGAATAACAATCATTCTCAAAGATACGTATTTTTTATATGCTGAAGAATGCAGCTGCTAGGGAAGGAAGCAATTTGCCTCCATTTTAAAGGACAAAATTCCTGATAATTTTATGTCTGTTTATTGCAGCATCTACCGGTCCTAATTGGAATACTGAATATAGTCTTTTATTCCGCTCCCATCTCAATATGTAGAGAGATTTCTACAGTGCATCTTCACAGAATTAGCTATGTTAGTCTCTTGCAGCATAAAGAGGAGGAAGGGAGGTGAGGGGGGATATAACAGCACCTTTAAGACTAACTAGTTTTTATTTTTACATGACCTTTTGTGGATATACTGTAAACCCATTGGATTCACTACAGAGTGTGCTGTTCTGATGTTTTGGACTGCAGCCCCACTATTCACAAGCAATATTGATATTGCATTGAAGTTCGGATGCAGTACATTCTGTGCAGCAAGCAAAGAAGTGGATTTTTATTTCCAAAAGCTAAAATAAAATAAAAACCAGTTAGTTTTAAGATGCTGCTACATATCTATTTTAACTTCCCCTTCCTTCCTCCTTTCTCTGCCATAAAGTACATTTATGATCAGTCCTACCATTATGTAAAGTCAGGTTGATCTCGCGGGTAGCAGACGCAATGAGGCAACAAGAAACATCTTGGGAGAAAGGCTTGGATGGCACACAATTTATGAGGTATACCCCCAGATATCCTACAATTATTTCCAACTACCAATACTCAAGAAATAGCCAAATATCAAATCTAACAGGGGGGTTTTATATAGCAAGGAGAGGGGTGCCATATTGTCATCTCAGGCAGCAACATGTCTCGGGCTATTCTTGAGGACATGCATAACTGATCCAGAATATAGTACAGTGCAGAATTTCTGGGTGGAGGAATAATGGGCATTTCTTCTGCAAAACTGTTCCATCTGTTTTCACTATGTGTTTTTCAGTATTAACTTAAACCAGTGTTTCTCAACCTTCTTAATGCCATGACCTCTTAATACAGTGCCTCATGTTGTGGTGACCCCCAACCATAAAATTATTTTTGTTGCTACTTCACAACTGTAATTTTGATACTGTTGTGAATTGTAATGCAAATATCTGATATGCAGGATGTATTTTTCATCCACTGGACCAAATTGACACAAATGCCTGATATATCCAAATTTGAATACTGGTGGGGTTGGGGAGGGTTAATTTTGTCATTTGGGAGTTGTAGTTGCTTGGATTTATAGTTAACCTACAACCAAAGAGCATTCTGAACTCCACCAACGATGGAATTGAACCAAACTTGGCACACAGAACTCCAATGGCAAACAGAAAATACTGTAAGAGTTTGGTGGGCATTAGAATTTATTTCATACAATAGTCGTACTTCAAGCATTGGAATAACTTTTGTGTTTATTTCTTGCTTGCTAAATCTGTAAACAAACACATGTGCAGAAGCACCTGCAATACTCAGCATCCTACTTTCTTTCAATTTTAGAGTTGTAGTTCACCTACATCCAGAGAACACTGTGGATGCAAACAATGATGGATCTGGACCAAACTTTGCACGAATACTCAAAACAGTGTTCCCTCACTTATTGCTGGGGTTTGGTTACAGGACCTCCTGCAATAAGTGAAAAACCGTGATGTAGGGATGCTATATTTATTTTAATATTTATACATTATTTTAGCAGTTATACACTATTTTAAGTCTTTATAAACTTAAAATAAAGTGAAGGAAAGGACCTTCAAGGCTGGAGGGGGAGGACTGAGGAGGGAAAGTGCCTTGGAGAGCAGTGGCAGCAAAACCCCACAAAACAGCAAAAATACCATGATACATATTTTAAATTAATATTTTTTTGAAATGCGCAAAACAGCGAGTCCGCAATAAGCGAACCGCAAAGTAGCGAGGGAAGACTGTATGCCCAAATATGGACACTGGTGAAGTCTGGGGGAAATACACCTTGACATTTGGTAGTTATAGTTCACCTACAATCAAAGAACACACTGTACCCAGCCCACAATGGATCTGCACCTAACTTGGCACACTACCTACATGACCAACATTGCAGTTGTGGGGCTGATTTTGAATTCTTGGAGTTGTACTTCATTAACACCAAAAAGAAAGAGAGGGACAGGCGGAAAGATCTTCAGCCTTTTCTACCAAAAGGGTTCCTAAGACCATCAGAAATATGTGTTTTCTGATGTTCTTTGGCGACCCCTCTGAAACCCCCCTCGCAACCTCCCAGGAGTCCCAACCCAGGTTGAGAAACACTGACTTAAACATGCACAATAAATGCAGGGAAACATCAACCACTATTCCTACATTTATTCTGCACGTTTCCTGACCTGACCTGACCTGCCATTCCAATTGTTGGCAATCTAACCAGCTGCTTTTGTACTATGGGACTTATACATCTCATTCAAGATGTATTGAACATAGAATGGGAAACCACAGAGAAGTTAGCAATCCCTCTATTTCTGCATTCCTAAAACAATAGCATAGTAGGGAATCTAGAATCAGAATCAAAGAGCCAGATAACTGGAAGCCCCCCATCACCACCACCAAGCCACAGATTCCAACCCTGTGTTCAGTGAAAAACTCTAGCTACAGTACCCCCAACAGGTTGCAGTCCGGCATTTTTCTGAGGATGTCCATAGAAAGAGAGATCCCACTTCATCTCTTGATAATTAGTTCATTGACCGAACTGAGTTCTGTCTACTGTTCAATTGAAATCTACCCTCTGATAACTTAAAACCACTAGACCTGGTCCTAGCCTGAAGAAAAGCAGCCCTTTGAATATTTAAAGAATTCTATCATATAACTCCTCAGAATTCTCTTCTCCAAACTGAACAAGCCCAGCTCCTTCAACAATTCCTCATATGTTTTGTTCTCCATAACTCTTACAGTTCTGGTTGCCCTTCTCTGAACCCATTCCAATTTGTCTATATTCTTCTAGTCTACATCCTATGGATGTCCTGATCATGCTGGGAGTCACTGGCAAACTACTTGAGAATGACTAAATTGAACATTGATCTGTGCAAGACAGAGATGCTTTTAGCTAATGACTTCTCAATCTAAAGCAGATGCAGTGGCAGTTCCCAGAGGGGTGGCGAATCAACTTAACATTTTGTTCAGTTTTAAAGGAGCTATTTTATGGATAGGATTTGGTACCCTGGATAGTTCCTTTGAGATGGATCTTAAAATCTGGGGCAGACTGGCCACTCCATGGACATCAAAAGTCCATCTGTCATTGGACAGAGGTATGCAACCAGTTCTTTATGCAATCATAACTTAATGACTTGCCTTGCTTGCATATTTGGGGTTGTCTTATGTCTTAATTAAGTGTTCAGTGTGCACATGACCTCTACGCTACGTACCAACTTTGGGTTGCAGTGTGCCAGCTGCATTGTTTCTGGGAGTGAAATGATGTGACCCGTGCTCTAAGGATATTAAGCATAATTCCTATATTGAGAGTCTAGTATCAAGGAGTTTTTGAAAACGGAAGTAGTTTTGGTGCGTGTTGTTAAGGCAGATGTTGGTGCATGTTGTTAAGGCAGATGAGTCTAAAATCAGACCTAGGGAACATGTGTTATGGGACAACAATATTCATCATCTCTCATCTTTGGCTTTGCTGGCTCAGGCTGATTTGATGATTGTCCACAACATCTAAAGATACACTCAAAGTTACATCATTGTGCCACTGACTGGGACACAATGGGGCTGGCTGAAAATAACATTTCATACTCTTCAGGTTCTAGAGTTTCGTGGCTTCTGAGATTAAGCAGCTAGCAAACAATGAGAATCTTCTCAGGATGACATCTAAACTCTAGAACTCTTCTTAGACTGGTTCAGTTGAAGACTTCTTTTCTATTTTTAAGTGTCAGGAAAAGCCCATCTTGATCTTTCTTGTCTTTGGGCTTTTCAACAATACTTGGTTCTTAAATTATTTTAGTTTTTGCTTACAGATTTGTATCCCTGATGTGACTTGGAGCTATCTTGAGGCAAGTTGATCTGTTCCAGAAATGAACCACTTGTAGCTTTCCAGACTACATGTCCCATGTGCCTTCATCATTTGATCTGCTTTCTTAAGCAGTTGGGAATTTTAGTCCAGCAAAATCCAGATCCCTTCTCTGTGATTTTAATTTTTAAGGCCCTCTGAGACAAAATCAAAACTCTGAAGTATGTATTTCAGTGGCCAGAGGCACTGGACATTTGTTAAAATTGCCGCCTTTTTGTAACATGTGTCATGATTTCTGGCTCTGCTCAAAAGGCAAAACATGCCTATAACCTCACACATTCAAGCAATGTTTGGTGGGAAACACAACTATGATCCCTGACCCCAGAATCTCCATTATTTCAATCCAACAGTGGAAAGGCATTGGAGCTGGTGAATTTGCCCTGGGTTCAATCTTCAAAGAATCTCTCCAAGGTGTTGGATCCTGAGGATAATACTTGCCATTCAAACCAAAGGATTGCAGCAAGCTGCACCACTGCTTTCAGAGGAAGAAGAAAAACATTGAAAAAGCTGTAATTCAGATACAAGAAATTGCTACTAATAGCCCCCAAAAGCAGAATGTATGCAAACAGCAAGCAGCAAACTCCACAGAGTTATACTGCAAAAACTCACATTTGAATTAGTACTAAAAACAAGTGGTGAACTGGGGAGGAACAGAGAGGGACTTAGGTTAGCTCAGTGTATAAGATATCACAGAGACAGGTAAAGGATATAATTATGTGTGAGCATAATCAGATGTTAAATATGGAAATGAAAAAACTGCACACACCAAGTGCAGAAAAGGGAGTTCAAACACAAAGAAAAGAGCAACAGAATGAATCAGGAGAGAGTGATTGTTCTATGATAATTCAATGTGTCCCCATTGGGCCCTTTCAGATTTATCAACAGTTGTTTATTCGTTCAGTTGATTCGTGACCTCATGGAGCAGTCCATGTCAGAGCTCCCTGTCGGCTGTCCCACCCTCAGTTCCTTCAAGCTCAAGCCAGGCATTTCAAGGATAACCTCAATCACCCTTGGTCAGCCCCTCTTCCTTTTTCTTCCATTTCCCCCAGCATCATTATCTTCTCCACTTTTTTCTGTCTTCTCATAATGTGGCCAAAGTACTTCATCTTTGCTTCTAATATCCTTCATTCCAGTGCACATTCAGGCTTTATTTCCTGGAGTATGGCCTGGTTTGATCTTCAAGCAGTCCAAGACACTCTCAGAATTTTCCTCCAACAAACTACAGTGTCAGTATTGATGGGTGGGGATGATGGGAGTTTTAGTCTAATACACCTAGAGAGTATCTGTAGAAGACTATGTTAGATTCCTTGATTTAAAATCCACACCCTTATCCAGGGAAGATTTGGGGGAGGAGAGAGAGAGAGAGAGAGAGAGAGAGGGAGATAGAATGAGAATTGATGTCGTTGTTGTATGCCTCTTAGTACCACCCTAAGGCAAACATATACAGGCTTTTACCCAGAAATAAGAAGAGACACTTACAGAGAGAGAACTATCTATGTCCATGACAGTAACATCGTGTAAAATCTTTGCCAGGCGTTAAGTGTCTGGATTATTTTGGTGAAGCATTTGTGTTTAAAACGATGTATTGTAAAGGTGTCTTCTAAAACGGGATAAATTATAAAATGAGTCTCTAGCCATCCAAGTTTGAGAGCACTCATCCCACCTCATCCTCTATCAGAGTGACTTCAAGGAAAGATTGAGAAAGGTTGCCAGCACAACCATTAGACAAGGTGAGGCCATTGTGTTGGGTGGCAGATGTTAGGAGGCAACTACAACATATTCCCCTGCATGTTCCTTGTAATTCAGTCCTCTGTGTTGAAAAACCAACATGGTGCTCTTATACTGGAGCTGAGGTCAGATTCAACTGCTTCAAACAGCAAACTGTCATGGCCCAGACCTTCCTCTATTTTAGGGAACCAATGTCTTTGAAAAAAATTCATATGCATTTGTAAAAAAAAAAGCAGACTTGTTACCTGTGTTCATATTTACATGCCAAATTGTCTTACTTCCAATTTTCCGTAACATCCAACAACTTGACTGTCACCTTCTCCGCATCTAGGTGAGAGACTCACCAGCAGTTGTTGGTTCAAGCACTGCATATATAATTTATTCAGTCTCTGTATCTTAAAAACATCTTTAATGATGCATCTTTATACTTGATAATCTTATCTAGTTCCTTCCAAGTATGATTTCTTACCATCTCCATTTTTATTTCTGACTGAACAGGGATATCGTAAAATTTTGACTACTTTCATGTCTTCCTCATCCACTTTAAAGTTATGTTAATTACCTTTAGTCATTACTTTTGCTCTCTTAATGTCACCCGTAACCCTGTTTTAATAGATTCTTCCTTGAGTCTCCTTAACAGGTCTTCCAGTCTTTTGTTTTGTTTTGTTTCTGTTGGTAGTATAGTACCATTTGCGGATCTTAAATCATTGATGTTCTTTCCTCCAGTTGTCATGCTTCCTTCTCCAGACCTAACCCATTGTTCTGTTTAGTGAGGCAGCACATCTTTGACTATCAGCCTAAATGTCAAACTGTCGTGTCAAAGCTTACTAGGTCTCCAACAGTGGAGAACAGAGCCACAAGCTTTTGCTGTGACTCTTTGTCATGCTAGATTTTGAAACAAACTACAGGAAGTTGCAGAGTGAGCAGAAGCTGGCCCAATACCATGGCTGTGCAGTCTCCAATTATTCACCATCTGAAGACAGAATTTGGAGGGCATAATAGTACTATCCCAAGGTTTTGTATTACAGCTCCCTTCATCCCTTATTAGCCTTTTTGGCTGCATCTATAGGATGTTGTGGCCCAAATATTTGAAGGGCATCAGACTGGGGAAGGCTAGCTTCAATTGTATTTTCAAAAGGCACCATAACATGACATAAAACCATAGAATAATAGAGTTGGAAGAGACCACATGGTCCATCTAGTTCTAGTCCAACCCCCTGAGATGCAGGAAAACTTCAAACAAAGCACCCCAACAGATAGCCATCCAGCCTCTGTTTAAAAGCCTCCAAGGAAGGCTGCCCTTCAAGGCAGAGAGTTCTATTGCTGAACAGCTCTTACAGTAAGAAGTTCTTCCTAATGTTCAGGTGGAATCTCCTTTCCTGTAATTTGAACCCATTGTTCTGAGTCCTAGTCTCCAGGGACTGGAATGGGAAGTAAACACACAATGGTTTCTTTACCTTTTTTGAAAAAAATATAAAATCCAGGTTTTACAATTTGTTACATCCTTAAGCAAGCGTGTATGTTATTGGTAGGCAGAAAAATGGAGCAACTATGAAGTTATTAATAATCTACGGATTAATTTTAGGTGGGGCATTAGGTGCTTAAAAGTTAATGCAAACCAAATTAACTAGTGTTACTAAGCAGCTGGAGGCCTGAGGACAAAGACCCACTTTCAGCTCTTAAAAGAAAGTTGTCTTCTTCTAGTTTAGAATCCCATTCACAGACAGCCGTGTAATATACTCTTCAAGACAGCTAGCCAAATAGTAGTTCAAAACACCTATACCTGGAAATAAGAAAGCTTCCATCCAAGAGGGCGAATGTCCTCTGCTTTGTAAACATCTACACAGACGAAGCTATATTGTGGGATTTGTAAAACTTATACCAGTTAAATAAATCTGCTAATATCTGCTTGTCTGTGACTCATTCCAGCACTACAACTTGAGGCAAAAGGGAAAAGATCAATTACAAAGACTACCATGCCATTTCCAAGCCATAAGAGTGCAATCCTGTGTCTACCTGCTTGGGAAGAAGTCTCATTGGCTTCAGTGCGCATTTCTTTTAGGTAAACATGGTTATAAAATTTTACTTTAGCATCCCACCTTTTTTCCTAATCTGGATATTCTGAGTGCTCTGCAAAGCAGTAATGGCCTGTGGCTTCTATGTCAATGAGATGGTGAATCAGGCCTTGGGGTTTAGTACAGTGATTCTCAACCTGTGGGTCCCCAGGTGTTTTGGCCTACAACTCTCAGAAATCCCAATGAGTTTACCAGCTGTTAGAATTTCTGGGAGTTGAAGGCCAAAACATCAGGGGACCCACAGGTTGAGAACCACTGGTTTAGTACAATAGTTGTATTCCAAAGTACTGAATAGTTGTGGATTCAACACCTTGGCCAGTAACCTTAAATTTCAGACTAAAGCCTGCGCTAGATTTATTACTCCACCGAAATGGAAGCCTGATATAAAGTGAATAACTCAGCTCTAGTCTGAAGCCATCTTGAAAGCCACACAGTCCTGCTGTACCATATGTGACCCTAGGCACCCAAAAAAGCATATTTTAATGAAAACAAAGGAGAAAAAAGTGGTGAGCTGGCAGTAACAATGTGGGGGGAGATGAGGTATAAACCATTCTGGATGATACCATCATACGGGGTGTCACCCAGAATACACAGTGCATACAAATGTTTTATGCCCTGCATCAACAGGAATGTATTGTGTTTTTTATACAAATATCCATGCACTTAAATATAACACAAAAACATTTATTGCAAGCCCACCTTACATGCACTGTATTGATATACATACAAGGTTAAAACTACGGTAATGTACTTCCTAAACCTTCTAATGCACATGTGCTCTGGTCATTCTCACTCACGAGCTACATTGTTTTGTTTTTTATAGTCTCTAATTTTTCCAAATTTATAGTATTTTGGCTACAATACTATGTACAGGAGGAGGTCCATGGAGTTGACACCAATATCAATGATGTCAGAAGCATTTTCAGTCCAATTTTTTTCAAGTTTTATTCTGTTTCTTGCTTTCAAGAAGTCTGCTATCAATGCTAGGGTTTGGAGTTGTGTGTGCCAAATCAGAAGAAAATAATGATGCAGGAATGAATAATGAAACAAATAACTCAACACATGACTTTTCCATCATTGCAATAGGTAGCAAATACTGTGGCATATAATGGGGATGAATTACTTTAAAATAATTTTCCAGGATCTGAGTTAACACATCTTTCATCCTCTTCACTTTTCCTTCTGTGAAGCAGGTGTTTTCTTACATTGTGTCAAGTCAAATCTAATTTGATCTTTGGGGCTCCGTTTTATACTCTGTACTTGTACTTTGTGGTTGGTTTCTTTATATAGTTACTTTTCCCTAAGCCTGGCTTTGCTTTATTGAGAAACAGGAGATAGATAGATAGATAGATAGATAGATGGATGGATGGATGGATGGATGGATGGATGGATGGATGGATGGATATAGATATATAATTTGCAGTAGCACAAGCCTATTGTCCATCACAGGCAGCTTTTTTAGATACAGAGTCTGAAAGTTGCCCAAGCATCCAATAAGTCCAGGGATACCTATGCTTTACATTCACAGTCAGGATGATTAGGGAATTGCCATGGTTTTGATTTGATTTTATCCACCTTTACAAATGTATGGAACAGTTAGTATGCTGAACATTGATCTACAATTTGAGTTTTGAGCATTAGCCCACACATTTGAAGATCAGGATTTGAATTCATCTTCAACAATGGAAACCCAACGAGTGACTTTGACCAAGTTATACTCTCTCATCCTCAGATGAAGGCAAGGGCAAGAAAGCCCATGATGGAGTTCCCTCAAAATAGATGTAAGTCAGAAATGACTTGAAGGTATACAACAAAAGCACATGGATTTGCTTATCTATCTCATATCCATCTGATCTGCCATTTAATGTTATTGCTGCATGCATCACAAGAAGTAAAGTCTAGTTTATGAAAGGTTATACCTCATTAAGAATATCCGTTTCTGATGTCTTAAAATGTCTAAAGACATCAGAAACTGATAGTCTTAATGAGGTATAACCTTTCATAAACTAGACTTTACTTCTTGTGATGCACGCAGTAATAGCATTAAATGGCAGATCAGATAGATAGATAGATAGATAGATAGATAGATAGATAGATAGATAGATAAGTCCACAAGGCCTGTGATATTTCTATGCAAAGCACAAATTATGACTGACATCTTGCTGATTGGTCTCAACTTGAGTAGGCCCATTCAATCAAAGGATGCAGCAATACATAGGTAAATCATATTAATTCAGGATAAATCAATGTTAAATTATTTGCAGTTATAGCAACAGATAGGAATATAATCTGCTTGGACCAAATCTGGATCTGGACCCAATTTGGCATGAATACTCAATATGCCCAAATGTGAACACTGGTGGAGTTTGGGGGAAATAGACCTTGACATTTGGGAGCTGTAGTTGCTGGGATTTATAGTTCACCTACAATCAAAGAGCATTCTGAACTCCACCAATGATGGAATTGAACCAATCTTGGCACACAGAACTCCCATGATCAACAGAAAATACTGGAAGGGTTTGGAGGGCCTTCACCTTGAGTTTTGGAGTGTTAGTTCACTTACATTCAGAGACCAGGAGGAGGGCTTTTGGTGGGAGAATTAGCCGTCTGTTTCCAAAAAGGAAGAGGACAGGTGGAGAGATCTTCAGCCTTCCCTGCCAAAGGGGTTCCTAAGACCATCAGAAATATGTGTTTTGTGATGATCTTTGGTGATCTCCCTAAACTTCTTGCAACCCCTCCCAAGGGGTCCCAATCCTCAGGTTGAGAAACACTGGCCTAGATGATCTCTGACTGAATTGCAATAGGCCAAGAAGCATTTCGATTTCTATTTAACCACAATAATGCTTTTAACAGCAGTCCTCTTGCCTAAAATCATGCCTTTCATACCTCTGATAGAAATACATTTTATGGTAGCAAGAATTATGACTTCCTTTTAGCTCTGCTCCTTAAAATAAAAACCTCTTCAAAATATAAATATATATAAACATTCCAGCCATATGGTTAGTGGATTTCTGAGCTCCAGTAAACAAAAACAGTAAACAAAACCAGCAGACCTCGTAAACCTGACGTCTGTCCACCAAAGTCTGACTTCCGGAGGCCAGCTTATTTTATTTTATTTTATTTTATCAAGCCATGCAGATCAGCTCTCGCACAAGCCAACCCCCAGCCTGTTCTTCTGGGACACAGAGGCCTGGAGGCACTCTGGAATATGCTGCAGCCATCTTGCTGGCGTGGTGTCCTAGTTTGAGTCATCATCGCTCCCTGAATCCATGCAACTGGCTTCTGATCTCCTTCTCTATCAAATTCAGATTTCCTCCCCTCACAGTCAGAGCCCTGCAGCGCTCTTTCATCATGCCTGCACCGACTGTCCCTCATCAGATCCCATGTTGCACTAAACTCAGCATGCCTCAGCCTCCACGCTTCCCTAGTCTGTTTCCTCCCTCCTCGAGCTACTTGCTCTCTTTTGCTCACTCTCTCTCCTTCTCTTTTTCTGCCCCCACCCTAGACGCTCCCACAATTCTGCAACACTGAGCATCCTCTCTCTCTCTCTCTCCTTTCAAATCCTGACTTGCTGCTTTCATTTCCATTTTGCCTCCCAGGGCTGATTCCGCTGCATCATTCAGGCACACTCTTAATGGATTTTCCTCCTCCACACTATTACACTTCACTGAATTTAATATAATACGTTTTAAATAAAGTAACAATACCACCCCCGATGTATATATATATATGTCACACACATACATAATTTAATAAACAGAAACATACAAAACACAGCTAAACAAAATCTTGGGATTTGTTGCCATCGGAGCCAGACCTACCGCCAGGCAAACGGAGGAAGTCGCCTCAGGTGGAGGGTTCTGGGAGGTGACAGCAATTTGCCAAATGGACCACCCTATGCGTCTGGAACTAGCCATTGCTAGGTGCCCTGTTATGTAGCTCCTGTCCTGTCACCATTACTGAGGCAAGCACCGGGAATGTGGCGCAGCTGGCTGTCACTCTGACCAGTAGGTCATGTGTTTGAGGCCTGCCCGGGTCGAGGTGGGTGCTCGACCTTTAAGTGTAGCCTGCTGTCGACCTTTGCAGCCCGAAAGACAGTTGCATCTATCAAGTAGGCGATAAAGATACCACATTAAGTGGGGAGGAAAATTTTGACTGAATTATTAGGCCATTAAAGAACTCCAGGAACACTGAGGAATGCAGAAGAAACAACAAGGGAAGCTGGGAACACTGAGAGATGAGGAATGCGTCAGCTCCTCCTGGTGGCCAGAGTTTGCCTCTGTTCGTCTATATGTGTGTATGTGGAAACGGCAGGGATTGTCTGCTAAGTACTGTATGTGTACCTGTAATCCGCTCTGAGTCCCCTTCGGGGTGAGAAGAGCGGAATATAAATAAAGTAAATAAATAAATAAGATTCCTCAAATCCAAATGCCTTTCCAGCTGGATTCGTACATAGATTGGAAGATAATGCTATCATATCGCTTGCTTCAGACAGCCAAACACCTTTGACAAGACCTGTGCAAATGCAATCTTGATTTTGACCCTCCTCTGTTCCATAGAAACCAAATGGCTGACTTTGGGCATGTCACACACTCTCAGCCTCAGAAGAGGGCAAAGGCAAACTCCCTCAAAATCAGTGTTTCTCAACCTTACTTTCACGATGCGAGGACTCGGCCGGCCCCTTAATCACACACACAGAGACGGTAATCAGCTAACTATTTTATTGAAGAATAAAGAACATATAAAAAGGCAATTGTCCATAAGATAAAAGTATTGTCCAAAAGTAAAGAGTCTGTAGTAAAATCCAAAGGCAAAGGTCTTGGCAAAAGACTTGGCAAAAGCTCCGCAAATCCAAGCGGATCAAGAAACAAGGTAAAGTTCGTGCAAGGCCCCAAGAAACTTCTTGGCAAGGTACAAGCCACAACTTGGCTCCGTGGTCCTTTGCTCACTACACTTCACTAGGATAGAAGTGGCCGAGCTACTGAGGATCCGTTCCCACGGATCCTATACTTGTCCAGCTAGCTCATTAACCCCTTCCTCCAGTTCTTCCTCAGCTGCGGCTGGTTCTAATGCAAGTGGGACCCCCGGTGCTGCCCCCTGCCCCCCAGGCACAAAAGAGAACTGGGTTGCTACACTTCCTAATGCAGCAAACCCTTAATACAGTTCCTCATGTTGTGGTGACCCCAAACCATAAAATTATTTTTGTTGCTACTTCATAACTGTAATTTTGCTACTGTTATTAATCATAATGTAAATATCTAATATGCACTATGTATTCTCATTCACTGGACCAAATTTGGCGCAAATATCCGATACAGCCAAATTTGAATACTAGTGAAGTGAGGGTGGGGGTTGATTTTGTCATTTGGGAGTTGTGGTTGCTGGGATTTATAGTTAACCTACAATCAAAGAGCATTCCAAACTCCGCCAACAATGGAATTGAACCAATCTTTGCACACAGAACTCCCATGACCAAGAAAAAATACTGGAAGGGTTTGGTGGGCATTGACCTTGAGTTTCGGAGTTTTAGTTTACCTACATCCAGAGAGCACTGTGGACTCAAACAATGATGTATCTGGACCAAATTTAGCACAAATACTCAGTATGCCCAAATGTGAACACTGGTGGAGATTGGGGAAAATAGATCTTGACATTTGGGAGTTGTCGCTGCTTGGATTTATAGTTCACCTACAAACAAAGAGCATTCTCAACTCCACCAATGATGGAATTGAACCAATCTTAGCACACAGAACTCCCATGACAAAAAATACTGGAAGGGTTTGGTGGGCATTGACCTTGAGATTTGGAGTTGTAGTTCATCTATATCCAGAGAGCACTGTGGACTCAAACAATGAATATGCTCAAATGTGAACACTGGTGGAGTTTGGGGAAAATAATCCTTGACATTTGGGAGTTGTAATTGCTGGGATTTATAGTTAACCTACACTCAAAGAGCACTCTGAACCCAGGCCACAATGGAGCTACACCAAACTTGGTACACTACCTACATGGCCAGCATTTAAAATGCAGCCGCTTGCACAGCTGCAGCCGCTTGCACAGCTGGTGCGGAGTTATGGGCTGGTCTGTCACCAGTACGCTGATGACACCCAGCTCATTCTGAGGATGGAGGGCAGGCCGGAATCCGTCCCCGATAATTTCCACCATTGCCTCGAAGCCGTTACTGGATGGCTGCGAGCCAGTAGGTTGAGGGTGAATCCGGCGAAGACGGAGATGTTGTGGCTGGGCCGCCCGGGGTGGCCAGCTTCCGACCCTGGACGGTGCGGCGCTGTATTCAGCGCCGTCAGTGAAGAGCCTGGGTGTCCATCTGGACTCCCAGCTGACCATGGAGGCCCAGGTCTCCATGGCCAGCAAGGCTGCTTTTTTCCACCTCCGCCAGGCGAAGAGGCTCGCCCCCTCCGAAGCTCAAGCTGGTGCAGAACACTGCCGCCCGGCTCCTGTCTGGGGCCCCAGCAGGTTGCCGTATAACACCAATTTTGCAGGATCTGCACTGGCTGCCTATTGAGCACCGGGTCGCCTTCAAAGTGCTGGTTCTTACCTTTAAGGCCACCCACGGCCTGGGGCCAGCGTACCTGAGGGACCGTCTTACCCCATATTGCCCAGCGAGATCACTGCGGTCCGAGGAGGCCAACCTTTTAGTAGTCCCATCTGCTAGGTTGGCTCACCTAACATCTACACGCCGGAGGGCGTTCTCAGTAATACCCCCCACGCTATGGAACGCCCTTCCGGCCGAAGCCAGAGCCCTAAATGACCTACTCCCGTTCAGGCGGGCCTGCAAAACTCATTTGTTTAAGCAGGCCTTCGGAGAGTAGGTCATGTGGACATTCACTCGGCTGTATATTACTGCTGCTATTTGTTAACTGTTTTAACTGCTGCCTGTTTTAATTATGTTTTAATTGTATGTTTTACTTCATGGCACTGTGCCATTGGCCCTTGTGAGCCGCCGCGAGCCTCCGGGAGTCGGCGGTCGAGAAGTCCCAATAAATAAATAAATAAATAAATAAATAAATAAATAAAACTGGTGAGGATCAGGGGGCTGTTTTTCAATTCTGGGAGTTGTAGTTCATCAAAAAGAAAAAGAAGGAAAAGCAGCGAGATCTTCAGCCTTCTCTGCCAAAGGGGTACCTAAGTCCATCAGAAATATGTGTTTTCTGATGATCTTTGGTGATCTTTGGTAACCCCTCTGAAATGCCCCCTCATAACCCCCCAGGTGTCCTGACCTCCAGGTTGAGAAATACTGCTCTAAACAAATCTTGCCAATCTTGATAGAGTTGCCTTGAGATAATCCTAATTCTTGAAGGTACACAGCAAGACAAGGGTAGTACAGATTTTTTGAGACACCAGAGCAAAGGCTAACTCCCAAAACAACTGCTCCAGATAGTTTAATTTAAAGAAATTGAATCATAGAACCATAGGACATTATCACACAATAAGTTTGTTGCACAATTTCACCTGGTTAGCCCTGCCTTTGATTATTCCTTATCACACAGAGGCATAATTCCTCTGTTATTGTCAGAAATTGAAAGAAGCCCCCTGCCCTGCAAAAATATCCAGCTCAAGCACATTGGGCATTTTTCAGTAGTGCTTGAGTTGTATATTTTTGTAGAACAAGGGGCTTTCCAATTCTAAGAGTAACAGGACAATCATGCCGCTGTGTGATAATTTCAGGCAATGTTTAACGATCTCCAAAGATATTGTGCCAACCTATCTTGGACTGTTTTTGTCCAAGGTCATCCAGTGACCTTCATTTGCAGGGATGCAAATCCATCTTCATTTGCTTCTGTAGCCTACCAAACTGTCTCAGGGTAAAAAGAATTAGGAAGCAGTCAAAGACATCCCTATCCCAGAATTTTGTTTTCTCCAGTGGCCAGTCCAATGGCTATGGAAGACCCCAAACTGGCAGAGCAAAGTAATAGCTTTCTTCCAATATCGATCCCTAACTACTGTTGTTTAGAGACATATGGTACATCTGATCCTGGAGAGAGTAGTCCCAAGTGAACATTCGCATCACACTTAGGCTTTCTAGTTCAGAGGCTTGTTTTCTGATGTTCTAGAGACTGGGACATAGACAAATAGATTCAACTTGCAGGAAAAGAGATTCCACCTAAACATTGGGGAAATCTTATTTTATAGCCTAAATATGATGGAGCCTCTTTCTCTGAAAGTTTTTGAACAGAAGCTGGATGACCATCTATCAGAAGTGCTTTGATTTTGTGTTTTTGCATGGTAGGGGATTGGACTGGATGGCCCTTGTGGTGTTTTCCAACTCTATGATTCTATGATCCTATAAGGCCCTGAGTTCCTAGGTGAAAACATGAAATTTAGGGTCTTACTCATATAAGACACTGTCACTGCAAAATACTTTACATGCAGCTGCATAGCAATACATGCAGCTGGGAAAATCTATTTCCTTCAACTAGGAAACTCTATTTCCTCCTGCTAAACAGAGGAAGCAGGGCATCTGGGAAGCAGATTGTGGCAGATGATGTCCCTACCATCCCAAAAAATGATGATCAGGCTCTAACAGCTGAGGCCTTTCAGAGCTTCTTTGCGGACAAGATTTCGGCCCTCCGCCGGGACCTTCCTCCTACTCTTGATACAGTCAGCGAACTTGAGACTCTGTGGCCTCTTGCCGGGCCCACCTTCGACCGGTTTCGACCACTGGATGCAGATGCTGTTGATAGGATAGTTACTGCAACTAGATCGACCACTTGCTCCCTCGATCCGTGCCCCTCCTGGCTGGTGAAAGCTTGCCTGGAGGGGTTGCGTGACCCCCTGTTGAAACTAGTCAATGCCTCCCTTGAGCAAGGAGTGTTTCCAGGGGGATTAAAAGAGGCAGTGGTCACTCCATTGCTGAAGAAGCCGAGTTTAGATCCATCGGTCCCTTCCAACTACCGCCCGGTATCGAATTTGTCGTTCCTGGGCAAGGTAGTTGAGAGGGCAGCAATGGAGCAGTTGCAGTCCTACCTAGATGATGCAACTTGGTTAGACCCCTTCCAGTCCGGCTTCCGTTCAGGGCATGGGACGGAGACGGTGCTGGTCGCCATCACAGATAAACTGCGCTGCCAACTCGATTGCGGTGGATCAGCGCTGCTCGTGTTATTGGACCTCACGGCAGCGTTCGATACTGTCGATTATGATCTTTTGACCCACCGTCTGGCCGGGGCTGGGGTGAGGGGGACAGTCCTTAATTGGCTGTCCTCCTTCCTCCGGAACCGGCTCCAGCGAGTGAGGAGGGGTGAGGTTGTCTCAGGGGGTGCTCCCCTTCATTGTGGGGTGCCTCAGGGGGCAATTCTCTCCCCATTATTATTTAACATCTACGTCCGACCACTTGCTCGGTTGGTGCGCAGTTTCGGGCTGGAGTGTCACCAATATGCGGATGACACCCAGCTCATTCTGGGGATGGAAGGCCGGCCCGACTCTGTACCCGATAATTTCCATCGCTGCCTAGAAGCCGTTACTGGATGGCTGCGAGCCAGTAGGTTGAAGGTGAATCCAGCCAAGACAGAGATCCTGTGGCTGGGCCGTCCGGGTATGGGTGAGATCCGGCTTCCAACCCTGGACGGGGCGGCACTCCGCCCATCACCATCGGTAAAAAGTTTAGGAGTCACGCTTGACTCCCATCTGTCGATGGAGAAACATATCTCCATCGTCAGTGGAACAGCGTTCCATCACCTCCAGCAGGCAAGGAAGCTGGCTCCCTACCTGTCCCGCCACGACCTAGTCACAGTGGTCCAAGTCACAGTCATCTCAAGACTGGACTACTGTAATGCTCTCTTCGTTGGCCTTCCTATGTCGGTGATTCGGAAGCTTAAGCTGGTGCAGAACGCCGCAGCCCGGCTGGTGGCAGGCCTTCCATCTCGCTGCCACATCATGCCGGTTCTGCGGGAACTGCACTGGCTTCCAATAGAGCACCGAATCACCTTCAAAGTGTTGGTTCTAACCTTTAAGGCCTTGAACGGTCTGGGGCCGGTGTATCTAAGGGACCGCCTCCCCCCATATAGTCCTCTAAGACCACTGAGATCTGAATTACTGAACCTTCTGTTGGTTCCAAGTCACACAGCCCTCCATTTGACTACAACCCGGAGGAGAGCTTTCAGTGTTATTGCTCCGGTGCTTTGGAATGCTCTACCCCCTGCCATTCGCGAGATACCAACTTTGCTTGCCCTTCGAAAGGCCTGCAAAACCTGTTTAGACAGGCTTTTGGGTTGGAGCAATGTTAAGGCTCCACGATATGGCTAAGGGCTGTGACTGTAAATCTTACAGGCAACCATGTTTTATCTGTGCCTGCTTTGTTCTTTTATTGTGTTTTATTGTAATTTTATGGATTGTACTGTTTTTAATGGGTTTTTACTGTGTTTTTATTGACTGTAACCGTTTGGGACTGTGAGTCGCCCCGAGCCACCTGGAAGGGGCGACCAAGAAATCCAAATAATAAATAAATAAATAAATAAAATCCCTGCTATTTGAAAAGTCCTGGGCTTTGACCCTGATAACCCTGGTTTCTCTATAACTCTGTCTATTGATCTGTGCCTACCATATATACATATTTATAAGAAAATGATGGTGGTGGCGGCCATGGGTGGCTGGCCCTCTGAAGCAATGCTGATGCTTGCCCCTTTCCACAGAACAACCCTAGACTAATCATCATCATCATCATCATCATCATCTTTATTTATACCCTGCTACCATCTCCCCAAAGGGGACTCGGGGTGGCTAACATGAGGCCAAACCCAAGAGTTACAATACAATAAAGTAAAATACAATAAACAAGTAATAGCATCAAATAAAAAGCAAACAATAACTAGTAAACATTAAGCAAACACAACTTAAAATGGGGGAAGAATAAAAAGAGAGTGGGTGGCCAAATGCACAGGCTAAAATTGATAAAACCCTGGGTGAGATAAGTAAATGGAGTAGTGTGTATCTGAGAGGAAAACTCAGAAGGGACGAACAGTGGGGTAGACATTCACTAAGGGATGAGAGAAAGTGCATCAAGAGGACAGATCTGTATTGGAATGAACATAGTATGGGGGTACAGTATGTGTTCATTTGTCAAAGGCACACTGGAAGAGGTTTTTAGGCCTTTCTTAAAGGCTGCCAGGGTGGGGGCTTGCCTAATCTCACTGGTTAGTGAGTTCCAAAGCTGAGGGGCCACAACAGAGAAGGCTCTCTCTCGTCCCCAAAAGCCATGCCTGTGATTGAGGTGGAAGCGAGAGGAAGGGCTCCCCAGAGGATCGAAGAGATTGTGCAGGTTCGTAGGAGAAAATGCGGTCATGAAGGTAGGCAGGTTCCAAGCCGTTCAGGGATTTGTAGGTGATAACCTGCATCTTGAATTTGGACCAGAAAATGAACGGCCCCCAAAAATCCCTGGGTCATATCAAAATCCATAATTTTATCCCCAAACCTTGTTTTCAACGTATTTGTAAGGTCAACTTTGAGGTGGTGGGAAGAGAGGTATATGTGAGAGGTCTGGCACTCCTATTTACCAATATGGTACATACTCACATTTAGCAAATAGTGATATTTAGCAAATAGAAGTAGGAATGCCCCTCCATTCAAGTATCCCACCATCTCTATGCAAGCAGAGTAACTTTCTAAAACAGAGAAACTCTACTTGAGGAGACTGTGCAGTTTTGCTTTCTAGAAAATCTGGATCTCTCTTTCTGCAGCATTATGTGTAAACCTAGAGGAAGGACTCCTCTTGTGTAGACAACAGGGACAGAGCAAAAAAGCAAGTTCTCTTTCTGGCTGAACACATTCTACTTCCACCAAAAAAAATCAGGCCAGTGGTTGTAGGAAATGCTTCACAAACAAACAAATGTAGAATGAGTGTACATACTGTATATATGTCCCTGATGAGTGAACAAGCCCCAGTAGAGCATCATGAAGGTTTTATTCCTCCAGAGTAAATTCAGTGGGAGTGAATCCCAAGTGTATGCATAGATCATCCATTCTAACTGCTTCCTTCATTTACAAGATATTCCAGATTTCAGCCAGCTACGGAAAGCAACAATCCTAGTAACTCCTATGCAAAGTGAGTAAGTTGTGCCAGGGTGGGCTCTGTCTTCAGGGAAGGTCAGCCAACTGCCTCAGGCAACAATCACAGCACCTGGGGGTCCCTTCTGTCCCACATAACCTTCCCCCTGGTCCACCCTCAGGCATTATGGAGGATTTTTTTCTGTCTTCAGTACAGAAGATATTTTTCCATGAGTTGCAGCTTAATCTGGATTTGACCCATTGACTTTCAGCATTTGGGAAGCTAGATCAAATTGATGCAAAAAAAATTGACATAAACAAGTCGCCTAAGAACTCAAAGGTCACACAACCAACACAGACCTAAGTTTGGCTACTGATAAGTAAGTCAATTATGATGGTTACAACAGGCTTTGCAGAACTGGGGATTTCTCAAGGAGGCATTGTTTTAATTGAAAGCTACAGTGGTGTAGTGTTTGAGTATTGGGCTAAAACGATGGAAACCATGGTTCAACCATGAAAGCCCCCACTGGGCAGTGCTGGATTTAGGACAAATGAGGTATTGTGGTAGTAATTCATGAGGCCCCTTACTTGGGCTCTGAAGGAAGTAGGCCCCGTAGGCCTACACTGCTTGTTTTGTGGCACATTCACATAGACTATCAACTCTATCATTATGCCTGGAATCACTCCGAATCAGAATGCCTTCAAATTCGGAATTACACGACATAAGTAAAATTCATCATAAAAGAAATTGACAGGAAGATGCCTCATGCCACTCCACCCCAGCCAACAGAGCCCTGTATTTAAGCATACCTAAGCACAATGGTAAATCCAGCACTGAACTTGGTGACCTTGGGTACATCTACACTACAAAATTAATGCAGTTTAACACCACTTTAACTGCCATGACATTTCTCAACCTGGGGATTGGGACCCCTGGGGAGGGGTCGTGAGGGGAGGACAGAGGGGTTGCCAAAGACCATCAGAAAACATAGTATTTTCTTTTGGCCATGGGGGTTCTGTGTGGGAGTTTGGCCCAATTCTATCATTTGTGGGGTTCAGAATGCTCTTTGATTGTACGTAAACTATAAATCCCGGCAACTACAGCTCCCAAATGTCAAGTTCTATTTCCCCAAACTCCACCAGTGTTCACATTTGAGAGTTTGGTCCAGATCCATCATTGTTTGAGTCCACAGTTCACCTACATCCAGTGCTCTCTGGATGTGGGTGAACTACAACTCCAAAACTCAAGGTCAATGCCCACCAAACCCTTCCAGTATTTTCTGTTGGTCATGGGAGTTCTTTGTGCCAAGTTTGATTCAATTCCATCATTAGTGGAGTTTAGAATGCTCATTGATTTTAGGTTAAATAAATGCCAGCAACTACAACCCCCAAATGACAATTCAACCCACTCCCACCACACACCCCAACCCCACCCGCTTTCAAATTTGGGCATATCGAGTATTTGTGCCAAATTTGGTCCAGTGAATGAAAATACATCTCGCATATCAGATACTTATATTACGATTCATAACAATAGCAAAATTACAGTTGTGAAGTAGCAACAAAAATAATTTTATGGTTGGGAGTCACCAAAATATGAGGAACTATATTAAGGGGTCGTTGTATTAGGAAGGTTGAGAACCACTGCTATAAAATCTTGGGAACTGCAATTTGGTGAAGCCCCAACCCTCTTTGGTAGAGAAAGCTAAATACCTTGTAAAGCCACACAGCGTTATTTTAACTATTTTTTAACAGTCAGGCTATAATGCTTCTGGAACATGGCCATACAGCCTGGAAAACACACAACAACCCAGTGATTCCAGCCATGAGAGCCTTTGATAATATATTTTAAAAGATTTTGACTGTATGTTTCATTCTATTTTGATGTTGATCTTTCATATTTTTAACTATGTTGCATTTGTTTAAATTTCTGTGTTTCCTCAGCTCCCACTTTGGGGAAACAGACAGGATGTAAATGATGATGATTGATTGGTTCAATTCAATATCTAGTTCAGTTAGGTTTACTCCCTGGGAGCCAGAACAGGACTGGAGCCAGCCCCAAATAGAAAAAGATAATGTTCCCTTTTACGAGGACTCGGAAAGAGAATTTTTGCCCTGTCCTCCTCCTCTCCCACACTCCCTTTGTCTGGCTGTTCCTCTCCTATTGTCATCATTTCACAGCCGTTACTCTGAGCCTCGGTTTTGCCTTGCCATTTTTTTTGGGAATTGAGCCAACCTTGCCTCTGTGTCCATCCCAGCAGGTTTTCTCCACACAGCGCTTTCAGCTAAGCGAGAGACCTTGTTCCGTTCCTTCCACTCCTGCTGGAAATCTTCTAGCATTGAGAGTGATATAGAAATCTTATTATTCAGCAAAGCCATCCGTTCCTTTTTCAAGGCAATTAATGGCATCTCTGCTCTCGCCAACTGTTAGGGAAAGACAACAGATCAATAGGGAAAGGGGCAGTAGCCCTGAAGGTGTGTTTGTACCGCTCAACTGACATGAGGCAGCATTTGGAAAAGAGGGGGGAAATCAAGAGAAATGTGAAGGTTCTTCTGGGTGTTATTGTGTGTTTAGGAAAGAGAGGCTGTAACATTTCAACTGGCAAAGGAAATTTGAGTCCAGGATTAAATAACTCCTCCCCAAAATAAGCCTGATAGGGGATTGGTGGTGGACGAAAATACATTCCCTATAGTAGGATTTCATGGCAGGTCTTATAATTTCTCATATTTCAAAAGATCAGCTAAAATTTTAGTACAGGACATATTAAGTGTTAGAAATTCTATGTTTTCCATCAAAAAGGGTAGAGGTGCACATGTTCTTCAACCTGTTGTGTATAATTGTACATCATCCTCAGTCAACATAGGGCAACACTGCTTGGGAATACTGAGACTTGTACAACAAATTGTTGGGGAGGTGCCAATCCAGGAAAGCTGTTTAGGCTAACAGACACAGAAAACTAGATGCGCTGTTTGAAAATCAAGTTGAAAAGGTTAGTAGTTGTTGAGAGAAAAACATTTCGATAAATCCTACTATTTCAATGGTGTTTCTGTATTTAAAAATCCATCAGAACTGATCTGCATCTGGAGATTTGAGCATGAAACGTTGACTACACGTGTTGTGGGTAAAACGCAAAAGGAGTAATAGTTAAGATTATACAATAATACATTTGGTGTGAAAATTGTGAGTTTGTGTTTAGTCACCAGACCTTAGGCCAAACACTGTTCTGGATTTTTTACAGGTTTTTCTGTGGATGTGCCAAAGGCGAGAAAACAGCAGCTTTGGCCATGGGATGTGGCAGAACAAAGGCCTGTCCTCAATCCGCAGCTGTCCAGCTGTGTGTATACAATTCATAGACAATCTGGCAGATCCAGAACAGGAGATGCTGTTTTGAGCATTATGGAAAACTGACATACCGGCTGATATGGAATGAATACAAAAAAGGCACAGCTAAAGGGAAAGGGAGGATTTGGGTGGCAGCCACAGAGCTTACAAAAATCAATTACCTTATGAAGAGAGCAAAAGGAGACAGGCTGGTAGAAGGGTTACTGCCTAATCCAGTCTCCCCCAAGCCCAGTATGCTGCTGATGTGTCAGACTATAATTCCCATCATCCTCACCCAAATGGTTGGGTATATAGTTTAACACAGACATGGGCAAACTTTGGCCCTCCAGGTGTTTTGGACTTCAACTTCCACAATTCCTAACAGCAGGTAGGCTGTTAGGAATTGTGGGAGTTGAAGTCCAAAACACCTGGAGGGTCAAAGTTTGCCCATGCCTGGCTTAACACCTCTGAGGGGTTTTTAGGGCTGGAGGAAGCTTAGACCTAAAAGAATACTTTTGGAACGTTGACTCCCAAAATCCACACGCTAGCATGGCCATTGGCCATTTGGTACTGGGAGATTCTGGAAATGGTAATCCAAGCTAGAGAATGCTGCATTATCCTCCAGCTGTACTTATTTATTTATTTATTTATTTCAGGATTTTACCTCGCTCTTCTCAACCCCCGAGGGGGGACTCAGAGCGGCTTACAGTAAGGTGCAATTCGATGCCCACACAGTAACAATATAAAACCCCAGAACCCTTCAACAATTAAAATACATTAAAATACATTAAAATCCAATTACCTAAACATCATGCGCATTCATTCCAGATTAAAACAATGTTCTGTCCATAAAAGCATTGGCCCTATTCATCCACTTTCCATTAAAATCCCATCTAAAGTGCTGCCTTGTGCTGGTGTGCAAACGCCTGGTCCCACAGCCAGGATTTTACTTTTTTCCTGAATATTTAACATCTTTGCAGCAACATTTGTTTTCTCACATGGTGCTATTCAGAGTTCCCTCTCAGAAAACATGGGGGGGGGGCTCCATAATGACATATCTCATCCTACAGGGGCTCCAGGTGGATCCGTCGAACATCAGAGTGACTTCAATGATGAACCGGGTGAAGCAGAGGGTACTCGATGTATGTACCCAAGATGACCTAGCCCATTTGGCTAGGGTCAAATCCATGCACTGGTTAGCCCAACAACCCAACCACTTTGTTACTGCCCCGTATCTGGCTCGCCCGGCTCCTACCTCACCTTAGGATTGCCTAACTAGAGCTGGGTTCGAGCAATTCGAGTCTATGGTGAGGGCCGGCAGATATGCTGCCACACCCTATAGAGACAGAGTCTGTGTCTGCGGCCTACCAGAAGTCGAGGATCTAGTCCACATTTTGTTGATCTGTCCCATATATGCAGAGAAGAGGGAGAAATACCTTAGCTATTTACTATCCAAAAGGACATTTTGGCCCTCTACCTTTAAAATTAACTTCCTCCTCTCAGACTCTAACATTCAAACGGTGTATAAGGTAGCTGCTTACCTATTTAGAGCAAATAAAACAGACAGCGGTATATGGAGTCTCTTGGAGTCAACTGAGCGGGGATGAGTTCCAGTAGGCGGCATGGAACAGCCCGCGGTACAGCGGTAATAAGCGTCACATCAACTGATCACCGGGCCTCCTAAGTATCCTATGCTAATAGTTTCCCTTCCTATGTGTTGACGCAAGACAATTGCAATAAGTTTAGTTTTTAATGTGTTACATTGTTTGCCTTGTACATTAGGTACTGATTTTATCCTTATCTTGTATACTACTCTGCTGTTGGAGCTTTTATTTGAAATGACCTGACGGTTACTCAATAAACGTGACTGACTGACATGGTGCTATCAGCTGCTGGTCCAATTCAAAATTATAATACAGGAAGATACATCTTAGTAGCCCTTCTTCCTGACCCTGTTGTTGCTTCCTTGTCTTTTTCTTCAATGCTTTGCTCCGTAGGGATTGTGGTATGGGCAATCTCCACTGCCACTTTCCCAGTAATGATTTACTCTGAGGAGGGAGGCATTTTAACCTGGCCATCTAACAGGAGAACCACAATGTCTGTTGGAGCAAGGAAAAAAGTACAATAGGAACCCTGTATCTGTGGGGGATACATTCACATCTTCTCTGTGGATACCTGAAACCACAGATAATAGTGAACCCAGTATATTGTGACTGTACTTGGGCCAATAACATAGAATGAAATTGGAAGATCTAATAAGAACCAGGAACATTATTTGTGGGTCTTCGTAGGTTCAGCAGTGCTATATTAGGCTGGAACACAAAAGAATGGCAGTGAAGGACCTAGAGAGGCCCACAAGTTCTTCCATGGGGTTATTCTTTTGGAGCATGGGTGAAACTGTGGATCTCAAGATAAGGGGTTATACTTAAGCCTCCATTAAAGGGAAAGCCCAATCACTCCATGCCAATCCCTGACAGGTTCTCCTATTGACACAACTATAATTTGGGGAAGCATTTGCCTCAATAATGGCTAGCCCAGTCAGATAATTGTCTCTGAGGAGTCTCAAGCTGGTATCAACTATTATTGAATCAATGTACAGGTAGATCTAATTGATTCAATGGCTCTGCTCTAGTCAAGATAACAAAAGGATTTAGAGTACGGAGTGACACATCACCCATCAATTACAGTGGCAGCCTTCGGAGTACTCAGGAGGTAGTTGTATGATCTATCACATTTCCCAGTCCACCAGCTGAGATTAAATGCTGGTTCACTCTCATATGGCTTTCTGATAGTTTTTTCCCAAACCTAGCTCAAATGGAAACTACAGTGTTCCCTCACTTATTGCTGGGGTAAGGTTCCAGGACCTCCTGCAATAAGTGAAAAACCACAATGTAGGGATGCTCTATTTATTTTAGTAGTTATACACTATTTTAAGTCTTTATAAACTTAAAATAAAGTGAAGGAAAGGAAGGAAAGGCCCTTCAAGGCTGGAGGGAGGGAGGACTGAGGAGGGAAAGCGCATTGGAGAACAGCGGCGGCAAACCCCCACAAAACAGTGAAAATACCATGGCATATATTTTAAATTAATATTTTTTTAAAAATCCATGAAACAGTGAGTCCGCAATAAACGAACCACGAAGTAGCAAAGGAACACTGTACTTTAATCTAACTTATCATCAGCATTGGTGGCAGCATGTGGCAAAACTACTGTTTCTTTAAAAACAAAAACTTTGTTATCATGTGCCTTTGATATGTCTCTGATTTATGATAACCCTAAGTCTATCATAGAACCCCTGGTGGTGCAGTGGGTTAAACCACTGAGCTGCTGAACTTGCTGACCGAAAGGTTGCTTGTTTGAATCCAGGGAACGGTGTGAGCTCCTGCTATTAGGCCCAGCTTCTACCAACCTAGCAGTTCGAAAACATGTAAATGTGAGTAGATCAATAGGTACCGCTCTGGCAGGAAGGTAACAGCACTCCATGCAGTCATGCTAACCACATGACCTTGGAGGTGCCTATGGACAACGCCGGCTCTTCGGCTTTGAAATGGAGATGAGCACCAACCCACAGAGTCGGACATGACTGGACTTAATGTCAGGGGAAAACCTTTACTTTAACCTAAGTCTATCATTGGGTGTTCTTGGCAAGATTCATTCAAAGGCAGTTTGTCCTTGCCTTCCTCTGAGGCTGAGAGAGTGTGATTTGCCCAGCATCACACAATGAGTTTCCGTTGCTGAGTAGGGATTCAAAAACCGATCTCCTAGAGTCCCAATTAAACCACTACACAATCTCATGAAATCACTTGACAGACAGAAATTCTGTGAGTAAAGTTTTTCTTGGCAAGCATAGAAATGCAGGGATGAGGGGAGGGCAAACTTCACCTACGGAGTTTATGATTGTCACTTAGCTGTTAAAAGCACAGTCTGTTAGAGAAAGTGTCTGTCAAGGGTGGAAAGTGGCAAACCTAATTTGTCTGCCAACGTATTTTGTCTGTCCTACTTGGGACCTGGATCTCACAAGTTGGTGGCATGTGTTCAGTTTTGACATTCCGAATATCTTAAGAGTGTGAAATGTGTGAGGAGGAGGAGAAGAAGAGATGATGACACCTAAATCTGCACGTGTGCCTTTGGACTATAGAGAGGTTATTATTTTGGTTTTCAGACATTTATAACAGATTGCAGGGCATGATAAATACTAGAGTCCATGGAAGCAATGTTCGGCTTTGATTTGTCCTTAATTGTTCCCCTACAGAGCTAATTTGTGTTTCATAGATGCAAATATTCCTCTTTGCTGTCTAATAGATTTAAGTATATGCAAAGTAAGTAAAGGTAAAGGTTTCCCCTGACATTAAGTCTAGTCGAGGCAGACTCCGGGGGGTTGGTGCTCATCTCCATTTCTAAGCCGAATAGCCGTCATTGTCTGTGGACACATCCAAGGTCATATGGCCAGCATGACTGCATGGAGCACTGTTACCTTCCCACCATAGCAGCACCTACTGATCTACTCACATTTGCATGTTTCCGAACTGCTAGGTTGGCAGAAGCTAGGGCCAACAGCGGGAGCTCACGCCGTTTCCCAAATTCTAACCTGCAATTTGTTATTGGGATTTATTATTATGCTGACTGTGGCCAATAGGAGTTGTGATCCAAACTTCTCACAGATTCCTCAGCCATCTCCTAAAGTCTAAAGTTTCTCAGGGTTTTTCTAAAGGTAAAGGTTTCCCCTGGCTTTAAGTCTAGTCGTATCCAACTTTGAGGGGTGGTGCTTATCTCTATTTCTAAACTGAAGAGCCAGCATTGTCTGTAGACACCTCCAAGGTCATGTGGTCAGCATGACTGCATGGAGCGCCGTTACTTTCACGCCAATGAAGTACCTATTGATCTTCTCACATTTGCATGATTTCAAACTGCTAGATTGGCAGAAGCTGGGGCTAACAGCAGGAGCTCACCCCGCTCCCCAGATTTGAACATGCAAGTAGTTCTCTGTAAATTGGTGTCCCCTCAACCAGAGTTATATATGCCAATGCCTGGCAAGTTTTCAGGGAAAAAAGAAACAATTGTACCTGGTTGATGCAAGCATAGTGACTTTGTGTCTGAAACACCTGGGGGGAAAATAATCACCAGCCCCTTGTATCAGAAAGTTTGAAAACGTAACATTCCTCAGCAGTCACCTTAGTGGACTGATGAAAGGCAGAAGTTGGGGTCATAGATAAAGAGGCATTAATGAGCAAAGGGACGATCACATTCGATCCTCACAAGTCCATATCCTGGGCACGATCTTTCATCAATATGTTGCTGGACCGATAATGGCTATGCCAATTGTTCAGCTTAAAGGTATTTTTAAAATGAAGTTTTAAAAAAAGCTATATTCAATTAATCTTGTTACAAGAAACAGGGGACGAACTGGAGTGAAGAAATAGCTTTGATGCTCAGTGGTTAGGCCAGAAGGGAGGATCAAGGATGGATTTATCCTGTCTTTATGCAATGCCTTTAGCACGAGAAGAAATGATTTTGGTGGAATTTGGCTAATTGATTGAAATCTCCTGTTGAGTTAGGCTCTGAAAATTACTGCGAAGAAAAAGTAAAATGGATCCAATGTCCAGAAATCTGCACACAGACTAAGCAACTGCACCTTAATTAATCTCATGTTGTAGTTTTCTATGTGTAATTCCATAGATTACGTAGCAATCCTCACGGTATTTTATAGTCAGTAGTCATTGTTGTTCTTTGCCATTCATTGGGTTGCCATTCACTTTATGGCAACCCAATCAATGGGAGACCCCACTCAGGTCTTGCAAAAGTAGCTTTCTTGACTGTCTTTCTGTTTTCCTACTGCCTTCCACTTCAACAAGCATTATCGTCTTTTTGAGTCATGCTAGTCTTGTGATATGCCAAAGTACAATGGCCTTAATGTATTGTCGAAGGCTTTCATGGCCAGAATCACTGGGTTGTTGTGAGTTTTCCAGGCTGTATGGCCATGTTCCCGAAGCATTCTCTCCTGGTGTTTCACCTCCATCTATGACAAGCATCTTCAGAGGTTGTGAGGGTTTTCCCCCCCCTGTGGAAGCCACCTGTTTGCATTTTGAGGCTATTCATGGTATTCACACACCTTTCTTCCATGTTCGGCTTTCACAGAAATACTTTGACCTTGGTTATCCTGGCTCTGGTATTTAATTATGCATCTTTACATTTGAGATCTTATTTGGTTTCTTCAAAGCTGCCTTTTCAAGTCTTTGTCTTATTTTGATTGCTTGATTAGAGCCTCCTTTTTTATTTATGACTGAGCTCAGCTAAGGTACAGAAAATCTTTAACAATTCACTCATCTTTAGTCAGGGAGAGCGTAAAAGGTCTAAATGCCCTGAAAGCATTGGGGTCCCATATGATCTTGGAAACTAAGTAAAATTCAGCCTGGTTATTAGTACTTTAATGGAATACTGCCAAGAGGCTAAAATATATATTTAAGAGGAAAGCCATGGCAAACCAGGTATGAATATCCCTTGCCTAAGAAAACCCTATGAAATTGATAGTCATTATAAATCAACAGGCAGTTTGAACGCACATAAAAACTTAGGAGGCTGAGATGAGAATAGACAATTTATAGCCCTTTGGATGCTGCTACATTTCAACACCCAACTTTGCTGGCTAGAGTGATGGGAACATCAGTCTAATTCAGTGTTTCCCAACCAGTGTGCCATGGCACACTAGTGTGCTGTAAGCGATCATCAGGTGTGCCATGGGAAATTGGAACCTCCAATACCCTTTCTTCCCCCTCCTGCCGAACACTTTTTCTTATCCACTCGGGCTCCCTTCTTCCCAGTCTCGCTCTGCTTGCTTTGCCTCGCTTTGCTCACGCTGCCGCTTCTGCGGGAGGGGGGAGGGGGGAAGGGGGAAGACGTGACCCGTGCGGGGTCGCCCCACGTCTTCCTCTCTCCCCTCCACAGTGCTCTCTGGATATAGGTGAACTACAACTCCAAAACTCAAGGTCAATGCCCACCAAACTCTTATAGCATTTTCTCTTGGTTATGATAGTTCTGTGTGGGAAGTTTGATTCCATTCCATCATTGGTGGAGTTCAGAATGCCCTTTGATTGCAGGTGAACTATAATTCCCAGCTGTTGAGCAAGACCTTCGTGTGTGTCTTTCTGCCATTCCTGCCAGGATATAAGAAGAGCCATGCTGAATCGGGCCTCAGCCCATCTAGTCCAGCATTCTGTGTCACACAGTGGCCCACTAGTTGTACACAGGGATCTCTAGCAGAAAGGAGGGCAAAACCCTGACCTGCTCCCGACCCCCCACAACCAGTACCCGGGGAAAATCCTGCCTGCCTCCATCAACACAGAGGTGGCACTTGGATGTCCATTTCAGTAACTACTGATTCCCTTACTGAAACTACTGATATCTATGTTGTGTTCAACGAAACAGACCCAGGTTTCACACTGAGTGTATAAATACATTAAAAAACATATTAACTATATGAATTACTGTGTTAGAGTGTCATTTTGTATCATTTTGATTGGTGGTGTGCCCCAGGATTTTGTAAATGGAAAAAATGTGCCACGGCTCAAAAAAGGTTGAAAAACACTGGTCTAATTAACATTGGAAAAGCCTTTTGTTTCCTACCCAGGGATGAGAAGCATTGTATATAAGCCTTCTTCACACTGCCCCTCTTGGCATAGAATCATACTCATGGGCCATCCAGTCCAATCTCTTGCATTGGTGAACACCCTCTGGGTTTGTTCACTTAAACAATTGCAGATCCACCTAACCATAGTTTTGTCTAGCCCAAATGTGACTAGTTTGTTTGCCAGATGGGGGGCTATGTTAAAGGCCTTACTGAAATCTAGATATGCTACGTCCATGGCGTTCCAATGGCGACATGTATTTTGTACCCTGAAGATGATGAGAGTTTACTCCAAGTTTTCTTCAATGTTCCTTGTTAGGTCAAGCTGTTTTTTATACAGATATAGATAAATTTTGCCATGGATTTTATTTCTGAGGCGGAAGGCAGTTCTCTGTTCTTACAGAGAAAGACCTAATGAGATTCAGCAGATGGAATCTTTTCAGGTGAGAAATTTTCTGCAAGATTGAAGGCTAAGTCATAATATACACAGATGTTGACGCCTCTCTGGTAAGAAAAAAAACAGCCACTGCATACTCATTTGAATTCACTCGAATTTAAAATATCCTCTCTGATTAGCATTGATGAAAGGCTCAAGAAAGAAAGAAAGAAAGAAAGAAAGAAAGAAAGAGGCAAAGCAAATCCTTCAGCCTGATAACAAATGGCCCAGCTGGCACTACCTTAATCACCGCAGCCTGAAAAATGTATTCTCTGTCACTTCAATTCTTTTAAGGGCATATCCACATGGCAAACTTATATTGGTTTTATCCAATCTAAACTGCCTATGGCTATGGATGTTAGCAAGAAATGTATTTATTGCTCTGTTGCTAAAGACTTTCCAGATTCACATATGTCGCATGATCACCCATGTCAAAAATTAGCTTTGAGTGAATGGGTGGGAGCCCCTGGTGGCACAATGGGTCAAACCCTTGTGCCAGCAGGACTGCTGACCAACAGATCAGCAGTTTGAATCCAGGGAGAGAGGGTGGAGCTCCCTCTGTCAGCTCCAGCTCGCCGTGAGAGACATGAGAGAAGCCACCCACAAGGATGCTAAAACATCAAACATCCAGAGGTCCCCTAGGCAAAGTCCTTGCAGACAGCCAATTCTCTCACACCATAAATGACTTGCAGTTTCTCAAGTCGCTCCTGACATGGAAAAAAAAGGCAAATGGGTGTTTTTATTGGCACCACAACACCAAGACAAAAGGTTAAGCCATTCTGGCCATTCATCAAGACTGGTTGTCTGTCTGTCTGTCTCTTTTTTACACAATTGCTTCGAACATCAGCATGGGGTGTCATGAAATGAGCAGCAAAAAGCTTGATGTTCCACTTTTTCATATTGTCTGTTGTTGTTTCCCCCTGTTGTGTGGCAATGCGAATGTCCGTTGCATTTTCTGCCTCATACGCGAAAGAACTCTGCTGGCTTTGGCCAATCTTTCCCTTGACTTGAACAAGTTAGGACCATGCTTGGTTTGTCTGTTTTCAGCAGCACACTGTTTGGGGGCCACAGATCCTCTCCAATTGCAATGTATTTTCTGTTTGTTCTTGTGATGCATCCAGCAACAAAAAAAAGCTCCCCACCTATCCCCAGAACAAAATTGTCTGTTTGTTTGTTTGTTTTTTAAAAAGAAGCTTTGCAAAACTATTGGTAACACACATATTCAGGTGCCAACTAGGACAGGCTACTGTTTTGGACTACAGTTCTCAGAGCCTTCCAGCCATGAAGGCCATATTGGCCATGTTGATTGGGAAATTCTGAAAGAGTCCAAAATAGTAATCTGTCCAGGCAACCACCAATAGTTTTGGTCCAAGATTTGATATAGGCTGGTTATTTAAGAACACTCTAACTCAGTGGTTCTCAACCTTCCTAATGCCATGACCCCTTAAAACAGTTCCTCATGTTGTGGTGACACCCAACCATAAAATTATTTTTGTTGCTGTTGTGAATCGTAATCTAAATATCTGACATGCAGGATATATTTTCACTCATTGGAACAAATTTATTTATTTATTTATTTATATTTCTATACTTCCATTGTCAGCCTGAGGGCGACTTATGGGGGGTTACAAAATGGCCCAATTTGATGCCCACAATAATATAAAAACAGTTAAAAACATTTAAACATAGATAAAAATTCACTAAATAATAACACCAATAAAAACATAAATCCTCCGCATCTATTACAAATTTGGCACAAATACTCAATATGCCCAAATTTGAACACTGGTGGGTGAAACTTTCAGATTGGTGTTTGAAAACCTTCCTAATGCTGCTCCCCCTTAACACAATTCCTCATATTGTGGTAACCCCCCAACCATGAAATTATTGTTATTATTGCTACTTCATTACTGTAATTTTGCTAGTGTTATGAATTGTAATGTAAATATCTGATATGCAGGATGTATTTTCATTCACTGGACAAAATTTTGGCACAAATACCCAATACGCCCAAATTTAAATACTGGTGGGGTTTGGGGAGGGTTGATTTTGTCATTTGGGAGGTGTAGTTGCTGGGATTTATAGTTCACCTACAAACAAAGAGCATTCTGAACTCTAACAATGATCAAATTGAACCAAACTTGGCACACAGAACTCCCATGGCCAACAGAAAATACTGGAAGGGTTTGGTGGGCAATGACCTTGAGTTTTGGATTTGTAGTTCACCTACAACCCGAGAGCACTGTGGACTCAAACAATAATATATCTGGACCAAACAAATATTCAATATCACCAAATGTGAACACTGGTGGGGTTGGGGGAACTGATTTTGTCATTTGGGAATTGTAGTCACTGAGATTTGTAGTTCACCTAGAATCAAAGAGCATTCTGAACCCCACAAACGAAAGAACTGGGCCAAATTTCTCACACAGAACCCCCGTGACCAACAGAAAATACTGTATTTTCTGATGGTCTTTGCTGACCTCTCTGACAACCCCTCGTGACCCCCCCCCTCAGAAGTCCTGACCCCCAGGTCAAGAAACACTACCCTAGCCGCTATTGCTTTCGAGATTCAACACTGAATTCACACACTACAGTATTCCAAGGAACAATAAAAATCCCCCTTATGAGCTGTTCACATTGTGTCCTCCTGCATCATCTCCAAATGTAGCAGCAGACACATGCCAGATTCCCTCAAGCTCTGCTTTTGGGAACTATTCCTCTGTCTGCATTACCTTGTCTGCTATATCCTTGCAGAGCAGGCAACCTCTGTTGCTATTTCAGCTCAGTTCAGCACCCCTTGACACTCACAACACTTCTAGTCCAATTTACAGTAAACCAAGCATGAAATTTATTTAGGAAAGTAATAGGATAGTGCAGGATGAGGTGAGATTAGAGAGATGCAAAAAGCGTTTTAAGGAACCAGGAGGAAGGGGGAGAAATACAAAACACAGCTTCTGTCCTAATGCTTTAGACTTCTGTCCTTGAAGATAAGTTCGCTTATCGAGTGCGCTGTCGTGAGTCATACTGTTGTGCTGAGCAAAGAGCAGAGATGGCTTTTCTCCCTAGGCCTGATGTTGCCCGGTCATTGGTGGGGAACAATGGGCCCCAGCCTTCGTTTTGGCTGCTTTGGGTTGGACAACTAACGTGGAATAATGTACCTTGCGTTATGCCCATCTACATAAGGAGCTATGTAAAGCGATGAACGTGTTATACAATTAGAATTCAATGTCTTTGGATAGCTCCTTTAACTGTGGAGTAAAGCCCAGAGTAAGCAAGCTACTGCATTGCAATGCAAGCCCCATTGGCATGGAAGCCACATTTTGTTGTGTGTTCAGAAATTGAGATTTTTCATGTCACTAAGGCTAGCTCTACATTTTAGAATTAATGCAGTTTGACATCACTAGAAGAACTTGTCAAACTACAACGCCCAAGATTCCATAGCATTGAGTCATTGCAGTTAAAGTGATGACCAACTGCATTATTTCTACAGTGCAGATGCATCCCAGGACTTTTTGTTAGATATTTGGGATAATTAACAGAAATTGCTGTGAATATGGCATGCTTTGCAATATACCCTAAACCAGGCATGGGCAAACCTTGGACCTCCTGGTGTTTTGGAGTTCAACTCCCACAATTCCTAACAGCCTACTGGCTATTAGGAATTGTGGGAGTTGAAGTCCAAAACACCAGGAGGTCCAAAGTTTGCCCATGCCTGCCCTAAACAGTTCTCATGCCTGAGAATCACTACAAAGAAAACACAGTGTGGCTAGCTGGGCCTGGGAGTTTTGGCCACAAGTACATTTTCAGGCTTGAGCTGTGCAGGTGCTTGCAGACAGACAGACAGACAGACAGACAGAGAGAGAGAGAGAGAGAGAGAGTTGATGGAAGGTTTTCCACATGGACACCGAAAGACCATTTTGAATGTCTCTAAAAGGACATTATATGAGTCAGTGTAACTGATCTCATCATTGTAATTATGTTGTTCTGCATTACAAAGATTAAACTACTTGTTCTTTATTGACAATCTGCGTGGCATATTTTCTTTCTCTGGCAAGACAGTGTGTGGACTGATAAAACGTGAACTACGCATGATTTTCATTACGCCAACAAAATTTACATTGGTTCCTACCCACTCTGTCAAAATACTCCTCTCTGAATATGGGATCCTTGCTGACAAGGATTTGGTGCAACTTTTTCAACTACGACTCCCAGAATTCCTAGTCAGAATTGCTTTGCTTATTTGATAAAGTAGACATTTGACCAACGCTTATTGTTAGAAATGATGGGCGTCTCCTTAATTCCACCTCTAAGCATGATTGTATAATTCACTGTTTCTCAGTACTAGGTCTTGAAAGGGGACAGCTTGGTTTGGGAACGTGTGGCAGCTTATTTGAGGCCATTTTCTTCCCCATTACTGAAATGCAGAAAATTGTTGAAAAGAAAAATAAGAAGAGACCAGATGCTTGGTTTTGAGAAAGAGCACATTCTTTTTACTTCTTCAGATTCCTGTTCATACTGCACATTTATTGAAGTATGATTCCACCTTAATGAGCATGACTTTATGCACTGGAATGAAGCGCCGAGGTTTGCAGTTCAGTTTAGTCCAAGGGACAACTTTTAGGCACAGCCATGTGATCATTTCTCTGTTTTGAGCTTCACCAAAGCTTGAAAAGTGACTTTCTGAAAGTCGTACATTTGTATTCTTTGTTACCGTGTTGAAAAAAATTAATTGTTCTTGCTTATTATTGTCTCTAGAAAGCAACTTGGGTTTTTTGTTTGTTTTATGAATTGTAACTCTTTATTACGTGTGCTTTTTATATAAAAATGTTAAGAGTTTAAAAGAGAATGGCATAGATTTAACAAATCCCTCTCAAAATGCCCTTGAAAGTCAAAAGAAAGCATTGCTCATTATAGGAAGCAAAAATAGTTCGTATTTGTTGTGCTACTTTTGAAATGCAAACTCATGATACATATGTTGCAAACTTAAACCCCTATTATTTGTAACTCATTACTTAAAATCTTCAGTGGGCAGTGGCAGGTACTCGCCTTTGTTGCTAAAGACATTTATTTTTCTTTACAAGGATTTAACTGTAAGCTGTAAGGAAGGTATTAATGCCGTACAACAGTGTTTCCCAACCTTTTTTGAGCCACGGCACACTTTTTACATTTACAAAATCCTGGGGCACACCACCAACCAAAATGACACTCTAACACAGTAATACAATACATATAGTTAATATGTTTTTAAATGTATTTATACACTCAGTATGAAAGCTGGGCCTGTTTCGATGAACACAACATAGATATCCTGGCAGGAATGGCAGAAAGACACAAACTTCCCACACAGAACTCCCATAACCAAGAGAAAATGCTATAAGTGTTTGGTGGGCATTGACCTTGAGTTTTGGAGTTGTAGTTCACCTATATCCAGAGAGCACTGTGGACTCAAACAATGTTGGACAAGAACAAAACCTGGCATGAATACTCAATATACCCAAATATGAACGCAGATGGAGTTCAGGGGAAATAGACCTTGACATTTGGGAGTTGTAGTTGCTGGGATTTATAGTTCCCCTACAATCAAAGAGCATTTTGAACCCCACCAATGATAGAACTGGGTGAAACTTCCCACACAGAACCCCCAGGAGGCAAGAGGAGGTCTCTACTTGGGGAAAGGGAGGCGGGCCTTCCCAATGCATGACGAGGGAGAGACCAAGTAGACAACGGGTGAGGAGGGGGTGTTTGTAATTTTGTGCCTTTATCGAGGTAGGTTTCTTAGAGGTTTTATACTTCAACACACTAGACTCCCCCCCCCCTCTCTCCTGGAGGTTCCAATTTCCCACGGCACACCTGATGATCGCTCACGGCACACTAGTGTGCCCCGGCACACTGGTTGGGAAACACTGCCGTACAACACTGACATATTTCTAGTTTTCTTCAGAGCTCTTCTTAAAATGGCTATTAGAAGTTATGTTTTTTCTTTTCACAATACATATGTTCGCGAAGAGACTATACTGTTTAGCCGGTATTGCACCACCTGTCATCCACCGAGAAGTAGCCGCCAATAATGAAAGGACCAAGGCAGTGATATCTCCCGCCCTTCCCCTGTTCAGATATCAGCCAGCATACCAACGCCTTAAATCAAGAAATAGTTTTCTAAGATCTACAGAGATACTTGCAGGAACACCTCAGCAAGTGAGAGTTCAAAAGTGGCAGGCTAAAACCCAGAACCTCAATCTATGGCTGATACCAGATGAGAGACTCCCCCCTGGACACACAGAAGACTGGGTGACTTGGAAGGCACTGAACAGACTGCGCTCTGGCACCACGAGATGCAGAGCCAACTTTAAGAAATGGGGCCACAAAGTGGAATCCACGACATGTGAGTATGGAGAAGAGCAAACCGCAGACCACCTATTGCAATGCAGTCTGAGCCCTGCCACACAGACAATGGAGGACCTTCTTATAGCAACACCAGAGACACTCCAAGCTACTGGTCAAAGGACATTTAGTATAATGCCAAGTTTTTAAACTTTGTTTGTGTTCTTAAATACATTACAACTGTACCCTTGGTTCACTTCTGATATGATAAATACATTTCTTTTCACCATTTTGAGAGGGATTCCAAAGCAAATATAGATATTTGGAAGCGGTGGGGATTGAGTGGGGTGATTAGGATAGGTTGAGGCTCCCTGCTTTTTATGGGTGAAGCTATCCAAAAGTATTGGGAAAGAAGTAGCTAAGTCTGTATTGTATTGCTGCTCAAGATATATGGGGGGTAATTTAAGGACATTTTAGACATTTTGAGCATATTTCCCCCCCATTCTCTTATCAAGCCTACGGAGTTCTCTGTCACCACTCTTTCCAAATAGTAATGACAATTTAGCAACAATTGATATGATGAGCTACTTTGAAAATAATACAATGAGTTGCTGAAATGCTAGTCATCATCCTTGCTGCAGATGAGCATCTGGGATGTTAGAAATAGAAAACTTCTTCAAGTCTCCACTAGTTATTTGTTTGTATATAATTCAGATTGCTTGCTGTATTGTGTGTGTGTGTGTTGGTGTGCAGTTTTCCTTAGCTCTATCTTGTGGGAGGGGCTTTAGGCCATGTGATCTGATCTAGGACTATTCAGGACTCAGACTCCATTTTAGAATTAGTATGCTTTCAGACGCCAGTAAAAACAGTACAGTTTAGAAGCCAGTAGAAACAGAATGCCTTAGGAAGACAGAGTCTGTTAGACTCTCAGACTGGAGAGATGCTTTAGACTTTGGACTGTTGAGATCCTAAGAACGATGCCCTGTGCTACCTGCACAGGGCATCTGTAACTGGATTGATATGCAATGTATCTGTATGCTGAATACATAAAGTTTGTGAGAAAACCAACTATGTTATTTTAAAGAAATCTACTTATTTTTGGTTTCTTGAGAGCATGATTTAAAACAAGATGTTTTAAGGGGGAGTAGATGTTTTTGGGCCACTGAAAGAGCACTTCTGGAACTCTGCTATACATGTATGTTTTTATGCATTGGCATATATTTGTCCCTAAAAGTTAAAAAAGATAGCTATGTATATCAGTTTAGCAGCCAAGAAATCTAATTGCCTTGCATGAATCCTAGTGGATATTATTTACCATTAAGAAGAAGGTTGACTCAAGCAAGTTTTTATTTCTTCTCAGGGAGATTCCTGGTTTTCCCAAATGGTAATGAATGCCATTTTCCAAAAGGTTATGGAGATAACCAAAAGTTTTTGATTTCTAACAAGGTCATGCCTTTCAAAAAATGGGAGTAGCCTAAGGCAGTGTTTCCCAACTTTTTTTGAGCCGCAGCACACTTTTTACATTTACAAAATCCTGGGGCACACCACCAACCAAAATGACACAAAATGACACTCTAACACAGTAATACATATAGTTAATATGTTTTTAAATGTATTTATACACTCAGTGTGAAACCTGGACCTGTTTCAATGAACACAACATAGATATGACTTCCTCTCACATATTCTATCATGTCTTCTCTCAGCCTTCTCTTCTTCAGGCTAAGCATGCCCAGCTCTTCAAGCCACTCCTCATAGGGCTTGTTCTCCAAACCTTTGTGAAATTTCACCCTGAGTGAAACTTGCTTCCAGTTAACTATGGATGTCATGAATCTGTTATAAACAGTTCCTTGGGGGGGGGGGTAGGGACTCTTGAAAAATCCAGTAAAATAGTTTTAAAAACCCACATTTCCAAGCGGAGAGGCTCAATTTGTTTCTTGGAAACCTGTGAGGGGCCTGCTAGGAGGGGGGAGAGTGCCAATTTCCCACGGCACACCTGATGATCGCTCACGGCACATTAGTATGCCACGGCACACTGGTTGGGAAACACTGGCCTAAGGGGGAAAAAACTTCCAAACCTCAACTTGCTAAGACAAAAAAACAACTCTTGGGTTGCAACATACCTTTCTGAAACAGGAAAGGAATACAAAAGAAAAGCTTCTTTAAAAGATCAAGAACTAGACAGGTTCAACCATCAATGTTTGCTCTGCCCAGGCCATATATAATGCAAGTATATGTGTTATTAATGTGCCTTATATATCAGTGAAGGAAAAATCTTCCCTTTATCTCCAATTGCTTTCTTGCTCTCTCTGTAGTTCTTACAACTTACGAATTTAATGCAGAATTTCAGAGTCTGCATACTAAGATCATGAGATACAAGCGCCTGCAATCATGTTCTCCAAAAGATGGTATAATTATGGAATGGGTCAAAGAAGGATTGAACCAGTGACTAAACACAGGGAGAGCTGGATTGAAAGATGTCTGTATAATTAGCTTGCTACATTCCTCTTGATTATTTCCCAAGAGCCTTGGGATATATTTTATTATTAATAATAACTTTTCTATAACTCATTCCACCCTGAAGAAGCCTAGAGCGCTTTACATACTTTACAAACTAATTAGGCAGATTCGGTCTCACTTACAGTGCATTTTCAAATAATAACAACAGCAGCAACAACAAGAAGCCTACGGAAGTGAGCAAATTACTCCAGAATTACACCCTCTGAATGTAGACAGAATCTCTTCTGGCCTATTCCTTTCTTTGTGTTTTCTTTTTTCATTCTTCTAAGAAGATGAAGATGGTAGTCAAGAGAGAATTGCCATTTTTCACTGTCACTTCTGCTCTATTGGGATTTGCAAGGTTTTGTATTATTTCAGCCCACAGACAACAATGGGGAATAAGGGATGAACTCCCTCATTCACAACTGAAATATGCCCTTGTGAGTATAGCAGTAGTTCCGAACCTGTGGTCCGTGGACAACCTGTGGTCCACAAGAACTAAAATATGGTCCACGACCTCACCATTATTAGACCACTGCAATGAGAAAAACTGATCTCACAAACCCTCTTATGGTGCCATGGCTTATTAAATGTGGTTTTCTGTGGGTGAGCAAATGGCATATGTTCTGTGTCAGAAACTACAGCTGATGTGATCTATCCAATGCAATTTTCTGAATCAGCACCCCAAATAACCAAACTGAATCTAAAGTTGACCAAAAACAGATTTGTAACCCTTTTGGTACTAATCTTGGAGAATGGTCCCTGGTCAAAGTGGTCCCTGGTCAAAAAAAGGTTGGGAACCACTGGTGTATAGGATCCGATCTTGGAAAAGTTACCTTTTTGGACTGCAACTCTCTCAATTTGTGAGTGAGTCTGTCCCTAGTAGCCACATTGACAGGAAGCTTCTGGACATTGTACTCAGAAAAGTAACTACACTATGCTCTAATTAAGTCCAGCCAAAATGTTAATGCAAACTTTCATATTCTTCCCAAAACTTTGTCAATGTATGGCACTCAAGCCACTTCCAATTTTCATTTTGAAACAAAAAATTGCCAATCTCTAGCTTCAAAAATCCAGCAGCTGTCAGGAATAGCGGCCAATACAGCACTATTACAATATCTGAAAAATTTCCTTTGTGAAAATGTCAGGTAGAGGTTTTCTTAATAAGAGCTAATGGCTGACAGATATAGCTATACTGACTGAGAGATACAGGGAGTTGGAATTTTAAAAGGTAACCCTGCTTGGAACCCAGTAGTGTAACTGTCTGCTTCCTCATTTGGCCATTTCAGAAGTTTCCCAGTATTCATGTTAAACCTTATCCATAGGATCTTCTTTTCCAATAATTCTGCCTGGGTTAGAATTTGGAAAAATTATGTGCCGAGAGAAATTCCCAATAAACAATATCTAATATACTATATGCTCCATACACTTTGCTGTGGGGTTCCCCAGGGGGGCAATCCTGTCCCCTCTATTATTTAACATCTATGTCCGACCACTTGCTCGGCTGGTCCGTAGCTTTGGGCTGGTGTGTCACCAATATGCTGATGACACCCAGCTCGTTCTGGGGATGGAGGGCAGGCCCGGAACCGTACCCGATAATTTCCATCTATGCCTTGAAGCCGTTACTGGATGGCTGCGAGCCAGTAGGTTGAAGGTGAATCCAGCTAAGACGGAGATCCTGTGGTTGGGTCGTCCGGGTGGGGTGGAGATCCAGCTTCCTTCCTTGGATGGCGTGACACTATGTCCGTCGTCGACAGTTACAAGTCTTGGTGTTACTCTGGACTCTCGACTGACAATGGAGACACAAGTCTCTGCCGTCAGTCGAGTTGCCTTTTTCCATCTCCGACAGGCGCAGAAGCTGGCTCCCTACCTCTCCCGCCACGACCTAGCCACAGTGGTCCAAGCCACGGTCATCTCAAGATTGGACTACTGTAATGCTCTTTACGTTGGTCTTCCTTTGATGGAGATCCGGAAATTGAAGCTGGTCCAGAATGCGGCAGCTCGCCTTTTGGCTGGTGCTTCTAGGTCCAGCCACATAACACCTATCTTACACGAGCTGCACTGGCTCCCAGTGGAGTGTCGGATCACTTTCAAGGTGTTGGTTTTAACCTTTAAGGCCTTGAACGGTCTGGGGCCAGTGTACCTTAAGGACCGCCTCATCTCATACTGTCCTACTAGGCCACTGCGGTCAGAGACTGAACTCCTGTTGGAGGTTCCCTCCTTCAAGAGATTCCATCTTGCGTCCACAAGGAGGAGGGCCTTCTCCGTAATCGCCCCTAGCCTCTGGAATGCATTGCCTCCGGATGTCCGGGTCATTTCTGACCTTATGACATTCCGGATGGTGTGTAAAACGCTCCTCTTCCAACACGCTTTTGGGGAATAAGATGGCAGATAGCCCATAGTGGTACGCCATTTTGTGCTTAACTGTGTTGGGTCATTTTATTGTGTTTTGTGATTTTATTGTGTTTTTACTGTGTTTTTAGGGCATTTTAGTACTTGTTATTTATGCACATTTTGTAAGTCGCCCCTAGCCACACCGGGAGTGGCGACTCACAAGCATGAAATAATAAATAAATAATAATAAAATTGTGATACTATTCTAAACACTATGGCTCCATCCTATAGGATCCTAGGGGTTGTAGGTTTTCAGGATCTATCTAGGAAGGTCTAGTGCAGTAGTCACACTAAGGTGAGGGAGTAGCAATTCTCAAAATTAACACTGCTAATTTTTCCACATAATGTATAAATCAAATGTCACAAGAACTGTCTAGGACAGTGTTTCTCAACCTGGGGGTCAGGACCCCTTTGGGGGTCACAAGGGGGTGTCAGAGGGGTCACCAAAGACCATGAGAAAACACATTATTTTCTATAGCTCATGGGGGTTCTGTGTGGGAAGTTTGGTCCAACTCTATCATTGGTGGGGTTCAGAATGCTCCTTGATTGTAGGTGAACTATAAATCCCAGTAACTCCCAAATGTCAAGGTCTATTTTCCCCAAACTCCACCAGTGTTCGCTTTTGGGCATCTTAACTATTCGTGCCAAGTTTGGTCCAGATCCACCATTGTTTGAGTCCACAGTGCTCTGAACTGAACTGAACTTTATTATTTATGAGTCGCCCTTCACGTTTGTGCTCCGGGCAACTTACACAACTAGCGATTAGAATATTAAAAATATTAAAATATTAAATGGTTAAAATACTAAAATATCAGACTCGGTGAATTCTGAGTCGCTGGTTCCATGTTATGCGTAGGCTTTCCTGAATAGCCATGTCTTAAGTGCCGCCAAGAACTGGGGCAGGTCGAGGGAGGCTCTTTGGTCTGGCGGCAGAGAGTTCCACAGGATGGGGATGTAGGTGAACTGCAACTCCCAAACTCAAGGTCAATGTCCACCAAACCCTTCCAGTATTTTCTGTTTGTCGTGGGAGTTCTGTGTGCCAAGTTTGGTTCAACTCCATCGTTGGTGGAGTTCAGAATGCTCTTTGATTGTAGGTGAACTAAAATCACCCCCCACAATCACACCATTATTCAAACTTGGGTGTATGAGGTATTTGTGCCAAATGTGGTCCGGCGAATGAAAATACATCCGATATTTTACATGATGATTCATAACAGTAGCAAAAGTTATGAAGTAGCAATGAAAATAATTTTATGGTTGGGGGTCACCACAACATGAGGAACTGTATTAAGGGGTCACGGCATTGGGAAGGTTGAGAAACACTGGTCTAGGACATGGGTGGCCAAGCAACATTAGAGTGTGATCAAGGTAGCAAGAATTATCAATAAGAAAGAATACACAAGCTAGGAAAAGCTGGAGCAATTTGCTTTTTTTTTTTTTTTTGGACTTACTGGGAAAGGTGAGATTCTGCGCCTTCTCTTCTCTCCCACAAGTCCATTGAGTACAAACTACTCCAGCTCCTATTGTCCTTCCCCCATGGACGAGGAATTGTGGCCCAAAAACATCTGGATAACCACATGTTCTACAGCCCTGCATTTACTTTGAAGACAGAGACATCCCTCTCTTCATTTAGAGGAGTGTGTTGGGTCTTTATATAAAAAGAAATAGAAAATGCAAAATGTACATAAAACAGGGAAGGCAGCTATATGAAGGATGAGGCCAATTTTCTATTGCCAGCCCTCACAATAAGCAATTTCCCCAAAACATACCCAAATATCACTTTTCCCTTGATTTTATCTCCAAAATAGCAACATTGTGCATTACTTCTGGAGTCGAAATGGGTGAAGAGAAGATATTTGAGATAGAATGTTTTAAAAGCATTCGACTGGAAAAGCAGCTTTTGAAGAGACTTTGAAAATGATATACATTGACTCCAAAATGATTCCAAAAATTTTCCACTCAAACATGATTCCAATTTTTATTTTTATTTTTACAATTTGACAGTATTGGTACCTTTGAGAGATTGGTAGAGGCCACAAAAGTGGGAACTAGAGATTGCGTATGGCCTATGGACCTTACTTTCCCCATCAGAAATACAGAGAAACACAAAGCATAGCATTAGAAAAAGGAAAAGATTGGGTTGCAATGGTAAAAACTACCCTAAAACAGTCTTCAAGGTTCACTAGGATTTAGGTGACACACCTTCTGGCCCTCCCTCCAAAATGACAGCCACAAGGGTATTCCGGTCCTCCAAAATATGCATAAACTAGGTGTTTTTTAAGCAGATGTTGGATGGCCATCTGCTGGGAGTGCTTTGATTGTGTGTTCCTGCATGGAAAGGGGTTGAACTGGATAGCTGTATGATTCTGTGGTTTAGCCCTTGAAGAGGTGGAATGTGCTCTTCTCTGTTGTAGATAATGCTGAGCTAGATGGCTTAACAATCTTACTTGGCATAAAGCAGCTTCCTGAGTCCTTATGTATATTTTGCGAAAGCTGCAAGAATGCTAAGTTTCCAGTTGTTTCCCCTTCAAAAGAAAGCAGCCCTGAGTACTGCTGACCCCATCACTTATTGCTACGCAGAGATGTGAGATGCATGTAACCACAGCTACAAAAGGAAACACCTCCAGGCTTCACCTGGGTTTTTTCCCCCTGACTTGCATTGTTACTCTGACTGCTTGGTTCATCTGTGTACCTTCTGCATTGACAACTTGGCACATTTTGACAGTGTCTTTGTCCAAACCTGCTATAAGCCACTAAAGCACCTGTCTGTCTGGTATACCTGGTGAGTGCCAACACATCAGTGATGCTAAAAGAACAATACTCTCCCCCTGCTCTGAATTTTCCATCCTCCCACAGTTGCTTAGCCAAAATGTGACACAATTATAGACTTGTTTGGGGAACAAAACAGCAGGAAGACTTCTTAGACAACTCTCGGCTCTCTCCCCCTTTTTATAAGATGTCACCTTTTTTATTCCTCCAACCTGTCTGTGGAAAATGTGTGAAGGCAGTATCTGAAATCATCAGTGGATTTGGAAGGGCATGGGGTAAACCAGGAGACACTGATTTGTCATGCCATATGTGATACAAAAACTAGTAGGGGGTGGATTAAAATCGATGCACAGCAGATTTAGCACAAATTGTACACATTATTTGATCTTGCCACACATAAAACTGGCTGCCATGCAACAAAGTGGATGTGGCTAATATTATTACCATGATCAAAACTGTAGTAGGCAACTTCATGGATTAGGAGAGCATCAATTAAACCTGATTGGTGAAGGTAAACACTATCTGTTTTGCAGAAGGGTAATCTATATTATGGGTTGTTGTGAGTTTTCTGGGCTATATGGCCATGTTCGAGAAGGATTCTCTCCTCAGAGGTTGTAATGCCTGCCGTAGATGCAGGCAAAACATCAGGAGAGAATGCTTCTAGAACATGACCATATAGCCTGGAAAACTGACAACAACCCAGTGATTCCAGGCATGAAAGACTTCAACAATCTATATTATGTCTCTTTCACTAAAACCAAGACAGAGGACTGTTTTGCATGATACAATTACATTAATATGGTTCTGCCTTTACTACCATAGCAGCATCCTATGAAATCCTAGGGTTTGAACTATGGTGAGGGACTAATGCTCTCTGGCTAAGAACCCCAAATATCCACCTAAACAGCATAGCCCTATACCTCATTTTTATTGTCAGAAGCGACTTGAGAAACTGCAAATCGCTTCTGGTGTGATAGAATTGGCTGTTTGCAGGGATGTTGCCCAGGGGACATCTGTGGGAAGCATCTCTCATATCCCTGCATGGGGAGCTGGGGCTGACAGATGGGAGCTCACCCCGTCTCGCAGATTCGAACCGCCAACTTCAGGTCAGCAGTTTAGCCAGTACAAGGGTTTAACCCATTGTACCACTGCGGCTCCTCCTAATAATAATAATAATAATAATACACTTTATTTATATTCTGCTCTTCTCACCCCGAAGGGGACTCAGAGCAGATTACAGGTACACATACTTAGCAGACAATCCCTGCCGTTTCCACAAACACACATATAGACGAACAGAGGCAAACTCTGCCCACCAGGGGGAGCTGACATACTCATCTCTCAGCGTTCCCAGTGTCCCTTGTTGTTCCTACCGCATTCTTCAGCGTTCCTGGAGTTCTTTAATGGCCTCATAATTCAGTCAAAATTTGCCTCCCCATTTAATGTGGTACCTTTATCTCCTACTTGACAGATGCAACTGTCTTTTGGGCTGCAAAGGTCGACAGCAGGCTACACTTAAAAGTCGAGCACCCACCTCGACCCGGGCAGGCCGCAAACTCATGGCCTACTGGTCAGAGAGATCTTATGCAGCTGACACTTAGCCAGCTGCGCCACATTCCCTGTGCGCAGACCTCATGGAATTCCTAGACCTCAAGGAATCGCTCCATAGCAGTTAAAGAGGAATCATGGCACTATAATTATTTGGTGTGGAAAGTCACGATGTCTTCGTGTGGATGAGCACTTCTAGGGGGGATAGGTGGCATTTGCACTCTGCAACAGACTGCATTTCATGGTTTTCAGTTCAAAATCACTCTCAGCATTGCCATAGTGAAAGTTGGAGACAGCTCCTATACCTTTAATGGCTATGTAGAGGCAGAAGTTTCAGCAGCTATTGCTTGCTTTTGTTGTTGTATGCCTTCAAGTCTTATCCTACTTATGGTGTTACCTGGTTTTATAACAAGCAACACCTGCTGAAATTCTGTATAATTGTAACCGATGAAGGTATAGGATCCCTCTCCAGTCTTCACTTTGGCAACCCTATTCCGAGATGTCTTCTCTTTGCAAGAACATCCAAATGGTTTTCAGCCAATTTTGGCTACCTTTCATGGCTGGAATTCAAGAGGTGCACATAGATATGTTTTGAGTGTTACCACCACTCCAAACAATGGGTTCAAACACTTTAGAGATGAATTTTCACCCAGATACATTTTTTAAAAGTACGTTTTAGGAGTTTTCAGTAGACTTGGGAGTGGCCCAAAAGAAGTGGAGGGCTCGCATTAGTTACAGAACATCCTACATCCCTGTCTTAAAGATGCATTAAAGCATGTGCATACTAGCAAGGATCTGCCACTTCACAAGATACAAACACTAGGAGCAAATCCTGCAAGGAATCTAGATGCAATTCCCCCCTGTATCTGTTCTGGTAACTGTCGGAGCTTCAGAGGGCGTCTCCTGGATTCACTGGACTTACGATCTGGATCCCCGAATCTGCCATCTGGGTTATCTGGACCACAATCTTATCTCTTGGATCTGGGTCCATAACCACTGTCAGGATTAGGTATGTTCCAGGTAATTAGAAGGACCAAAAATCACAGCCATAGATCTTCTAAAAACTGCTTTATTAAAATTAAGACTCCTATGGGATCTAATAAAGTCACATGGAAGATGAGATGTTAATCTCACTACAGAATCAACCACAATGCCATTACCCATTTTCAAGAAGTTATTGTTGTTTTCTGTTTTTGTAGTAATACCGCTAGCACAAAATACACTTTTGGCATTTGATAAAGGTGATTGTGATGTAATAATAAATCTATTAGCATTTTGTGTATCATGCATTTTGTTACCATGGGATCCCAGAATATCAACAGAACAGACTATTCTGGGCTCTTTCATACTACACGCTATGGACCCAGTTCTTTACAATCCTGGGATTTGTAGTTTAGGAAATAGTATTTTGAATTCTCTGTCCTAGCATATTACCCAGTTACATAGGAATCCCCGGTGGCACAATGGGTTAAACCCTTGCGCCGGCAGGACTGAAGACCCGCAAATCGAAGGTTAAAATCTGGAGACAATGTAGATGAGCTCCCTCTGTCAGCTCCAGCTCCCCATGTGGTGACATGAAAGAAGCCTCCCACAAGGATGGTAAAACATCACAACATCTGGGTGTCCCCTGGGCAACATCCTTGCAGACGGCCAATTTTCTCACACCAGAAGTAACTTCCAGTTTCTCAATTCACTCCTGACATGGGGGAAAAAACATTTACATATCCCAGAATTTTACAGTTAGTGGAATCGTTGGTCATATTTAGTTTAATTGTGTGGCATAAAAGATACCCTAGAACCGAGTACCACATAATAATAGATGCATGAGTGTGAAATTCCCATGTTTTATTTAGTTCTGTGTACATTGTGGGATTCTACAACAACAACATGCTATGTGTTTATATGCCACCATCTGCTTCTTTATCTGCAGCCTGGTTCTTTATGTGAGCTCTGTATTCAAACACAAGCAGTATTGGCATGTTCAATGGTGAAGCGACTGCTCTCAGATTTTGAGATGGTGCTGCTCTTGAAATGCAATTTACAGGGCAGAAGTTTGGATAATTCTGCATTCTCCAATATTGCCCCATATAAACACATTTTTTCCTATTTGTTTGAGTGTGATGCATACTAAAAGCATCATAGTTCATACCCCTCCTTCCAAATAAACCATTCAAAGCTATTTCAAAGCCACGAGGAGTCTGTAAGAACCCCACTGAAGTGCCAATAACTTGCAAAGGCTCAGCTGTCACATATTTGAACACAAAACCCGAATAAATGATGGAGCCTCCAACTTCTGAAAAATCTGAAGATCAGCACATGATAAGTTTTTGTTGCTCTTTCAGCAAAGAGATAATGTGTAGCACCTTTTTTTCTTTTTAACCAGTTTTCCCTTTTTTTAAAGCAAATTTTCTGTTTTACTTGCTCCATTTTTCTTTTCATAGTACAGATACATCTTTTTTTTTGTTCCTCCAGAAATTTGATATATGATGGATTGGATACAGGTTTGGTCACATTTAAAGAAGGATCATTACAATATGTGGAATTTAAGTTAGTCAATGGGTCTGTTCTAAGTCCGGAGCTATCCAAAGAAAAAATGCAGGTACCCTGGTACCATTTGAAAACAGAGAAAGCCATATTCTCTGGCTAACCAATACCAATACTTGAACTACAGCATTATAACAAAAAGAATTGTTGTCATTTTTCCAATTTGCTAAGCTTGAAGACACCATATCCAAGGCTTAGTCCAAACATGGAGGCAAACTTCACTGTTATGAAGGGTACTAAAATCCAGAGGTGCCTATCTGCTTCTAAATGAAGTAACTAGCATTCACTTCTGTGAAACTGTGAAAGAGAAGTGGCAAAGGAGCAATGGGCATTAGGCAGGAAAGGGAAAGCACACTGATTAATTCTTGATCTCTTAATTATGTTTGATTTAATACATATATTGTTCCCTTTTTTAAAAACAATTGAGGCAGCTTCTAGGGAAAACAGAGCTCAAGCAAAAGAAATCCAGTTAAAACAACTTTGGCACAAATGTGTCAGCCATTTCAAACATGTTTGAACTAATGCAGGCTGAGAACTCAAGAACCTCTAAATGGTTTTTGGTTTTTTTGTTTTTTACTACATCAGCCAGAAAAACTTAGTTAGTGAGTCCATTCTAGCTAGAAGGATCCTAGACTTTGCAATCCAAAAATGAGACTTGTGAGTAGGTTTAATGGAAGTTGAGTATTTGATGTAATATTCATAGAATCATAGAATCAAAGAGTTCGAAGAGACCTCATGGGCCATCCATTCCAACCCCCTACAAAGAGGAATGAAAATCACATTCAAAGCACCCCCGACAAATGGCCATCCAGACTCTGTTTAAAGGCTTCCAAGAAAGGAGCCTCCACCACACTCCAGGGCAGAGAGTTCCAATGCTGAACAGCTCTCACAATTAGGAAGTTCTTCCTCATGTTCAGGTGGAATCTCCTTTCCTGTACTATGAAGCCATTGATCCATGTCCTAGTCTCCAGGGCAGCAGAAAACAAGCTTGCACCCTCCTCCCTATGACTTTCCCTCACATATTTACACATGGCTATCATGTCTCCTCTCAGCCTTCTACAGGCTAAACAGGCCCAGCTCTTTAAGTCGCTCCTCATAGGGCTTGTTCTCCTGACCCTTGATCATTTCTCTGGACACATTCCAGCTTGTCAACATCTCCCTTCAATTGCAATGTCCAGAGTTGGACACAGTGTGATTCCAGGTGTGGTCTGACCAAGGCAGAATAATCCAAAATCCTAATTTCCAGCATTCTCTGGGAGAATATATGACAGTTGAATCAATTTCAAATCATTGTAAATATGTGCAGAGATGTGCTCTTAAGACCACACAGTATCTTTTTATTACTTTTAGCAAAGTTTGTATATACTTTAACCCACCCCCCAAAAAACCTAACTCTGACTAAATTAAACATAAATCCTGCATATAACTGAAGTTGTGATTAACATGTTCCATTCTTTTCCTTGGTCCTACTCATTACATTCAGTCCTGTGAAAGTGCTGGAATTAAACAGGGCAGCTCTGTCATAAGAGTCAATTGAGATTTTAAAATGGGGAAATGGTCCTTCATGATTTGGCAGACTCCATTGGAAAGGCCCCCAGTGAGTCATCGAGTCCAACCCTCCATACCAGGACAAGACATCCTATACCTAATGAACCTTCCCGTCTATCCTTTCCTGGAAAACTTCCAGAGAACAAGCTTCTATCATCGCTTTGCATTGCTGAAACAGAATTAGAATATTTTCCTGCAGTATCTTAGCTGTGTTTCCAGACCTTCTATCCATATGTAAGATGATGGTTTGTGTTTCAAAACAAATGGCATTATAAATTACATATTCAAGGTATAATGGGAATGTTGTTATAAGCTGTTAACAATGTGTCAATGACCATGCCCTCTATCAAACCACCATGTCCCTTGGCTCCCCTCATCTTTAGCAATTGCACATTCATAATTAAAAAGAGACAACCTGATATTGCAGATTGGGGAAAAAATGTGTGTGTGTGTGGATTACCAGTCTGAGTCACTGCAGGGTGGAGGATTCTGAGAGTTGTAGTTCAAAATATAGCTTTGGAAAGCACTATCCGACACACAATACTGCTCAGCTCACGGGTCATGAAAAGGAACTTCCATTGGAACATGGTGCCTATTCATGCAGCACTTTAGTTTTAATTTTTCGTCCACAAACCCCAGAGGGCCAACAACCATGTTAGCAAAGATGCAATTGATATCACTCGTCCCATAAACATTACTCCTTAGAGCATCTCTCAAAATTCCCCAGCTATGTTGACTGGAAGCTTCTGGGAGTCCAAAAAGGGTCATACCTTATCCATCTCTGATTGCGTTATCTATTTATCCATCTATATGTGTATTAAAATATTTATGTCCCACCCTCCACCATGGATTTCACAATAGCGTAAAATACAAGCAACTTACAACACATCCAGATTAAACCCACAAATATCTGTGAACTAGCTCAGATGGACAAAATGTCTATGCCGATCAAGGAGAAATCTTTTATGAACTTCAAGAAAGATTGAGACTTGTTTATTGCAATACCAATGGAAGCAAATGTCAACTGTGGGGTTTATAATTAGATGAATGTTATTAAGAGTGGAAGTGTGACTATATAGTACTACTAGCTGTACCCAGCCACACATTGCTGTGGCCCAGTCTGCTTAAATGGAAAAGAAAGAAAAGAGAAAGAGCTGGTTTCTAATATATGTAATTTCATAATGCTTGTGGGTATATAGTATTTTTGTTGTTCCATTGTCTGTGAAATAATAATAATAATGGTGTAAATAATAATAATACTGGCCCATATAATCTATATAATAATACTGATGCATATAATAATTATAATAATAGCAATTATACTGGTCTATATAATAATGATCAGTGTGTTTTGGGGAAACCCTTTCCTTTCCTTCCCTCCTATCTATCTCTCCCTTCCTACCATTAAATCCTTCCTTCCTTCTGAGTCTCCAATCTTCCTGGAGGTGCAGGCGTGAGGTGGTGCCAGGCAAGGCCAGGCAGGGCATGAGGCTATGAGAGCCCGGGGCTTACGCTGGGCGTACCTCCTTGCATGCCTCCTTCCCTCCCTCCCCTGGGCCCATGCACCACCTGTCACCCCAGCCTGGATTTTCCTACCTGCCCTGCTGCCCTTTTCCCACTCTTCTCTACTCCAGATGGACAAAATGTCTATGCCGATCAAAGAGAAAAAAGAGACAACCTGATATTGCAGATTGGAAAAAAATATGTGTGTGTGGTGGCGACCAGGCCACAGATCCCTAATGGCGGCTCCGGCCTTGATGGGGTTGCTTCGTGATGTGTTGCTTGGATGCCCAGCAAATGGCACTGTTTTCTGATATCAAGCATGTTTTTACCTGTCACAGGTGTAACATATATATAATAGTAGGTATGAGACCACATAAAAACATTCACCTGTTCAAAAGCTATGTATCTAAATTTCGAAGCAATCAGTGAAGTATTTTGGGAGATTTGAGGTTATTCACAAACTGACATTTATATTTTTATTTATATAGATGTAAAGTGAGTAGAAAAATGAGTAATAAAAATCAATAGACACCGAGTGAGGTTTGTAGAATTGTCTCTATAGTTCTGTAGTTGTGTGTTTGCAGGTTAGTGTGTGCATGTTAATGTAGGTATGTGTTTGGTTGGTGTGTTGGTTTTTTATTTATTTAATTCTGTAGTATTTTGTAGTAGTTGCATAGATTTATAAAATATGTGGGTTTTGTATTATTCCTACTCTTACACATGGCTGTATCTGCAATATACAGTTAGTGTAGATCCATATAATACAGTTTAAACTGCAATGAACTTCATTATATGGGTCTACACTGACCATATTATGAGGTTCAAACTGCATTATACGGCAGTGTAAATGTTTTCTTTATTTCTAAATAAAAATTAATTTTAAAACCACAAATATTTGATGCAAGGTAAGTACGTTTAAAAAAAACATGTACAAGTGCACCTGGAAGGAAGTGAATCCTAAAAGGCATTATTTAAAAGCTGTATTTTGGTTTGGTACAAGGAAGAAACCAATATTTAAGCTTCAAGGTCTCAACCCATCCTAAGTTATTGTCAGCCCTTCACATTCAGTTTAAAAACAAAATTGTAGCCAGAGGTTTAGAATAAATATGCACGTTATGGCACTGTGCAATTTAAAGGGCCTTTCAGAGCACCAAAGCAAACCAATGCTGGTTAATTTCTTTCACAAGTCTGTGGTCTACTGAGCGTGGGTATTGCCGTGTGGGTGTATTTGTCATAAAATGTGTTTGTCATCTTAACAGTACGTTCTTCAGCTGGCTCATACACATGATTAGCAGCATGGCCAGCTTTTCAGGAAGAATGCTTCCTTTACTACGGTATCAGCCTGCACAACATTTCTCGATAATGTGAGTTAACATTTCATAGCTATGGAAAATACTGCCAGCATTTCTAATGAATGGGCTACCAGCCTTACCAATAGGAACTATAGACGTTAATGTTGACCGTGTCAAGTCTTTACTTATGATATACTCAGGAGAGTTGAAGCACAGTTCGTAAAAGTGGGATTAGCAACACAATGTGCCAGTGTTCTCTGGCCACTGAACATACCCAAATATACATTCAGCTGTTTTTGAAGTTGCTCCTTTCTTTATGGTTTTTCAAAACAAAAAAGCAATGCTTTGCAACTTTCCTAACCTTGCCAATTATTCTCCCTTGAGCATTAATGGGGCCATTTTGGCTGTGTTAGGAATGACCAACGCCAGAACATCAAAAACTGAGGAAATATTTCCATAAGCACTGTGGTTCTCAAGGCAGGTTGTAGAACACGGTTGGGAATATATACCCCTGCATCTTTTGATGGGACTACCATTCTCATCACCTTCACCAATGGCTATGCTAATTGTGATGGCACGCCTGAACCTTTGGGAAAACTATATTGTCTGGCTTTACTCGGGGGCTATCTGATACTTCTGTTAAGATTAAGGCCCTTTAACACATAGGCACTTTAGGCAAGGTGAAAAGATAACCAAAATGAAACAAGATGAATAAAGGGTTAACTCCGCCTAGGACTATCATAAGGTAACTTAAAACAATATATTACAAAAGTAGATCTTGCTGGTTGCAGTCATCTTTGTGGGGTCTTTGAAAGTCTGTCTTACCTCTGGTGCAAAGTGATGGATTACAAGTAGTTGCTTATAAACTGTCTTAATCTTCTTTCCTGTGAAGCTTAGGCTGGCCAAAAGCTACTGTTGTCCTTTGGACTGTTGGTATAAAAATACTACTAAATGCAGCAGGTGCTAAGAATGTCTTTTTGGATTACTTGGGCCCAAGATTCCAGACAATATCCAAGCCCCTAGTGACTGGAGAAAAGGGAGGACTCCAGCAAGAGAGTTCTATACAGGAAAATGGAATAGACCAACTAAGATTGGCTTCTGGGGCAGGGGGTTTAAGCTCCACCAAAAAACTAATACACCATTGGGAAAACCTATAAACAGGGGGAACTGAAGCAGAGGAGAGGAAAAGGTAGAACTAAGATTTCACACTAACAAGGTCTGACTGAAACGGCAGAAAACCTAAGGAGAGACACGTGCTCTCAAGATCCACCGTAATTCAATATATAACCAGCAATCCTTTTCGAAAAATATTAAAATACAGTCAGCACTCAATATTCATGGATTTTCTATCCACAGATTCAACCATCCACAGCTTGAAAATATTTTTTTAAATCCAAAATCCACACTTGGAATTCTGTGTCCAATTCTGGGCACCACAATGGAAGGGAGATGTTGTCAAGCTGGAATGGGTCTAGAGGAGGGTGACTAAAATGATCAAGGGCCTGGAGAACAAGCCCTATGAAGAGTGGCTTAAAGAGCTGGGCATGTTTAGCCTGCAGAAGAGAAGGATGGGAGGAGACATGATAGCCATGTATAAATATGTGAGGGGAAGTCATAGGGAGGAGGGAGCAAACTTATTTTTTGCTGTCCTGCTGACTAGGACGTGGAACAATGCCTTCAAACTACAGGAAAGGAGATTCCACCTGAACATTAGGAAGAACTTCCTAATAGTGAGAGCTGTTCAGCAGTGGAACTCTCTGCCCCAGAGAGTGGTATAGGCTCCTTTTTGAAGGCTTTTAAACAGGCTGGATGGCCATCCGTCGGGTGTGCTTTGAATGCAATTTTCCTGCTTCTTGGCAGGGGGTTCTTGCACTGGGTGATCCATGATGATTCCAACTCTATGATTCTATGAAAAAGGAAACCATGGTTTGTCACTTTATATAAGGGGACAAGTTTCATTATGCCATTGTATATAATGCGCTTTGAGCATCCGTGGATTTTGTTATTATAGGTTCTTGAAACCAAACCATAATGGATACTAAAGGTCCATTGTGCTGAATTCTTGTGGACTTCTCCTAGAAGTCTTCAGGATTTCTAGTCTAATCTATAGTAATTGTAGAATTGAAGCTGACATTGTTATTTCTTGAGTATTTGAATATTGGCAAATAGCTACAGCGTTGTTGCTTTTCCTCTTATTTGCCTCTTAAGAGATTTTCATTATCAATGTATTCCCCTTAGCAATTTATTTCTTCTCTGTCTTGGTTCATTTGGGACCCTCTCCTTCTTATTTGTGCATCTATACTAGAAATGCATCGAACACCCCAAACTGAATATTCGTGTCACCTTAAATGACTTCAAGTACAGTACGTTTCAAATGGAATCCATTTGGCACAATTTCAGCAGTGAGGGAGCTACATGTATGATCCAAAGATGAGAAATGTTACATTCTAGAACTATAATGCCAGAACTCACTCTCTCATACTGGCTCAGGAATTCTGAGAGTTGCATTCCAAAACAATTTTCACAAGGTCTACTATGACCCTGTCTGTGGTAGGGTTGAAATTCTTCACTGAGGGTTCATCTACACACTGTAGAATTAAGGCAGTTTGAATTCTCCAGTGTAGTTGCACCCTTAGTTTCCTCTCAAAAGAAGCATTGAGGAATTTCAGCCATCTTTTTCAATCATTTTTCAAATAATTTCAAATATGCTTCCCATCCAGAATCTGTAGTGTTTCAGTATACAGGTTGAGGTTTCTTTATTCAGAATTCTGAAATTCAAAATATTCAAAAATTCAGAATTGTCCATACAAGTGGCTGAAGTAGTGACACCTTTGTTTTTTGATAGCACAGTGTACAGCAGCTCTTTCATTCAGAAAATAATTAAACCTATCATGTACAAAATTTCCTTTGGGATTCTGTGTGTGTGTGTGTAACAAAAATGAATTGGCTCCCATCTTCAAAATATCTCATTACATACATATATGCAAATTTGGGCCCTCCGATGGCGCAGTGGGTTAAAAAACTGAGCTACTGAACTTGCTGACCAAAAGATTGGCGGTTCAAATCTAGTACGTGTGGTGAGCTACCGCTGTTAGCCTCGGCTTCTGCCAACTGAGCAGTTTGAAAACATGCAAATGTGAGTAGATCAATGGGTACCATTTCGGCGGGAAGGTAACAATGAATGCTCCATGCAGTCATGCCAGCCATATGACCTTGGAGGTGTCTATAGACAATGCCAGCTCTTTGGCTTAGAAATGGAGATGAGCACCACTCCCCAGAGTCGGACACAACTAGACTTAATATCAGTGGAAAGCTTACCTTAACTTGCTTATGCAAATATGAGTAAAAGGTAAAGATAAAGGTTTTCCCCTGACATTAAGTCCAGTCATGTCCGATTCTGGGGGTGGTACTCATCTCCATTTCTAAGCCAAAGAGCTGGCATTGTCCATAGACACCTCCAAAATCAAGTGGCCAGCATGACTTCATGGAGGGCCGTTACCTTCCCGCCAGAGCGGTATCTATTGATCTACTCACATTTGCATGTTTTCGAACTGCTCGGTTGGCAAAAGCTGGGGCTAACAGTGGGAGCTTTCGATCTGCAAGTTCAGCATCTCAGCGCTTTAACCCACTGCACCACCAGGGGCTCCTGAAAATACGGGTGTGGTTAAGTCATATTAATTTATTGCAGGTTGTAAATGTGGTTAATATTTATGTATATGTAAGTATTTTGTAAGGGTGGAACTTCGCTAACCCTAAGGGGTTAATAGTAAAATTATCTGGCAGAGCTTCCAAGAACCTCCGTTACCATGGAAATTAGGGGCGGAGTCTGCAGATGGCTTTAGAATCCTCGGATTCAAATATTTTCAGTTGGTGGCTAACTGAAAATGCAAAAGGGTGTGTGAGAGAATTAGAGTCTGTTTAGCCAGCTTTCAGCGTGGTTTAAAAGACTCTGGGTTTATTCTAAGCCTGACTCTATTCTGGGAAAGGGTAGTAGTGTATGTGTGTAGACTGCTAGGAAGCAGTGGCTGTTAATGACCAGCAGAGAATGTGTAAACTGCTGAGTTATTAGTTTAGGAGTGCTGTAGCTTTGTGTTAGACTGTATCTCCATAGTTAGCATCTTGTAACCTTAAGAAAGTACCTCTGAGAAGATTGTAACCACCCAAGCTCTTGAACTCTTGAAACCTCCAAGCTCGAAACACTGTTTAAATAAACTTGATAGTTCTTTGATAAAACATCTATTCTGGTGATTCTTTCTCTCACAAGCCTTAAAAACACCTCTTTCCTAGCTCAGTAAATTAAATGGTGGCAGCAAGTAAAAGTTAAAAGAATCCTTACATATTGTAGTGGCATTGGTAGTATATTCTGCCCTGTCACGGGCTTGAGTTCGAATCCTCACATTCTCTCCACACTTAAGACACGAATTCGAATTCAGATCCATCACACCATTGTCTGTAAGTCAGATCCGTACAAATTGGTGGCTGCGGTGGGCTATAAAGGATAGCCTGCCCTGCCATGGTTTAAAAGTTAGCGTCCTTACAACGTGTATACCAACATTTTTTAAAAGCCAAACGGCTGGTCTCAAACAGTTTACAGAAGGAATGCTCAACTTGAACCACCTATCACAAAACAGAATTAATAATAGTAAAACCAAGAAAGAAAGAGGGCATGAATGCAAGGTTGAGTCGTTATGAAAACCGAGACCAATTTTTTGCCATTTGTCTTTTCTCTTGACTCCCAAAGTCCTATCTAATAATCTGAAGACAAACCTCTCAAGGCATTCTTCCTTCTCTCTCAGTTGTATGACATATGGTTCCTCCCAAGGGATTGTTTCAATACAATTATAATTGAAGCCTTCCTCGTTGACCCCATGACTCAAGGGCCTGTTTGTAGCTAGTTATGTAAGGAAGGCGCATCTTGAGGATGGGTAGCTGTCTCTTCCTCTTTGAGCTCCTGACAGGGCCGCAACGCTGGCTAATCTAACAGTTTCCATCTAGGACACCTGTATAATTGCCTGCACTCTTTGGGGGAAGTTAGAGAGAGGCTATATGGTTGCAGTCAAAGAGACCTCATCACAAGGATCACATTTTGCTTTTCCTCCTGGTGAGAGAATAATGATGATCATCATCATCATCATGCTAATGACAATGATGATGATGCAGAATTGTATTTCTTATGCACCTATCCTCAAGGCGTGGAATGGGGTACAGCATAGATGTAAAATACAATATACAGCAGTCTTTCAAGCAATCCAAACCCACAAAAAGGGGGGGGGGGATACCTGTGTTTACTTGAGTACAATGTGTCATCAAATCTAATGAGCACCTCAATTTTCAAAACCCTGAAACAAAAAAAGTATATAAAGAGATATATATCCACAGATATATAAACCCCACTTGCCTAGTTTCCAACAGATCTCACAACCTCTGAGTATGCCTGCCATAGATGTGGGTGATACGTCAGGAGATAATGCTTCTGGAACATGGCCATACATCACAGAAAACTCACAGCAACCCCCCCCCCCCCCCCAAAGAAATTTGCTCCTAAATGTAATATGCAGTGGCCAAAAGTGCACTCTTTGTAATTTGGTCCAAAAAGGTGTGCGTTACAGTTGCAGTGTGCTTAGAATTCCTTCTTTAAAAAAAGCTTCCTGCAATAAAAAAACAAAACCTTGGTGTTTGTATATGCTGTAGAATGAATACACTTTAACTGCATTGGTTCAATGCTATGGAGTTATAGGGGCTATAGTTTTACAAGGTCTTGAACCTTATCTGCCAAATAATGTTAATGTCTCATCAAACTACAAATCCCAAGATTGCATAGCATTGAGTCAAGGCAATTTAATTAAAGATGACATTCCTCAAATAGGACCTCCAGGTAATTTAGCCAAAAAAGTGAGCATTAGACTCAAGTAAATACAGTAACACTTTAAACAAAATTAAAATACATGGGAGCCCCAAGTGGCACAGTGGGTTAACCCGCTGATTTGCTGAACTTGCTGACTGAAAGGTCAGTGGTTCAAATCTGGGGAGCGGGGTGAGCTCTCGCTGTTATGCCCAGCTTCTGCCAATCTAGCAGTTCGAAAAATGCAAATGTCAGTAGATCAAATAGGTACCACTTCAGCAGAAAGATAACAGTGCTCCATGCAGTCATGCTGGCCACATGACCTAGGAGTGTCTACGGACAATGCTGGCTCTTTAGATTAGAACTGGAGATGAGCACCACTCCCCAGATTCAGACACAACTTGACTTAATGTCAAGGGGAAATCTTTACCTGTACTATGATACAGTAGACCTGTGTTATATTAAGTTTTTCTTAATTTGTCTAAGTTTGCTTTTAATTATTTCAATATCAATATCAAGTCAATACAAAGTTTATGGTATGGGACAGTATGGGGTATAGTATTAGGGCTATTTTTAATATTAACTCTCAAGCAACCATTTATCTGGCACCCACTGTACTTTATAGTAAGATAAAAGATATTTTAGTTCTGCAGCAGTGACCCAAATAGAAATGGCCAACATCCTGGAAATGGACAATGCAAAGGAAAGCTGAAGGAAAAGGACAGCGCAGAAAATCACTCTGTGAGTAAAGCATCCATGTGGTTTGCCAACTTTTACTTCATCCAGCTCTGGAAATGTGGTCATGAGCTGAGTCAGGGCAGAGAGAGGTTAAGTCAGGTTTCAGTAACCATGATTCAGTGTTGATGTCACATACCATTTAAAAACTCATTTATTGTTTGGCCAGCGAGGCATAAGCTGAAACACTTCAGTAACGGCCGTACTCAACTGTCAGCTCTACAAAATGGCCACCAGCCTCCTTGGAGCACTCAGGGATGGGTGGGCGCACATAAAACAGCTGCCACTGAAGGACATTTGAAATGGCTATGCACAACAAGCCATTCATTTTGCAGCGGCCACCCATCCATTGCAACCCTTTATTTCTTTTCTGCTGTTTGGTAGCAGCACAAAGAAAGTGAATGAATGTCTATGTAGGCAGTGCTTGGAAAAGTTGCCGTTTAGGGCGACAGATACCAGTGGCTATGGTAGCTGTTGTCTCAAAAAGTAACTTTCCTAAAGCCTGAATGTGCAGATACCAACAGCTCTTCATCATGCATTCAGCCTATAAATTCATAAGACTTTACAAACATATTTTATAGAAAGTGAAACATTTCAGCTATGTTTGGGTTATGCTTCGAAGAATACCAGACTTAGTCAGATATCAAAGAAAATGATCCCTGCAGCAAGCTGTTGCGCATGAACAGCTTAAATCTGGGCCCTTCCAGACAGGCCCTATATCTCAGGATCTGATCTATTAGATATGCTGAGAACCCGTGCAAACCTTATTATTCAGATTGATAATTAAGTTTGTCTTGGTCCGTATCCATTGTCCTTGAGCTGACCTCTCCAAAGATGTTTGCATTTTAGTTGAGCATGTTATATTCAGTCAACATTACAGATGACAGTCCAGTTGAAAGCTTCAAAGGGGATCTCTTTTCCAACAATACATTTGAAATCTCTTTTCAGGAGAGTAACTATGTGTAGGAGAGCCAGTATGAGATGCCATTAGACAAAGGATGCATCAGTACAGTAGAATTAATGCAATTTGATACCATCTTAACTGCCACAGCTCAATGTTATGAAATTGTCAGAGTTATAAATTATACACCCCAAGATTCCATAGCAGTGGGCCATAACAGTTAAAGTGGTGTTAAATTAATATAAATGCAGCTTAAAACTTCAGAAAACCAGGTATGGAGTCTTTACTCAACCATGGAAACCCACAAATGACCTTTGGCATCACACTCTCTCAGCCTCAGAGACTATCTTGCAGAGAAAACCTTGTTATAGGCTCACCTTCAGGTCCCCAGAAGTTGAATATGACTTAATGGCTCACAATGACAATAACAAACCATATTATATCTACCTGTTAATTCTAGTGTTCTTAAGCATAGTATTTATTCTTACAAAAATAAAGCGCTGGCGGAGATTGTGCTGCATTGGATCCATTTGTCTCTATTAAAAAAATTTAAAAGGTTTTAAAAATGAATTCATGTACACTAGAAATTAAAATACAAACCTACTCGAGTCTATCATTTATGAACCAGGCTCAATTTAACTTGCTATGTTATCATCTCCCATTTCTCTCAATGAATTCAAGGTGATGCCCATGACCTTCCTCCTCCCTGCTGTATTGTCACAACAACCCTGTAAATAGGACAGTTTGAGAGCCCCACGGTCATTGGGAGCGTTTAATGACTCAGAGGGGACCTAAAACTGGATTCCTCTCAAGACCCAGTCCAAGGCTCAGATCACCCCGTCATGCCTTGGATACCACAAACAATGTGAACAAGCGATCTATGATGACACAATTAAGCTTTTTTGTTGTTGTTGCTTTGTTATGTACCATTGGGTTCTTTCAGACTTATGGTGTCTCAAAGGTGACCTTATGACAGAGTTTTCCAGGATATTCTTTGTCTCTTCAAGGAAACTTGGAGATTTCACTTTCGTTAAGAAAATACCGAATTCTCCAGACTTTTGCAGAATTCATTATTAGGATGTATAACAGTTCTAGTGATGTGCCACCACCACAAGGTTAGAACCACACAATACCTTATAAAGAGGTTGAGAGACTACAAAGCATATGTGTCCTCCTTGGTGTCACTGATTTGCACATTTATTCACACTCCTCTGAGATCTACCCTATACATCTAATAGGAACATGGGAGAGAGCCTTCTCCAAGATCATGAAATGTCCATCCTAGGAAGACCCAACTGGCTCCCTCCTTACTGTCCTTTCACTATCGAGTCAGTACAGTTTACTAGTCTGAACGTTGGCCTGTGACTCTGTCGGTTCAACTTGGCTGTAAAAACTCACTGGGTAATCTTGGGCAAGCCAAATGTTCTCATCCCCAGAAAAGCCCATGATAGGTTCACCGTGAGTCAGAAAAGGCACACAACAACAAACCATTTGGGAATCTGCTTTTTTATATATTGAGTTTTGTGTTGTAATGATCTGCTGTTTTTCATCTGTGCTGTTAAATTAATGTTTTATGTGGTTGTAATTATATAGGCAGTTTAATAGTATTTTAATCTTAACGTTAAATGTTTTTCTATTTGTGTTTTTACTTGTATCTTTGTTTATTCTGTAAGCCACTCTAAATCCCCCTCTTATAGAGGAAATGCAAGGTATATATTAAGTAATCAGTCATAGGAACTCTGGATATGGATGCTGATGAATAGAATGTAAGCACTTTCCTAAACCCAAATCCTAACAAGTTGTTCTTGTATGCATTCAAGTTACCTCTGGCATATGACAATCCTAGGGAGAACCTATAATCTGCCAGAAGAACTTTGATTGTGCTTTTCCTGCATGGCAGAAGATTGGGCTGGATGATTCTATGATTTTATAATCCTATGATTTAATGATTCTATCAGATGGTTTCTTGGTAGAACTTGTTGAGAGGTTTGCCCTTGCCTTCCTCTGAGACTGAGCGTGTGTGATCTTCTCAAGATCACCCAGTATGTTTTCTGGGCTGATCATGCATTTGAACCCTAGGTTCTTCAGTGTCCTCATCCAACACTCAAAGCATTGTACTGTGCTGATTTCTAAACATAAGCATACCCACATCAAATCTGAAAGTATAAATATTGGGACATATTTTGGAGATGCTGCTCTGCGTGCACATAATGTGCTGCTTCTTTGTTTGTGTGTGTGTGTGTGTGTGTGTGTGTATGCATGTGTGTGTGTATCATAGCCACAAGGGTTCCTCCAGCAATACACAACAAAAATGCTTAAAACAAAAGAGGAAAAAGATTTGTAAAATGTTATCTCCAATAATAATAATGGCCCTTGTGGTCTCTTCAAACTCTAGTAGTCTGTCATTTTGTGATTTCGTTGTAATGATATCTACACGTAGAAGATATCTTTTGCTAGTATATGATTGAATACAAAGGCCAGAATGTTGCTTATGTCTTATGTATGCATACATTTCATGATAGAAGTGTACTAGTTAGACATTGTTGCCTGATGCTTAATATCCATACTTAGTTCAAGGTTGTGGATACAGAGTTGCACATGTAGTGCCAATGCACGTACAGATGTGCATTCAGTTGTGCATTTGGTTATGCATTTGGTTGAGTATTCAGTTACCCATTTGTTTTCCATTCCAATGTTGCCATTCAACAAATAGCACACAAGCTGGTAGAGATCTGCACTAGGCAACCTTAATATAGGATCTCAGGGATAATGTTTAGAGCTGTGTACATAAATGCTTGTCCATATCGGTGAAGATATTTAAGTGGATGTGGGTGAACATGTCTTGTAGGTCACCTGGCTTGTACAAATATCAGCATGTGTATATGTCTCTGTGTGGCTAAGGCACACAATCCCAGGATCGTCTCTATGTGATCTCAAAATGACCCTATAGAAATGATTTTATTGAAAGGGTGAAAGTACAATCTGTTTTCAATGGGGCAATATCTCACTCACATTGCCATGCTTGGAAGAAAGGGTAGTTTAGACACCAAGTAAATAAATTTGCTGTAGAGTGATTGTTTGCTGGCCTTTTGCCATCAAGGAAAATGAGAGCTTCAACACTGGCGAGCTTTCTTATGTAAGCTACATTTATATCTTATCTTTTTTCCTAAAAAGACAAACCATCTATCTCACTTCATCCTCACAGCAACCCTGTGAGATAAACCAGGATGAGAGAGAATATGTGTTTGATCCAAGGTCATCTAGTGACTTTATGATTTTGTGGGGAGTCTGAGGACTAGAACCTGGGTCTCACAAGTCCCAGTCTACGTGGTGTACCATACCGTTTCCCAGATAGGAGACACTCATTTTAAAAGGTCTAAAAAACAAATCATAGTTGATGCAGTTTATTTATTTTTCAATGTGGCACACATCAGCATGTCACTTTATATTTTTGTGTTGTGTTTTTAAAATGGGTGCCAGAATGCTCCACATTTGAAAAGCACACCAGGGAGTTTTCAGCCTTTAAAGCCTCTTTTTAATAAAGATAGAGAGTTAATCAAACACTCACAAAATGGCACACCCTCGGCACAGCAATGGCAAGGGCATTGTCCGGTAGGTGACTGTGACATTTCTGTAATTTCATACTGCACTGTTGCATGATATACAAACACTTACTTAGCAAGGAAGGAGGAGAGAAATGTATTTTCCTCAACCCCAAAATAATGTACATTGACAACTTGAGACATATGCAAGCAGGGGTAAAAGACTCCAGATTTCAAAATGGCACATTTGATGCCTGGCAAAAAAAAACCAAACCCTGATCTCCTGCAGAAAAGGCCTAATCGAAAGGAAGCCAAAGAGGGAGCTAGAAAGAGAGCTGGGTCACTTCAGTTTCTGGTGTTCTCATTTGTTGTTTCTCTTCTTGTATTGTAGGAAATTTTAGAGGTCTGTGTAAGCAAATCGATCACTTCCTCGAGGACACAGAGTATGAAGCCGACACAGCAGAATATTTCCTCCGTAAGTCTGCAGCTTCTTTTCCTTTGAACTATCATGTGTGCTGAGTGCTGCTGGATGCCCTTCGTTCTGTGGCCGATGACATTATACAATACTCATTCCCTTGAGGGTGGGCATGCTAGAGAGGGCAAAACGAGGGAGAAAAGCCCATGCAAAATAGCACTCACAGCCTTCTGGGATCAAAGATTCCAATCATGCCCTTCCTGATTCCCTTGCACACATCTCCTCCATATTGTTTTTCAGATCATTGAAACAATAGGAATAAACATACTTAGGATGAAGCATATTTCAGTGCAAATGAGAGTTTCTGACTTCAAAATATCAATGGCATTCAGCTAGTCTGTGAACTGTGTCTCCGCAGGTACTTCACCTGTCCAGTATTTTTTCATTCAAAGGGGCAACTGGGGGAATGCACCAGATTTGGGATACTGGCTGTTTCAATAATCAGCAGATATGCAATGCATATTGATGAAGAAGAACGTCAAAGGCAAATTATAGGTTACTTTTTTTAAAGTGAGGTACCAAAAAAGAGAGAATTTGAATTGCAAAAAGCATACTTAACATTGGCAGTTGCAAATGGCACATGCATATTTAATGCAGCAGCAACCCATTAACTATCTGCATAAACATATTGGGGAGGGTGAATTTCTTTTCCAAGCACACCCTGAGATTGGAAAATGGGTTGCAGTGATCCAATATGACTCCATTCTCAACAATAAGAATTTGAACGATCTGTTGTCTACCTGGTGATGTGGATTATTAGATCAGGTATTGGCAATCATCATCATCTGATTGGTCTCTAGATTATCTGTACTAGATCACCAAGCAATGTCTGGCCCTGGTGACTCTTAAAAAGCTTTACAAAACCCTAAATTAAGTTTCTAGATAACAACATTAGGAAGAAAAGCAAGAGTGGGATTTTGTGTGAAAGGACTTGCAAGGTGGCTCCTATCTGCATTTGATGCTGGTTCCAAGTCTGGAGATGTTATTTTGGCACTATGACTACAAGAATCCTCAAGCCAGCAAGGCAACCAGCATCTCTCTGGCATTACTTCACGAACAAAGATTCAGGAAGGACTCATCTCAAAGATTCAGGAAGGACGCTTTTTACAAGCACGTTGATGACTAAAAAGGCCAATCCTAGATAGGCAAGTCCGGTTGCAGAAAGCACAGCAAAAAGTCTCCTTGGGCGATGTTGTTTCCAAGTTGCGGTCTTTCTGCGTTGTCGTTTCTCTTCGAGACCCATTTGACGTGTCTTCTCGAAAGAGGCCGCAGCATTATGGATAGTACATCTCCGTGCCTCCCGATGTGAGGCCATACTGATTGGGGGTTTGTGGGAGTTGTAGTTCCACCTAAGTAAGGTTTCTACCCTAGGTTCTCATTGGTAGATCTCTGAAGAAAAACTGTGGGAAATGTAGATCCAGCAAGCCAGAAGTCTGATATGTATTCAGACTGGCAAGGCCAATTAATAGTTAACAGTGACAGGAACAAAGAGAAATAGGTCCATTTACTTACAGCATTCACTGAGAACAACTGGAGGAAGAGCATGTCCAAAATCCAGTAACTGGATCAAACCTGTGGACATTAATTCACACAAAGTGGCTGTCTTGGACCTTCGTAAACAGGATCTGAACTCCTAAGTCAAAGCTCTATAGAATTTTGTTGTGTGTGACCTGTTGGTGCCCCTCAAATCAAAGTGTCAAGTGTGAGGTCCTGAAAGCAGACCTTGCAGGAAATTCTTGTCTCACATTTACAGTGCAAAATTTTATTCAATCCACAGTGCCTTTTTCACTCAGTGCAGAAGCCAATGTGATTTCAAACCTCAAATAAAACATTGAGAGAGGGGAAACTTGTAATAATCTTGAAGGGAGCTTTAATAATAGTTACATACTATGGTATCAAAACAAAGCATTGAATCAAAAAAGATTTTAAAGGTATAATCAGAAAGGGAAACAAGTATTAACATCAAAACTGGTTAGCCAGTTAGTGGCCAAAATCCTGTCTGAATAGCAAGGTAGAATTCAAAGGCATAGGACAATGGTGGTGAAGGGACACACAGCATTCTTACTCGTTCCCCACTCACTCACCCGCCCACCCGCTCCTCCTTGCTCGCCTGCCTGTTCACCCACCCACCTCCGTTCACTTGCCCACCTCCACTCACTCACTCTTCCTTGCTCGCCACTCCCCCAAGTGTCTACCCACCCCCACCATCCAGTTTGGGCACTCGGTCTCTCAAAGATTAGCCATCACTGGCATAGGACCTCATTATAAGGAGGGTTCCCCTATTTCTACACACTTTGAAAACATTTAAAAGATGGAGCCCCACAGAGGACAGTATTTTCAATGGTCTCCCATGGGACTCCATCTTTACAATGTTTTTAAAGTGTGTAGAAACAGAGGTTTTTCGAGTATGTGAGCAATCATCTTCAGATCTCCCAATTCACTCAGAAATGGGTGAAGGCGCTTATTTTAAGATCGGGTTGGAACTGTCAAATTCCACTATTTTGGATCATTGTAGTGATGTAAAAGAGTGGGTGTTCCTGAAATGTGCCCCAAAGCTCTTTTTCTCACCATTAATCCTCTTGCATGAAACTTTTACAGTAATTTTTAAAAATAATTTATTCTTTCAGAATTGTACAATTTTGATATATTACCCGTTCAATGTAAGCTACCCCTCTATTCTGCCTTGGTTAGACCACACCTGGAATATTGTGTCCAATTCTGGGCACCACAATTGAAGAGAGATGTTGACAAGTTGGAATGTGTCCAGAGGAGGGTGACTAAAATGGTCAAGGGTCTGGAGAACAAGCTCTATGAGGAGTGGCTTAAAGAGCTGAGCATGTTTAGCCTGAAGAAGAGAAGGCTGAAAGGAGACATGATAGCCATGTATAAATATGTGAAGGGAGGTCATAGGGAGGAGGAAGCAAGCTTGTTTTCTGCTGCCCTGGAGACTAGTATGTGGAACAATGGCTTCAAACTATAAGAAAGGAGATTCCATCTGAACATTAGGAAGAACTTCCTGACTGTGAGAGCTGTTCAACAGTGGAACACTCTTCCCCAGCGTGTGGTGGAGGCTCCTTCTTTGGAAGCTATTAAACAGTGGCTGGATGGCCATCTGTCAGGGGTGCTTTGAATGCGATTTTCCTGCTTCTTGGCGGCGGGTTGGACTGGATGGCCCATGAGGTCTCTTCCAACTCCATGGATTCTATGATTCTATGATTTCCCCCTTTTTAAAAAAAACTTGGAATTTCCAAATTTTAACATAGCATATTAATTTTCCCTTTTATATTACAAATAATTGGAAAAAACTGGGACTTGAAATTTCAGACTTCTGCAGTTCTGAGGTTTCTACTCTTTTAATTAAAAAAGAAAGACAGACAGAAAGTGGTTTGGGCAGAGAATACACTTATCCATCTGATAGCTCTGAAAGCTATGGATTTCTGTAGAAACAGACCGAGTACATCACATGTGACGACAGCAAATAAATTATCAATTTTTCTTTAAAAAACGGAAAGATATGAAATGCTACAGTAAGAAGACAATTACCCCCAGCTTTATGCTCCTAATGGGATGAGGTAGATAGCCATGGATGCATGAATATTGTATAATTAATGCTATTCGACACCACTTTAACTGCTGTGGTTCAACGCTATGAAATCATGGGAGTTGCAGTTTTACAAGGTCTTAAGCCTTCTCTGCTAAAGAGTGCTGGTGACTCATGAAACTACAAATCCAAAGATTCCATAGCACTGGAAGTTAAAAGCCGTTTCCAGCCACATTTATTCTAAAGTGTAAATGCACTCTTAATCTGGAATATCAGTATGTAAAAAGATCTTGCAGAACCTCCGAGACTAACTAAATGAAGTTGTAGCATACATTTTCTTAGTCAATCTATTTCCTCACATGCATTTGAGGAACTAGTGAAAGCTTATACTACATTTAGTTAGCCTCAAAGGTGCTATAACGGTGGGTCTCAACCTGTGGGTCCCCAAGTGTTGTGGCCTATAACTCCCAGAAATCCCAGCTAGATTGCCAGCTGTTAGGATTTCTGGGAGTTGAAGGCCAAAACATCTGGGGACCCACAGGTTGAGATCCACTGTGCTTTAAGATTTTTTTTTGCATACTGAATAGAAAAGACTTTGCCTGAAGGCAGAAGGAAAACCAAGAGGTAGCAAATTACCTGAAAACAACCACCAAGATGGTGCCCACTCATGTCCTCACAAATGTGTGTGCGATCAAGTGAAATTCTTCACCCAATGATCTCAGAACTTAATTAACCTTAATTAAAAATGTACATCATCTTCTATCCAGCCTTACAGCATGGCCACATGGAGCATGTAATTTTTAAAGCACATACTTAGTAATACAATTTAAAGTTAAATATTAATATATTTTGACTTTCTGGTTTTACTTTTGTTGTGGATTAAGTCACATGATAGAAGTTGAGGACTTCAGTCTTAGAGACTTCAGATTCAATATTTTCCATCTGGATTTCAAAAGGTATCCTGGGAGAGTTCTAAATGATCAGGATTCAAGTAACTGCCCAGTGTGACAATGTTATCCTTACTTACCTAATCTCCAGTGAATTGAGTGAGACTTGCTTCTCAAGAGATATATGTAGGATAGCACTCTACTTTCTAAGCACCCCTACTCTGTACGGATTAGCTCACACCATCGTAGTGTTGGTTATTTTTTATTTTATTCAGATTATTATTTTTATGCTGGTATTTTCTGGACTAGGGCTCCAAAGCATCTGAAGGAATAACAAAAATAAGATTGATTTGGCAGGAAAAATCGTGTAATGATGGTCACAGATTTGGATGGTACAATGAATATAGGGTAATTCTATCAGTAGCTACTAATGATGGGCAGGACAGTAGTCATGATGGCTATCATTGGTTCACGGGCATCATCTCAGTATAGCAGTTGCTGAGGAGCATATGTAGAACACAGTGTCCTCTCATGAACTTGATGATCGGGTTAGCCACTGTGAGGTGAGAATTCTGGTCATTAAATGCCTTTAATCTAATCTAACGGGGTTCTTCTTATTTTGCAAATCCTTTTAACATGTTTGTATGTTGATAAGGCACCAGTAGGTTCCAGCATTGGTTTTGGACTAGAAAGCTATGGAATTGACTCTATATTCAGCTAAGTTTTGGGCAGCCCCAGCATATCTTTGTTTCTTATCTGTGAAAATGAGGTGCAGGATATGGTAGCTTGAGTCACTTAGAGGAAGAGGGGGAGATATATATATATATACACACGCGCACACGCACACACTATAACTATATACATGGTATTGTCTGTAGAATGCCATACACAAAACTGCACATTCCAAGACATGCTGGTGGTGATCCCTTTTGGTGACCAGCCTTTGATACTCTGATGAATTGGTTTAGTTGGCTTTCTAGGTGTTTGTTTATTTATTTATTGGTTGGATGGTTGGTTGGTCGGACGGTTTTTAGACTTCATCAAAACATCACGGCAGCAAGTATACCCAAGAATGAGAACCAAAAATGATTATATAATACACATTCTGTACCAGCCAGTGGTATATCAGTGTTGGGTTCCTATGGTAGACAGACACCCCACTACTTTTTGACCAGTAAAGACCATGATGTCCTCTTCTATCCACTCGGACTTTTCTCTTCCCTTTCAGTTTTGTTATATTCCTCACAATAAACATGGATGCTTTTTTTAGCAGTAATAAAGACCAACATCCTGCACTGTCAATTACAGCAGTGAAGTTCTATTATTATAGTTTATTTTATTTATTTATTTATTATTTGGTTTTATATTCCGCTCCTCCCTGCAGGCTCGGGGCGGATCACAACAGCAATCAATAAAAACATCAAAACAACAGTATTAAAAGACCACAGGGGTTACAGGTTCTTAAAACTCATGAGCATGGTCATACAGTGCATTTCGGGTTAACCAAAAGCGAGTCTGAAAAGGGCAGTCTGATAGTTATGTCTGATGACGCCAACCCCAAAACCCTATCCGGTCAACAACTTAACCAAAGCATTTCTAAGCCACTGCAGATCAAGGGTGAGGTGCATCATAAACAGGCTGTTGGAGAGATGCCTTAGGGCAGTGGTTCTCAACCTGTGGGTTCCCAGATGTTTTGGCCTTCAACTCACAGAAATCCTAACAGCTGGTAAACTGGCTGGGATTTCTGGGAATTGTAGGCCAAAACACTTGGGGGCCCACAGGTTGAGAAACACTGACTTGGGGTCTTGCCACAACAGCTTGCCTTACCAAAAGAGCACTGAAGACATCATCCCCTAGCATTCCAGTTTGCAGCACATTTGAAATGCTTCAGTCAGGATACTGCCAAGCTCCACAGGTAGGATTTTTGAGGTCACATTTGACCATTTGTCACCATTAATACCAATCCCCAGGAGTTATAGAATAGTTAGTCCACTTTACAATGGTGTAACTAATGAATAGGATGCCAGACATATTTTTCCAAGCTATCCTCATTACGCGGAATAATGTTTTGGGATGAATTTGTCTCAAATGTACAGAACCTATGGCATTTCAATCCACTAAAACTTATTGCGTGGGCAAGGGTGACACACCTCGCGCCCAGAACAAAGACACGGACACAAGTGGTTGGGTGAAAATGGCCACAACTCATTTATTGAAAACAGGAACAAAGGGTTGGCGGCCATGCATGGGTCCTGGATCAGGGTCAGACAGCCCCCACGAATGTCCAAAGGTGTTTGCAAGCCTGGGGTGCGAGCAGCCCAATGCCTGTCCACGGAAACTCAGCACCCAGGGGGGCAGGGCGTTATCCCCCCTTACAACCAAGGGGCGATAAGCCAGCCTAATCCAGGGGCCATGCCACACGCCAAACACGGAGTTGTGACAAAGAACAAATAATGCATAACCATGAACAAGCAACAAAGAAGTAAAGTATGAACAAAATTGGATACCAACAAGCAATGCAAAAGCAGGGAGGGTGGGAGGAAAACAGGACTTGCCCCCGCGTGCAGCCAGGTCTGTCCCGGGCAGCCTTAAGTAAGCTGCCCGGACAGAAATACAGGCCGGCCGGCTGCAGAGAGGGGAAGGGGCGGGGCCAGCCCCGCCATTGGCCGGCCAGCGCTAGAAGCAGGCAGCCTTCCCGCCACCCCAGGGGCTTCTGGGGAAAATAAGCCCCTTCCACCTGGCAAAAAATGGCGTGAGGGCAACCTGCCCTACAACCAGCCCGGCCGGTAAGTCGGCCAAGCCCATTTCTTTGACAAAGATTAACACAGTTTCTTGTATTTTTGTATTCTCCATGTGGGGGGTAGTTATGGGAAACAACAGGATGGGTGCATATACTCCAAAAATTACTCCTACATTCCCACTGCTAATAGCAATAAATCCTACAAAATGAGCTTAGTTTGCATGGATAGACTTGCTTTTTCATGATGTGTTTGGAATAAAAATCCTTTCAAAGCCAGGCAAAACTAGTTTTAAAAAGGCCTGTCATCGCTACCTCAAAACTCTCTGTTGTTTTATAATTTGTTATAAGCAATGTATGGAGGGTGAAAAAAGCAAACTGTGATACACACACCCGTGGTCTCAAAAAAAGATCCCTCAGTATGTAGGGCACCGTCCTCTGATGGTGAATATCTCCTGGCATTTGCTGACATCCCCCACTGCTAAATCTCATTAGTGCTTTCCAGAAGTCATTAGCGTAGCATAGCACCATCTCTGAAACATGGCCAGAAATCTGGGAAAGGCAAGAGATATTTGTCTTGTCTGTCGAATACAGCTTTGAAAATTTCTGGACCACAGGTTGGAGAACATACTTTTTCAAGATCTGCTCTGAACTTGGACGTGCTTGGCTTCCATCTTTTCCACAGCAATTTTCAATGTGTCAGCAGCATCCTGTTCATGTATGAAAGTATCGGCAGCATGTAAACAGCCTCCTTATGTTCTGTTTGTAGTTTTGTGGATTTATATAAAAGCCATGCTTCCTTGAGGAAAACAATATAACACCTGGCCAAATCAGTCAGAAAACAAAATTTGATGTGTGATCACCTTCTGTACTTGACAAAACACACAGAAAAAGCCAAGGAAACAGTAAGAAAGAACACATGATCTGGAGTTTACTCGATACAGAATGGGGATAATGGCTGCACTGTTGCTCAATTTGTGTGTTTTCATGCCTGTTCAATTTGACATTTAGCAGTCCCTAAATACTCATGGGGTGTCTAAATAATGGAAAGGCACCAGATCCTGTCTGATCTTGGAAGCTAAGCAACATCAGCAGCTCTTAGTATTTAGATGGGGAACCACCAATGAAGACCAGGAGATATAGGCTAAATTTAAAAAGAAGGAACTTCCAAAATTGCCTCTGAGCACTTTTTGTCTAAGACAACCTTATGAAATTCATGGAGTTGCCAGAAGTCAACAGACAACTTCAAGACATATAGATACATACGAACAAACAGAGAAGCTAGTGTAATGTAGTAGTGTGAATTTTGGTCTAGGACACTTTGTGGCCAGAGATTAATCCCATCCCCTTCAGGTATGCAAGTTCACTGGCTGACCTTGGGCAAATCACACTCTTTCAACATTGCCTCTGAACAAATCCTGCCAAGACACCCCCTCTGATAAATTCACCTTGGGGTTTCTATAAATTAGACCTGACGTAACAACACTTTACAACAACACACACACTTATATACTTTCAGTGGTAAACTTGATTCAAAGTGTGTAGGAAAAGTTGCTGGTACAAACTTTTTAAAAGGTAGCTAACCCATTTTGAATGACCCCTGCCCGTCACTAAGGAACCAAGGAGCATACAATGGCTGCAGGGAAGTAAAATGGCCCCAGACTCACCAAAGTTGCTTATTTTTATTGGAAAGTTCCATCCAGAGTAGATGGATGGGTTCTTTGATGAAGGGTTGACACAAGGGTTAGAGCAGGGGTGTCAGACCCATTTTCACCAAGGGCCACATCAGCCTTGTAGTTGCCCTCAAAGGCTGTTTGTAATTATAAGACTATAAATGTAACTATGTTGCTCTAGCATTAAAAGCCTCACGGACCACATAAAATGACATGGTGAGCCAGATTTGACCCACAGACTTAGCATTTGATATGTGTGGGTTAGAGGGTTAAACTGCAATTTCCTTCACTTGACTAGAGTCATACAAGGCTCAACTTCTGACATTATGTATATACAATTCAAGACTGTTATGGTCAAGCAGGACTGGGCAACTGGGCTTTCCACACCTGGAATCACACTGTATCCAATTCTGGGCACCGCAATTGAAAGAAGATGGTGACAGGCTGGAATGTGTCCAGAGGGGTGCTTTGAATACGATTTTCCTGTTTCTTGGCAAGGGGGTTGGACTGGATGGCCCACAAAGTCTCTTCCAACTCTATGCTTCTATGACTGATTGTCCCATCAGCCCGAACCAAGCTGGCAAATGGTGATGGATCATAGAATCATAGAATAATAAAGTTGAAAGAGACCACATGGGTCATCTAGTCCAACCCCCTGCCATGCAGGAAAAGCACAATCAAAATACCCCCAATGAATTGCCATCCAGCCTCTGTTTTAAAAGCTCCAGGGAAGGAACTTCCATCGACTCCATCATGGGAGTTTCAGTCCAACACCTGGAAGCAACAAATTGCCCATCTCTGTTGTTGTAGGTGCTATAGTTCATCTGCTGCATTAGTGAAGAATTATTATAGATATTTTTAGGGCACATGAACTATTTTGTTAGTGACCCAATGTCTGTCCATTCCTCAGTATATTTACCACTGCTAAGGTTCAAACTCCAGATGGTCACAACCCTGTAATGTTGCCAAGTCGTCAGCCTGCTTCTTTACTCACATCTCCCTTATTAAACTGGGACGCTGGCTTAACTTGATGTGTTTGTGGCATTTTCCATTAAATCAGTGAGACCAAATGCACAGATTAGCTTAGAATCCTATAGTCCTTAGAATCCTATAGGTAAGAAAGCTGCTTCTACTAACCATTTCCTTTTACCAACATGTCTCCTCTAAGTTTCCTTGTTTCCCTGCATCATCACAACTGTTTTGGTATGCCTCTAACAATTTGTGGTAATAATTTAGGGTGGAGAAAGCAAAAAAAAACAGGTTTGAAAGGTCTCACTGTATAAGTGTGAGAACAAATCAGAAAGGACTAAAATTGAGTTTATTCTTTCCTAGGGATTCTTGGTTTTTTAATGGCATTTTAAATATATTTAATATTTTGAACAATATGCAATGAATTGGTTTATTTTATCATGCCTTTAATTTTTCAAACAACAAAGATTGTTAGAAAAGGGTGGATGAATACATTTTACCTGTTTTTCAGTGTGCATTTAATTTTGGTCTAAATAGCATTTGGTCTAAATAGCATTGTATTACAAACATGTAATACAAACCATGTTTACAACAACAAACAATTAAGTCTGATGTTCCTTACAACCCCTATGTAAAACAGATGACACCTCATATACTCCTGGATAAATAGTTCAACTAGGGGTCCCTCATACATGAACATGTGTGTGTGCAGTTATATCTACGTACGTATATATCTGTGAAATATCCTCACTTTACCTATTTGCAACAGAAAACTCTAAAGAAGCATCATCTTTACAACAGCAATTGCAATGAGCAGAGCTGCCCATATTCTACATGTCTCAACCCGAAACACACTGTTGGGATGATGGGATGTGTGTGTGTGTGTGTGTGTACATGTCTGTTAAATATCTGCATGCTACTGCCATCTGCTGGCTGGAATATATGAGGATGGGATGGGTGAGGGAGCACATAGGACCCTGCTTTCATTTATGTGCAATGCATATATGTTTTCCTCAAGTGTACGTCTGCAATGCATGCAAGGATTGCTCTTCTGACTCCCTTAGGAACATCCTCCACCTCCTCTTCTGCAGAATGTCTGTGTGGTTTCTTTTTTATTTATTTCCCCACAATGTCTCCACCGATTGTAGTTTTTGCCTATGTGCCAAAGATCACACTGCACTGACGGTAGTTTTCTGGCCTTTAGATTTCCCTGCCTGTTTGGTGAGAGAGAGAGAGAGATGCCTTTGGGTTTTCTGGTTGCATAAAGGACCCTAGTCAACTTTGCCCACAACCAGATGCTGTTTGACTGCTCTTTCCCCATTCTAAGTGCACTGCTGGTTTCTAATAAACAAGATGTTGACAGTTCATTTGTAATAGCTCTCTTCTTCTGTTGATGCTCTCTTTCTCTTTCCTCCTCCTGTCTCCTCATCACCGGCCTTCCAATTCCTGTGCTTCTTTGCTCTGTCTTTTTTGTTCATCTCCACTGCAACCCTCACTCTCCTCCCTCCTGTCTCTTCCTGCTCCACTTTTCTCCCATCTGTTTCTCTTCCCTTCCCTTTGGCTCATGCACACGCCATCATTCCTCGCCTTCCTCTCCTCCCATCCCAATGCCCCCTCCAACCCCACCCCACCTCTTCTTTGCTTACAGGGGCTGTAAGGGCCTCTAGTATTTTTCCGATCCTGAGTGTGATTCTACTTTTCATGGGTGGACTCTGCATTGCAGCCAGCGAGTTCTACAAAACCCGACATAACATCATCCTTAGTGCCGGCATCTTCTTCGTGTCTGCAGGTAAAGGAGGGACAAGCGGGCTGCCCATCTGTGGGGTTAAAGGATGTGGGGAAAATCACAAGTGACAGAGGGAGGGCACTCAGAGAAGTCAGAAGGTTAAAGGAGAGATAATAAACAATAACAGTTACTTATTTCTGCATTTAAATTAATTTAATTGGGGGGTGGGAATGCATAGCTCTATTGGGAGGTCATAACCCCTTTCAGACAAGGGTCAAACCAGGATCCTTTCACATTACACAATTATAGCACTGTCGTTCTATCATAACTGCCATGGCACCATCCAAGAATTTGCAGTTTAGGGCGGGTAGCATTCTTTGCTAGAGAGAGCTCTATGACTTCCTCAAGATCCTATGAAATCCAGTCATCATAATTCAAATGGGATCAATATGGCTGTGATCATATACTCTGAAAAGACCCCAGATACAACAGTGGAAGAACCCAGTTTCAACTTAATTCTGCTCCAATTGTATACAGAGCTAAAGGTAGAAAACCCAAAATTTAGAGCAAAATAAAGGCCCAGTTTAATCTGTATCCGCAGTTTAGCTCCCTACAGCGTTGCTCTTCTTCCAGCTTGCAGTCTTGAGGATCAACTGAGGATCTTAAACCTTTTGGAAAGAGGTGGAGCCAGCCCTATTGTTAGAGTGAGACACAGGCCTCAGGCAGCAAATGCTAGAATGCATGGGAATAGTGGCAAAGTGGAAGACAAACCCCTATGTGCCACATGTGGCCTTCCCTTACACCTTTGGTAGCTTAGCTGTCTTTGGCTGCATTGGAGGGTGCTGTTGCCTTCCCAGTGCTGAGGTAATAGGCAGCTATATAGTTATATAGGTAATATTCTGGTTAACTTCTATGTATGGAATGGGAGCCAGAGTGCCATCTGGTTCTTTACCTTAGATGTGTGCTGGACTATTGGGAAGTGTACTCTGCTCTGCCATGATATTTGATATGATGAAGGATGGTACATAAATGCTTTAAAATAAACATATGCACCACAGGGCATAGGAGGATTCAACACACCCATGCATGTGGCTCCTTTGATCTCAGGTTATTAGTCCCAGGAAAGGTGAGATAAAAATACAATCATAAACATCATAATCATCCAAATGTGGCTTCAAAAATGCAGAATATGTGAAGTTTGTTTTTACAGTAAACAGTCATATTTCCCACCCTCCCTATCCCTTCCCAGGTACTTAGTGTTCCAGTTTGAAACTTTAATGCATCTCTTCATTTTGTCATTTCTCAAAATCAGCCAAAAAAGTTACTTTTTAAAACATGTTGCTTAAAAACTCTCTGAATTCTATAAGACACTGGCCTGTGATATACAAGGTGCTCTCCTCCTGTCCACCTCATCACCACAGCATTCACAGTAAAGCATGACACAATAGCATGAGATACATTGTAAGCCAGCACATGTAATTTCCCCCCTCTGGCATTTACTTAGGTCATCCGTCATGACTGGAAAAATAACCAAAAATATGTACATAGATAAGGGAATGAAGCTAGCTTGGTCATCCTACTTCCTCCCCTGCCCATTTGACTGGTAGAGAAAACCACTGCTTATTTGGCTTTATAGAAGAGATGAGGAAATGTCACCTCCCCCTATTTTCATCTCATTCCTAAACTAGATATTAGGAGGATATTGGCCAGAATTGCGAGCTGTTACTCTTTTGTAGCTCCACTTCCAAAATCACTGGGAGATTCTAGGAGGGGTAGTGACCATACTAACCGAGGTATCCTAAGAGCGGTCCAGAAATAATTTTTGTAGGCTCTATAGTGTGCCATATCAGCCAATGCAAAAGATAGTGGTGCTTCATTTCAAGCACAGCAGATAAATAGTGGTGTTTCTTATCATTACCATCCTCCTTTAGTCACAGATTTGCTTACGTTTATCACCAGCAGAATTTCTTTTTCAAAAAGAGTTCAGAAATCCAACAGCTTTTCATTATTTATGTCTTGCCTGCAAGGCTGAAGAATGAAAAGAATGAGTTGAGAAGAATGAACAAGACTGGTTTGGTATCTCAAGTCTCATTGTATATAAATACTGTAAATAAATAAATAAATTGTCACTGAAGGGCTGGACCTTTGTCTAGGCTATGCACGTCTACTTGAAAGTGAAGACTCGGCGGAATGTTTCTCTTCATCCCTCCATACAGAAAATCTGATTAAAAGAAAAGAGCCCCAACCTAGCCGTCACAATATTGTGCTCTCTTTCTCAATTCAGGAATTGCTGCTTGCTTGTTTGCATGGCAAAATATTTGATTGTGAGAATCTACAACTGCTGATAGAATTAGTATAGTCGCATTAGGGAAAAACAGAACAGTTTTCCCCTAATCTGGGCCCCTACATCATTGGGTGGATTACAAATACCATCAGCCCAGCCAACATATCCACTGGCCAGACTGAGTAGTAATGATGAGGAATGTCTTCTAACACATTTGGAGGGAGTTGGGTTGTGAAAGGCAGGCTTAGAATTTCAGCAAAGTGATGCAGGAACCTTTTGACTCCTTTCTTAAAATGCTGTAACATCTATATAGACCTTTCTAATTTACAATGGCCTGTCCAATAATCTATGGATTTTACCTCTACTTTCTAATTATTGTGATCATGTGTGGTGTGTAATTGCATCCAATGATGAATTTGGATTGAATGTCATTCACACACACACACGTGCGCGCACACACACACCCTCTACCATAGAAATTTAGAAACACAAAGTTGGAAGAGACCACAAGAGTCACCAAGTCCAAACACCTACCTAGATCTCTCTAGGAATTTGTTAGGTCGTTCAGACAATTATATGGTCTGCTTCCTCTTTAGCACAGAGTTGTACTGGAGGACCAAGAAAATTCCTAGAAATAATGTCTCTCTTGAAATCTTAGGTCTAAAGCATAACTCTGTTGAATCGCCAGTCTGGAAGCTAGGTAATTTAATGGTATTAGGTCAAATCCATGGCTTCAGGCATCCATGATCCAGCTGGAAATATATCCCCTGGGGATAGAGGAATCCCACTGCTCTGCCTCACACAAATTATGATAAATTCTAATTTAAAGGAACTATCCAAGTTCCCTTCCCCCAAAACAATATAAGTTCAGCACCTTACATTTTTGTTGGTCCTATGACAATGTTTTCTTGACATTTATTTGGGAGGGGGGTGCCCATTGCTTTCCTTTAGGGCTAAGAGAAACTTGCCTAAGGCCACTCAGTACGTTTCCATGGCTATATGAGGAGCTGAACCTTAGTCTCCAGGTGTCCTAGTCCCAAAACCACAAAACCACTTCAGCACTTGAATGGCCCCTTTAAAGTTCAGAACAAAACATGGCATGAGTTTAATATCCCACTGAATTTTCCTTCTGCCCCACCATAAACTGTAAATCCTAGGAGTTAATAGAATGTGATAATCACAGTTACACTGAAAACATAATATTTTAACAATGGCACGTTGAAGGGCCCCAGTTCTCTAGGACATTGGGTGTATGTTATGACATCATTAATGGCACACTCGCATTCCTAGAACAAAGCCCAGAGATTGGCACTTTTATCAGAGCTGCTTCTCAAGATGAAGTGCTAACTCAGTTGCTTCCTTAGTACTCATCCTTTTGGAAACAGCCATTGAAAATATATGTTGACATGCCATTTGGTTTAAGTGGCAATTACATCCAGAGCAGAAATAGAAATTCATTCTTTTTCCATCTTGCATACCCTTCTGTATCCTCTCAAAATATTGCAATCTAAATCATATCATTGAGGAATCTTTGTGGCTATCACTGTATGTGCATCAGCAAGACATTTGGACCAATGGCTATGCCTATATATGTCCACCACCCCTACCACAACCACAGTTCACACCATTTCACGCTTCTGCTGCTGAACCAGCTCCTCACATAGCCTCATTATGGTGACGATGCCCATCATGAGGGAAGAAACCTAAATATGGCAGTGTATTGCTTTACAGAGTTCACAGAACAGTCCCAGGTCTTCAATATTGGAACTTCTAGAATCACCTTTCATTTATTTATATTAAATATTTTTGCCATTAGAGGTTGTGCACAAGAGTGACCTCCTATAGATAATGCTGAATTATAATCTCCCAAATCTCCTGTCAGCAAATTAAAAATGAAACCAGATAAAAAAAACTGAAATCTAAAAGAATGCTAGTACGAGGAAGTTGTTAGAGTGATCAGTTTAGATTAGAGAAACTCAGCCAGCAATTAAACTCAGAAACACTAGGCCAGCCCTTAGTGTCACCGGAGTTGGCTTAGTGTCTACGACTGAAGCTCTAAGCTCCCACGTCAGAGAGGCAAGGAATCTGCTCTGCCTTTTAGTTCAAACTTTGAAGGAGCTGTCTTAGGTACTGGGCATACTTGGGGGCAGGCTAGCTCCTTAAAATTTAGGTTATCATTGAAAGCTGGTTCACCACCCCACCAACATGGGGACTCTCCATTGAATCTGCAATGTTTCCAGAATAAACACAGAACATGTGTATACTGCTCTGAATTCTTTGAAGTCAGCATGGAATGGACAGAAAAAAGAGCATCAATAAAGTAGTTTATTTTACAATCTTACATCTGAGAGAAGGAGCAACTGTTCATGAAAGCTCATGCAATAAAATAAATAAGTCTTTGGGGTGACACAAAAGTCTTCTGTTGTTTTTGTGCTTTAAATGGATTATGTGTGGTCATTCTGTGTATTTGTGTATGTAGCAGATGTTCAGCCCATTTGGAAGGGTAGGTTTTTTCACCAGCTAGCATGCTCATTGTGTTTGTGGGTTCTGTGCAGAATGTGATTGTGGGATTAAAAAAAAGGAAAAAATCAGGAAGTGCCAACCATTCAACTATGTTGTTCTCTGTAGCACAGCCCAATGATTCTGAAGATGTTTAGCTTATCATAAAACTCTCTTTCCATTCTTCAACCATGCACAAGGAACCTTTCTTTCTTTACATTTGGGGCCCTGTAGATGTTGAACTGCAGCTTCCAACTGTCTGCATCACTGGCTGGGCTGGGCAGAGCTAATGGGACTTACTTCATAGAGAAACAGAAGATAATACTGGATTGGCCTTGTGTAAGAAGAGCTCTAAAGAGGGGGGTGGGTATGTAGATGCAGTCTCACCACATATTCACTAGCAAGCTCAATAATTTATAAGCCCTTTTACTTATTTTCATTATATATACAGGCCTTTGATGCCATCATTTTTACAAGGTAAAAAACCCACCTTATCAATTTTGCCACCTTTTTGAAAGAGGCCCCTTTTTGAAAGGGGGCTCCAACAGGTTGCAGCCCCCTTTCATGTATGATATATGCCAGAACTTGAGAAAGTTATCTTTTAAAATACGACTGCCAATACTCAAAAGTAACTTTACCAATTTCTGGATGCATAAGGAGGGCCCACATCATGTTTGCTAGCCCCCAGTCATACAGCAAGAACCCGTGCAAAAAGGGAGTGGAGTGAATAGAGATATGCCCTAAATGTGCAGCTTGGCTACACACTTGCATCTACTTAGGCACAGGTTTCCCTTTGCAGATATGCAACACAGAGCTTTATTAGCACAAGAAGATTGTTTTGGACTATGAAAAATGACAATATCAGATGAATTACACAAAAGCTACCCAAGTAACTGTGCTGTTCACCTGCTGTGAACATGATCATGTGATTTTGGGTCTCACCAGCAGATGATAGGTTTCTCCTAAAATAACTGAGAAGCAAAACACAGTAGACACCCTATGACCATCAGACTTCCCCAATTAATACTTATGGTACCAAGGGAACCCCCTAATCATCATTCATAGAATCGCACAACCATCAGGTCGGAAGGGACTGCAAGAGCCTTCAAGTCCAACCTTATTCCCATAAGATGGAGCCCAACCTCTGTAGAGATTCCAAAGAAGGGGAGTCCACTACTCTGCCATTCATCCTATTTCACTCTCAAACAGGTGTTGATCATGTAATTAGGTGGGATTTCTTTTTTTTCCAACTCTAATGGTTTCTTTTCTCTTGCCCTTTGTCCTCAGGTCTGAGTAATATAATTGGCATCATTGTGTACATATCAGCCAATGCTGGAGACCCCTCGAAAAGTGACTCCAAGAAGAACAGTTACTCTTATGGCTGGTCCTTCTACTTCGGAGCCCTGTCCTTCATTATAGCTGAGATGGTGGGAGTGCTGGCCGTACACATGTTTATTGACCGGCACAAACAGCTGCGTGCCAGTGCTCATGCCACGGACTACCTCCAGTCCTCTGCCATCACCCGCATACCCAGCTACCGCTACCGCTATCAGAGACGCAGTCGCTCCAGTTCCCGTTCCACTGAGCCTTCACACTCCAGGGATGCCTCTCCCGTCGGGATCAAAGGGTTCAACACCCTCCCCTCTACGGAGATCTCGATGTATACCCTGACCAGGGACCCCATGAAGGCTGCTACTACCCCTACCGCCACCTACAATTCAGACAGGGATAACAGCTTCCTCCAAGTTCACAACTGTATCCAAAAAGAAAACAAGGACTCTATCCACACTAACACAGCCAACCGCCGGACCACCCCTGTATGAAGCCGTCGAGAGGGGGCTGAAAATGGGGGGTGGGAAAGGTGGGAGTGGGATTTGGGTGCAGGAAGGGAGGGAGCAGCAGGGGAGGGCAGCGGGGTGGGGAGAGGAGAAAGCAACCATGGGGAAACCTTCCAAACGCAAAAAACAAAAAGAAAAGAAACAAAAACGTAAGTGAAACTTCCAAAAAGAAACAAAATGTTGAAAAAAAACAGAAAAAGGGGGGAAAACTTTTTAAAAAACCAAGAGAAATAAATTTAAAAATATTAAAAATAGAAAATAAATTTAAAAGAAAATGCATGATTTCCCATGTACCATTATTTTAACATTTAATAAAAACAGATTTAAAAAAGGAACCAAGAAATAACAAAAAATGAATAATAATTTTTAAAAACCAAGTGGGAAGAAGAGGTGGCAGCTCTTTGGATTTGGGGGTGGGGGTACTCTTTAAGTTTGTTTTTCTTTTGTTCTGTTTTTTAGTTTGTTTTATTTCTGCTTTTAACCCACTGTGGACTTGCAGGTTCCTGAGCATCTCCAGGCAGTAGTGAAAATGCAGTGACGTTGGTGTCTCTGCAAATGCCTTTCTGCACAGTTGTGTTGGGGCCTGCCTGAAGTCACTCCCTGCAGCCCTTGGAGTGGCTGGTGATTCAACACGTCCTTGTCCCTTGTCGGGTCCACAGGGCTTAACAGTAACCTTTCTGCCCTTGAAGGTTCGAAGGGTTAATGCTGATTCACTCATTTCTAAGTCTCAGAAAGTTCAGGCTGATACACTCAGCCTCACTACTGTGTGGCTGTCCTGGGGTTAAACAGTGACATTGCAAAAAAACAAAAAAAAAAGCTTCATAAAAAAAGTGGCAATTTTTTAATAAAAGAAAACTAACTATAAATAAATGTAAATATAATAAGTGGATTTACTTGCAAGAAAGCCAGTTAGTATTTTTTCTTTTCATCTTTTCTTTTTTCCAGCTTGAAAACTGTGAAAACTAAATTCTTAGGGGTTGAGAGACTTCTAAGGAGAAAATGGAAATTGAATCCATTCAATGACAAACAACAGGAACTTTTTAAAGACTCCTAGAACTTGGTCAGCTGCTTGGAGTAGGGTGCATTTCCCTCACTGGCCATGAGAACACTGGGCTGGGGGAAAGCGATCTCCTGCCAAGGAGAGATAGATGCTGCTAATGCTGGGTTCGGGACACCAAACAAGAACTAAACATGGCACTGGAGACCTCTGCTCACATTTCCTCTTGGGAAAGGCAAATGTGCCGCCCTCTCTCTGCCTTCCCTCCAAGGCTCGAAAAAGAAGCAGACAGGCAAAATGGTCCCTACTTGCTGCTGACTTCCATTTTGTTTACGTTACTAGCTTTCCTGTTTCAAGGACAGGCCTTCTTGCCAGATTTAACTGTAGCATCCCTCCCATGCACACCAACCAAGATTTAGCTCCAATGACAAGGACATCCTATAAAGCAATTCCCTGGTTTCAGACTGTTGCCAGTCACCACAGGTAGATGTTGGCTCACCCTGCCTTACATAAGAGAGCCACCTGCATAATTGCCGTGATCGGTTTGAGGCCCTTCTGGCCTTGTATCTTTAAGAATACAGGAGGAAGAATTTTGCTGGGTCCAGATTTTTACCACCACCACAGCGCAGGATGGGAGAAATTGCAACTTCTCATATCTTCTAAGCTGTGTTTGAGGTCCAAGGAGATAGGTTGTCCCTCATGGAATCAGCCAGTACTGCAACTTGCAGCAGAAAGAGAAGAAGGATGACCCATAAAGTCTAAATTCCATAGAGGGTCCATTTCATCCTCCTCCCACTAAGAACATCTATGCCAAACAGAAAGGAAGGCATAACATATGGTGCAGTCTGCCTAGGTGATTCCTTGGAATGGAACAAGGTGGCAGCATAAAGGCACATGGGAAGAGAGTCCTACAAATATTGTCTTCCCTGAGCCCAAACTTTCCATCAAAAGCCTCTTGGTCCTCTTCTCCTGGTGACTCCTGCTGTCATTTATTATTGTAAAGAGCCTTTGTAAAAGGCTACAGCAGGCCTACAATTATCTGTAAGGGGCTCTAGGACCTTCAATATCTGAGTAGCAAGAAGAGAAGTGGTAGCAGGTTCCATGTTTCCCATTGCAAGCTGAGGCGTCCATCTTATGGGTCTGTCTTGTGTGGAAGGGGCAATATTTGCAGTCTTAAGAGACTAAACTTCCCATTTCTACTTAGCTGACAGGCCTGGGCCATCAAATCCAAAGTTTTTGCTTGCTAAGCTGTCTGCACTCATTATGGAGCAAGGATGTAGATGCTGTAGGGCAGTAGAAAAATCAGCCTCCCTGGTCACGTGCTTGACCTTCTTTACTTATCATCACTGATTCAGTTGCAGTTCTTTCTATTTTGCATCCATAACTTCTCCCACTACCCTCGTTGCAATCCTCACAGGCAGCAATGTTTAGTAGATGCTCAAACCACCATAACCTTGGTCCCACTGCTTCTTAATTATGATTATTGTGCTGAATGTCAATGCTGTGTGAGGACCCATTGTCTCTCTTAACACTGCTCCTGGGAGGTAAAGATGAGCCAGGACTGAAAAAGTAATGATAGGTGGGTCAAGCAGAGATTATGGTTCTGCAAACATGAGGCAATGAGTTAGCTTTTAAGTGCAAATCTGGGTTGGACCAAATGAGAGGCCCAATGCCTTTGAGGGAGTAAGATTTTAGGCTACAGCTAGTTTGTTGAGAGCAATCTAATCATTCTTCTCAACTTTTGTAGATTCTTCCTATTGAAATTGGTGTCCTTCGGGTTCAAAGAGTCTTTGCTTCCCACCACCACTCAGCTCCTGAAAAAAACTAAATGGGTTCAGGAAAAAAGAACATACTGGGCATTGCTGCCCAGTTTAATGCCACTTTCTCCCATGTTTCTTCTCTTACAGAGGAGAATGGAGTCCTTCCCAGGGCAGGGTGAGTGAGTGGTGTGTGGGAATGCTGAGCCGGTGGCAGAATGAATTCTCCCAGGCATCTGCAGGAGAGGTCCATCATGGCTGAAGAGCCCCAAGACAGCTTGGGTGACAATAGGAACCCATATGGAAGACTCCCATTCTGTAGCGAATGTCTAGAATTCCTGCTTAATCTCAAACCACAACCTGCAATCCTCTTAACAATGCAAAGGGCCGAAAGGGTTAAATCAAACCATTATCCAAAGTCCCAGCGATGAGTTTAAACCAGTTTCCTGTACTCCAGCATAGGCATAGGATGGAATTGTTGGTTTAAATCCCAAAGCTGCTTTCAAGAACTTGATAACTATAGTGTTCTTGAGCATTTTTGATTGAATACAGATGAATGCATGTGCGGTGTGTATGTGTGCGTGTGTGTGTACATGCATATGCATGTGTATGTGTGAGAGAGGGAGGGTGAAAGTGGGGGGGGAGAAGAAGGAGGACTCAGATTGATGGAGATATTTTTTTCCAAGGATACTGCTTATGTTCAGCTCAAACCAGTTCAAGAAACAAACCTCCATTTTCTTTATTTTGTGTTTTTTTTTCAGACTGTTAAAAAGAAAAATTTTAAAAAGAAGAAAATTACACACAGAAAATCCTGGTACATGAAATAAAGATTTTTTAATATAACTTGCTTGTTGTTTATGTGGGTTTGTCTGGGAGCTTGAAGCAAAAGATTCATTTTTCTTCATGGAGTAATCCCTGAGAGACGAGAGTTCATATGGAAGTGAATGGAGGCCCTTGAAGGTCTAATCAACAACAAGTCTATGTTTGCTCTTAGTATGTGGTTGAAAGATATGGAAACTGCAAAAGTAAAGAATGTAAGAGAGGAGGGACAGATACTTCGATTTTCAGTCTCCAGAAAATACAGTTCATTTGAATTGTTTGGTCTTCTCTAACAGATGGATTTATGTGTTGTCGAAGGCTTTCATGGCCAGAATCACTGGGTTGTTGTGAGTTTTCTGGGATGTGTGGCCATATTCCAGAATCATTCTCTCTTGACATTTCCCCCACATCTATGGCAGGAATCTTCAGGAATTCCACAGATACATAAACCTCACTTACATAGTTTCCAACAGACCTCTCAACCTCTAAGGATGCCTGCCATAGGTGTGGGCGAAACATCGGGAGAGAATGCTTTTGGAATATGGCCAATACAGCCTGGAAAACTCACAGCAACCCAGATGAATTTATTATGGGTATTTTTAGATTTCACTAAAACATCCAGTTTTCATAATATATTGTTTGTTTGCTTAGATGAATTGTTAAAGCATCTATTCTAAATGGATAGAGGTCGGAAGAGGTATTCTGAGGTAGATAGTATTAGTTCTGTACTTATTTCACTCCTCAGGCCTCAGGCCCTTTTCTCTTACATTATTCATAGTGTTATTACATTTAATTGTTTTATTTACTTTTGTCCTTATGTTTACCATTACAGTAATCCTTGGTGACCGGTCATTTTAATTTCTAATATACAGAATGGAAGCAAGAGCTTGGAAAATCTACTTATCTGATTCCAATTCCTAAAAGCTACTGGTTATAATGCTTAGGGATTTCTGGGAGTTGCAGTCCAAAAAAGTAACCCTGCCAAGCTCCAAAGATAACAAGAAGCTGCACAACAAAATGGGATTTGAAACAGATCTCTTAACTTCAAAGATTATGCCCCATTTTATTTATAAATATTTCATGCATAGCTCAAAGAAGGGAGACTTAAGAAATGCTGTCAGTAACGGACAATGATAAGCCTAAATATCCCAACGGCACCAGATCTCATCTGATCTTGCAAGTTAAGAAGAGTCAGGTCTTATTACTACATGGATGGGGGACCACCAAGGAATACTAAGGGCCCATTCACACTACCATTGTGGTGTTACACACCAACTAGCATGGGACCACCTAGCATGAGACTGACAAGTGGTTGGATGGCCATCTATCGGGGGTACTATGAATGCGATTTTCCTGCTTCTTGGCAGGGGGTTGGACTGGATGGCCCACGAGGTCTTGTCCAACTCTATGATTCTATGGGATCTTGGAATTTGCAGCATAGAGAGGGGCATTCAGACTTCAAAGTGCTATTGTGCCTCGCCAAACTATAAATCTCATGATTCCATAGCTGTTAAGTGAATAACATGGTCATAATTGTGCAATGTGAATGTGCAATGTGAATAGACCTAAAATGCTATAGATTTCATTTCAGAGGAGGGCAAAGGCAAACTACCTCTGATTAATCTTTGCTAAGAAAATCTTAAAACATTCATATGGTCTCCATAAATTGACTGGCAAATCAGAGGTACATACGCACCAAGTAAGAACAACACAATGAAAACAAGCAAAACAACACATATGTTTGATGCAAATAATAATCAGCCAGTTTTAAAAACCAAATGCTGCAACGCTTAAGATAGGTGCCACTCATCCATTGTGTTTCAAATATCTTCAGAAGTGACATGAAATTACTGATAGCTTAAAGTTCAGTCAAAAGAGGGAAGTGAATCATCTAACCAGCAGTTGGAGGAACCAGGGATTTCAGATCCATGGAAACCTATCAGAATATATTGACACCCTTTCATAGGTATAGTTGAACTAAGTACAGTACAGCCTCTATATCTGCCAGGGATATGTTCCCAGACTTCACGAGGATATGCAAAATGGTGGATAATAGTGAACACCATTGAAATGAAGGACTTCTGGTCCAATAACACCATAAAGTCATGATGGAGGACCTAGAAAATGCATAGAGAGTACATATGTTGATAACCCTAGATAATACAAATAAGGTGGGGCTGTCTTACATACAATGTAAATAAGGTAGAAGCAACACAACAATGCTATAAATAACAGCAGTATTTATATATGGCATTTGCCTTTGTATGTATGATACCATGATGTTTGAAATGAATTTATGTTATGCTACTGCTTGAACACGATAACCCTAGATAAAGCATGTATACCGGTCCTCCAGATATGACAGGTCTTACCATAATCATTACATTGTAGATACTCAAGGCCTAGGGTAGGGCTACTCCAAGAGGAAATACAGAACAGTATCAGTTCACAATTCATAGGCTGCAGCAGGTTTCCAGGGAAGCAAGCAAATATGATAATAATATGGCACAAATATAACACCATCCTAGCACATTAGAAGAAAAATGCTAGTTCTCCACATCATAGAGTTTTAGAAGCTAGGCTTCGGGAATCTAAGCTTTCATTCTGGTATATTATAGTGTGACATGCTTAAGAACTGAGAGCATGAGAAAAAAGGAAGCTATGTAAAGTCTATGCATACCAGGTTTGTTTTCAAAGCAGTGGGACTCAGTTGGCAGTACAGAGGTGTGGTCTATGTGGGGCACAGTGTTTTCATAACAATTTCCAACTATTAAATTAATTGTTATATTTGTTACAGCAATTATATATTATCTTGAAACTAAATGTTTAATATAAATTAGGGATGTATCCTTGGGTAAAAGGTTGAAGACTTTTCTTCTAGATAGGAAGCCTGTCCCTATCATGAAATTTTCAGCAGTCACCAAATTTTTAGCACTGCAGAGTAACACGCTGAAAAGCATTCACACACAGGACTCACGTTTGCTGTGTTTTCTTGTTCTCTGTAACTTTGTCTGACTCTTTGCTTTGCATCCCTACATTGTATTTCTAAATGCTCAAACTGAAATTTTAAATTACTGCAATGCTAGAAATGTGTGAAAATTTCACTGGAGGGGACAGAATTCTTATTTGGGAGCAATGCCCTCATTTTGCCTTCCCCATGCAGCTAAACCAGTGAACGTAATAAGAGAATGACTGTAAACTTATAAATGTCCTTCTATGTGATATTTTATTCTATCATGGCGGGACCCTGGATTTTTGATACAAGATGTGAAAGTTTAAGAAAAACTGTTTAAAGAGACCATTTGTAGAGACAGAGACACATAGACCTAATTGAATTAATGGCAGCACCTGAAATGTGTACATAATTGCACATTTTTTATCCTGAAATTTAGATCAGGTCTCATTTTAGTCAATTTTACCCATTTCTGTCATGTTACAAAATGCAATACATTTTTCAGGTTTTGATGGTTTGTTTCCAGGCAGCAGCAGAATTCTACCTTGTATGAATCCACAAGCAAATGAATTCTTCAGCAGAGGTAGGAGGTATGTTTGATGTATTGTATAGGGAATAACACCTGGATTCACAGATCCACAGATCTTGAATAGAGTGATCTTGGCTAATCTTGAAGCACTCCATTCTGACATCTGCAAATACAACTACGATGGCCAGGCTTTCACCACAGGGAGCTTCATGGTCAACAGGAAACAGTGGCTGCAGCACATGGACAACCCTTCGCTTCCCCTGCAATGATCAGCACAGAGAAAAGATTGTACATCTGGACAAAGGATCAGACCAAAATGGACCCAATCCAGATGCTCATGGATACTTTAGAGTTTCCTACAAAGAAAAGTCAGGTTAAGACTCAGGCTACTAGCAGGTGTCACTGTGTTAGTGTTGGATTCAAGGTGAGTCCAGGTTTTGTTTTGCTTTGTTTTATGTAGACAAGCTTAGCAAGAGAATAACAACATTGCAGAACTGAAGAGTTATAAAGGAATCCAAAGTGAATTCAACCCTCATGCAGGAACCTACAACGAAAGGGTTCCTTAGAGCTGAACATGAAATATGTCTTTGGAAAACCTTCAACAAAGAAGAACTCATCACTTTCTGCGGTCATCCATCCCAAGTCTTATCATCAGGCTATTCTTCCCAAATTCAAGTAACATAACTACATGGGACCCAGAAGGATAGCTGTGAGAAAGCATCTATGTGTATATATGTTTGTTCAAGTCACTTCTCAGCCTGGTGGTGATCATGAATTTCATAGGATTTTGTTAGGTAAAGGTGGTTTTGTCAGTTCCTTTCCCTGAAATATAGCAACCTACCATATCTAATATTTGTTGGCAGTCTCTTGTCCACATCCTACTCAGGAAGGACCCTACCTAACTTTCAAAATCAGACAGAATTTGGTGCATTTAGACTATATGGTTCTCAACCTGTGGGTCTCCGACCGTTTTGGCCTTCAACTCCCAGAAATCCTAACAGCTGATAAACTGACTGGGATTTCTGGGAGTTGTAGGCCAAAACACCTGGGGACTCATTGCTTTAGCGCATTTAGGATATCTGTTAGAAACCATAATCATCAAACTAATGAGCTGCATACTGTAGATGTGTGATCTGATTCAGCAGAGGCTAGATTCCTATAACTGCATTGTAAGATACTGCATATATTGTAATCCTTGGTGATTCAAAAGTGGTGGGGAGGGAAGATAAAACAATTTCAGGTATTAGCTTTTAACAGCTTTTAAAAAGATCCTTATAGAATCATAGAGTTGAAAGAGATCTTGTGGGCCAGGAAAATCACGTTCAAAGCACCCCCAACAGATGGCCATCCAGTCTCTGCTTAAAAAGCTCTAAGAAAGAACCCTCTACCACATTCCAGGGCAGAGAGTTCCATTGCTGAACATCTCTCACAGTTAGGAAGTTCTTCCTCATGTTCAGGTGGAATCTCCTTTCCTGTAGTTTGAAGCCATTGTTCCGCATCCTAGTCTCCAGGGCAACAGAAAACAAGCTTACTCCCTCCTCCCTATGACTTCCTTCCCCTCACATCTTTATACATGGCCCTCATCATGTCTCCTCTTAGCCTTCTCTTCTGTGGGCTAAACATGCCCAGCTCTTTAAGCCACTCCGCATAGGGCTTGTTCTCCAGACCTTGATCATTTTAATCACCCTTCTCTGAACACATTCCAGCTTGTCAACATCTCCCTTCAATTGCGGTGCCCAGAATTGGATACAGTGCGATTCCAGGTATGGTCTGGCCAAGGCAGAATAGGAGGGTAGCATGACTTCCCTGGATCTAGACACTAGACTCCTATTTATGCAGGCCAAAATTCCATTGGCTTTTTTAGCTGCTGCATGACATTGTTGGCTCATGTTGTTTGTTTAGCTTCTTGTCCATGAAGACTCCAAGATATTTTTCACACATACTGCTGTTGAGCCAGGCGTCCCCATTCTGTATCTTTGCATTTCATTTTTTCTGCCTAAGTGGAGTATCATCCATTTGTTCCTGTTGAACTTCATTTTGTTAGTTTTGACCCCTCTCTCTAATCGGTTAAGATTGTTTTGAATTTCTGGAGTACTAGCCTTTGTTACTCTAATATAAGCATTCCTCATTCCCATCACCACCACCATTTCTAAGTTCCCATTTACCACTTTACCCCTCCCTCGTAAGGATGGAAGGATAGGAAGAATGTGAAGTTACTTATTAATCAGTTTATTTGATCTATATTCCACCTCTCCTCCAAACTTGAGACTCAAGGCATTTCACGATAAAATATTTTTAAAGATACAGATTAAAATTGCAAAAATTATGTTAAACCTCAATCATATCATAATACTGAAAAAAAAAATTTTTAAGGAAGGAAACTTTCCAGATTCTCACACATATCTGGTCTTTAATGCACTTCTTGAAGGATTCATCTAAGTGAGAAAAAAGACCAATTAGGTAAAACTTGATATTGTAGTAATGACAATCCAATTTTGCAAAATCCCCACAGGAGTAAACCCTATTAAAATCAATGGTACTTCCTTGATCCAAACGCATGCAAGTTTAATCAGCAACAATTTTTTGACTGAAAGTCACATGACTAAAATAACTTGAAGTGAATTATGGACATGCAAATTTGTGCGATTATACTTTTTACACATGACTACTTTTACAAAGGAATGGAATGTTATACCATACATCTCTATATATGCTGCCAGCATGCATATATCTGTAAATTCATTTCCACTGAAGCATGCTCTCACCACAATTCATTTCCCGTTCATATCAACTAAATGTAGTCTAAAACTGACAGCAAAAGAGAACCAATTCCTCAAGCAACTTATGGATGCATATATGGCAGCCATACTTCCAGAAACATGTCAGTCCATAGGTTTTATTGATCTTATTGTACAATGTTTTACTTTCACCTCAGTGCAATCAGCCCACCACATTTGCAGGTTTAATTTTTGCAGACATGATTATTCAAAGATTTGATTAATAGGGTATTTTTAGGACTCTTAGGTCCTCCAACATGCCGCTACAGCAGTGGTTCCCAAACTTTTTTGGCCTACCGCCCCCTTTCCAGAAAAAAATTTACTCACCGCCCCCCTATAATTTTTTTTAAAATTTAATAGCAATTAAGCAATTAAATATATGTATTAATGCAGTGGTTCTCAACCTTTCTAATGCCATGACACCTAAATAAGGTTCCTCATGTTGTGGGGACCCCCAACCATATTTCCATTGCTACTTCATAAATAATTTTGCTACTCTTACGAATTCCAATCCAAGTATCTAATATGCAGGTCAAAGCAAAGGGGGCGGGGCCAGAGAAGGGGGCCGCACGACCCCTCCTAAATAGCCAATCGTTCACCGCCCCCTTAAAGGGGTTCACCGCCCCCCAAATTCCCCTGAGCCTCCCACCGCCCCCTTGGATCACTTCACCACCCACCAGGGGGTGGTACCGCCTACTTTGAGAATCAGTGCTCTATAGCAATGGTTCCCAACCTGTGGTCCGTAAGAACTAAAATATGGTCCGCAGTCTCACCGTTACTACACTGTTGCAACAAGAACAATTAGTTTCACAAAACCTTCTTATAGTGCCAGGGCTTATTAAATATGGTTTTCTGTAGATGAGCAGATGACAACTACTGGATGGCATAAGTTCTGTATCAGAAACTAAAGCTGATGTAGTCTATCCAATGCAGTTTTCTGAGTCAGCACCCCAAATAACCAAACCAAGTCTAAAGTTGATCAAAAACTGATTCATAACCCTTTTGTTACTAATATTTGAGAGTGGTCCTTGGGTAAAGTGATCCCTGGTCAAGTGGTCCTGGGTTGTTGTTTTTTTTTTAAAAAAAAGGTTGGGAACCACTACTCTATAGCAAAGCTTTCCAAACTGTGTGTTGCAATACATTAATGTGTCGGCTGCAGTGTGTAGGGTTGTCACGTGAGCATAACAAGAAACCTCTGAGTCTATGTGAAACAAGCAATCAATCACATATTTTTAAAATATATAAATGAAAAGTTTAAATGAGGTAATGTGGCCCCATATATTTCGCTATTACAATTTATGTAGATGTCTGTATAAGGGGTTGGTTTAATCTCCAGTTTCCTAGCAAAACAGAAATACTGTCACAAAATGATGCATGTCACCAACATGAAATATTTGGAAATCTCTGCTCTATAGTCAGCTTCTGCCAGAGTCACACTGGAGGACCTAGAGATTTCTAGAAAGGTGCTCTCTCCAATTTTTAAAAAATTGATTTTAAAAAAATGTCCACTTTCATGCCCCAAACTCCAGTAAAAATGGAGGGCCTGTTGTGCTCACTTTGTGACCTGGATCATTCATCTCATGCCTCTCAGACAGCCATTCTGATGAATTATCTTCTCTTTACCCTGCTTCTTTTTCCAGAGATACAGTATGCATATTACATTTTTTAAAAGATGTGAAATTAGGTAAATAACAAAGCCACCACTATTAAAAACACTATTAAAAACATTTGCAAAACTTTTCACAGCAAAAGCTTTCATCACAATGAATGAAACCACTCATCTGTTGATAGGGCCGGCCTTCCCCATTAAGCGACCTACGCGGTTGCGTAGGGCGACATCCCAGGAGAGGGGCGTCGCCACCTGGGAGGGACACCGCCCCGCCCCGCCGCCCCGCTGCGGCGGCACGGAGGAACGGGGGGGGGAGAGGGGACTCATGGGGCGGGCACCCGGACCTCTTCCCCGCTGAATGAATCTAGGCAGGAAGGCAGGAGGGGGAGGGGCCACAGGGACGCCAAGGCCAGCCCCCCTCACCCCCCCTCTGCATGACATCACTTCATCGCCGCCTCTGCCAAGGAGGAAGGGGAGGAAGGCCTCGCCGGCCGCGTGCTGCAAGGACGCCCGGAAGGAGAGACGCAGGAGGGAGGGAGCCCTGCGGAGGCGCGGAGGCCTCTTCCTCCTTCCCTCCCTTCCTCCGGCGTCTCTCCTTCCGGGCATCCTTGGAGCGCGCGGCTGCGAGGCCTTCCTCCCCTTCCTCCTCGGCAGAGGCGGTGACGAAGTGACATCAGGAAGATGCGCCTCTGGCTCCGGGCCCTCCCGGGGGCGCTGCTGCTGCCGCTGCTGGGGAGTCTCCGTGGGGGCCGCCCTCGTGGCCTCCCCCCTCCTCCTGCTCCTCCTCGGGTCCAGGCGCCCACCACGTGAGTCCCCTCTTTCCCCCCCCCCCCGTTCCTCCGCGCCGGCGCACTCGGGAGCCAGTGCGCATGTGCAAATTTCTGCGCATGCGCGGGTGCAGCTGGGAGCCGCCGGGGGGGCGCCAAAATAATGTTCGCGTACCCCCCCAGGAGAGCTCGGGCCGCCCCTGTCTGTTGACAACAATAGTACAAGAGTGTGAGGACAAGGACTCATTAGTGAAAGTATAAGATTGTCATACTCTAGTTCCTCAGACCTGTGCTTCTCTTTCGCATATGACGCTAATTACTCTAATTATGGTGATTAATTTATTAAAATTATTCTAATTAGAAGTGTGCAAATTTGTGACATCTATAATGCCTTTTGTCATCCACAATGTTATATTATTTTTATAGTCAAAATTGAACTGAGAGAATTAATACAGAGGAATGCTGAAAAACAGGGATAGTACACAAATCTCTGCTTAGTTAAGGAAAGGGATGCCTACTTTGGGGCTATCCGTTTCAGCAAACCTTCCTTAAGTAGTTATTGTGGGCATTAATAAGGAATGGGGAAACATGCAAAATGTGTGTGTATATTCTCTATTGTGGTAGAAATAAAAGAACAACAGTGTTAAAGTTTTGTCATGCACTGGCACTTCCAATGATATTCCTATCAGATCCCTCCTGCTTGTTTCAGCTCACGCTGGCACTATCCTCTTGCTCTTCGCACACAGATATTTCCTCTACTCAATCTCCCTCTCTTTCTTCTACCACACCAGACCTGACAACTTCATAATGCATCCTTTCCTTGTTTCTTCCACCCTGCTACCTGCACCACTGCCATCCCTCACACCTTAAAAGCAGGGACAGATTACTGGATATACTCATGTATAAGTTGGCATCATGGGCCGGGCTTTAGCACAGCTGGTAAATCACCAGCAATGATAAGATCTACCAACCAAAAGGTTACCAGATCGAAGCCCTGGGTTGGCCTGAGCATCCAACTGTCAGGCCAGCTCACTGTTTACTTAAGCAGTTTGAAAATAGCTTAGAGCTGTAAGTAGAAAAATTAGGTACTGCTAAAAGAGGGGAGGTATTTTATGGCATCATAAAAAAGGAAAAAGATCAGAAAATGTCTGGTGACCAAAAGGAAGGCAGAAGTCCTGATGGCTCTTCGTCATAGAGGATGGAACGACAGCACCCCCATGGCTGGATTCGAGCACAACCCAAGACGCCAAAAAGCTGGACGCCGACACAACATACCTCCTTTCTGTCTGTCTGTCTCTGTCCTGTCTGTCCAAACAGCATTTAATGTTTGTCATGCATGTGTACAGTGATCTGCCCTGAGTCCCCTTGGGGAGATAGGGCGGAATATAAATAACGTGGTGTTGTTGTTATGTATAAATCAAGGGCAGATTTTGTGGATAAAATTATGGATTTTGATATGGCCCATGGATAGGTCAACAGTCATTAGATGGAGAAGGGAAAGAAGCCATGCCGCCTCAGGGGACCAGCTGCCCCTGGCCGCCAGTGCCATTTCCACACCCAGGCATTCCAAAATGCCAGACGTAGCACCATAGTGACGAGAGTAAAGGGAGTTTGGGCTTCATTTAACTTTCCGTGAAATGGACTGAGCACTGGTTTTTCTCCTCTCTACTCAGAAAAGAGAATGATTCCTTTTTTATATAAAAGGTAAAGTACAGAATTCACAACGACCTGTGGCTAAGTCAGCCCAGGTTTTTTGGGTTGCTTTTTTTTTTTAACTAAAATTTCCAGACTTATACACGAGTACACAGGGTACTTTCTTGAGGAAAAAGTTGACAGGAGGGTGACTCCACTCTTTTCAGGTAGAATTCAGAATGTTACTTTTAAGCAAAATGAATGTAATGTCATGCTGTAGCCATCTATAACTGAGAACATGATGGCCTTATATCCACTTATGGGTTTCATGTGTCATTTTCATTCTTCCCAAAAAGTCTCCTTCCATGTTCTGGTTGGAGACAGAATGCACTGCAATATTTTCATCCTGTCCCTGCTCATCTTCAACATAATCATAAGCCAACATTACTTTAACTGGCAAGCAATTGGAATAGCATTCAGAATCTTCTTAGGGGAGTACGGCCACTATTAATACTTGCAAAATTAGTCATGTCACTCTGGCTGTTGATGGCACATTTAAATAATTGTCTCCAGCATCAGCTATGATGGCACCCCTCCTACGAAATGACAAAAATGTTAGGAATGCCAGAGCAGGAGAGGGTTAAAGCAGCAGGTTGGCTCCCTTGCCTGACACTGATAGATTACAGTGTGTCCTCCGTATTAATAGCACTGCAGTTCTCTCCTTCTCCCATTCCTCGCTCTTGCCTGCTGCGTTTCACACGGATCAATACCAGGGCCTAGGATTAAAATCCCACAACTAACTCACTTAATCACTTGTAAACACTATCTCTGCCCCCTGTCTCCCATCTTCTGCCTCCCCATCAGTCACACATATTTCATCTCCCTTCCTCGCCTTCTTCCTTTCTCCTTATACTTTCATGTCTGTCTGTATATCAAAGACATGTATTTTAAATGCAGCCTCTCAAGGGTTCAGTTGGTGCCTTTGAATAATTCCCATTCACTCCTGGCCTCCACAAGAACCCCCTTCCCTCTATGACCCATGGGACACATACTCCCTTGCCTGTACAAGTCAGAGAGGAATGCAGCTGCCTGTGCGAGATGTTCAGGACCATGTGTAATACTCTGCTTCCACCATGCAAGAATACAATAAAAGATTTGTAAGGTAGGACTGAAATATCAGTCCTACCAACGCCTTGGTCTTTTCAGCCTTGAAAGACGGCGTTTAAGAGGTGACTTGATCAAAGTGTATAAAATCATGCATGGGATAGAAAAGGTGAATAAAGAAAAAATATTTTCTCTGTCACCCAACACTAGGACTAGGGGCACTCCCTAAAGCTCCAAGGTAGGAAAGTTAGGAGTAATAAAGGGAAATATTTCTTCACCCAGAGGGTCATTGGGTTATGGAACTCACTTCCAGAGGAGGTTGTGACAGCTGTCAGCCTGGACAGCTTCAAGGCAGGATTAGACAGATTCATGGATACCAAGGGAATCAGTAGTTACTGAAATGGACATCCAAGTGCCACCTCTGTGTTGATGGAGGCAGGCAGGATTTTCCCGGGTACTGGTTGTGGGGGTCGGGAGCAGGTCAGGGTTTTGCCCTCCTTTCTGCTCGAGATCCCCGTGTACAACTGGTGGGCCACTGTGTGACACAGAATGCTGGACTAGATGGGCTGAGGCCCGATTCAGCATGGCTCTTCTTATGTTCTTATGTTCTTATCAGCCTCAGAGTATCCTCCCAGGTGGATTATGGCTGGGACACAAGGCTAAGAAAAATCCTGAAACTGAGCAGGAAGGCAAAAGGATAACAAACAATACTGGCTACTAGTATTTTAAAAAATGCTAAAATCAGGACAATTAAAAAAGAGTAACACTCAAAAAGCAGAAGAATTCCAGACAAGAATCAAGCAGGGCCAGCAAACACTTCCCAGCAAAGAATTCCCCTAGGCAGCAACCAGCCAGGCTTTGAAGCTGCAAGGTCAATAAATTCTAATCAAGATGGCCAATTGCAACATTCGCACCTGCTTCAAGCAGACAAGAGTTCTTTCTCCCACCCTGGACATTCCACAGATACATAAATCTCACTTGCCTAGTTTCCAACAGACCCCTCAAACTCTGATGATGCCTGCCATAGATGTGGATGAAACATTAGGAGAGAATGTCTCTGGAACATGGCCATACAGCCCAAACAACAAACAATAACTTTGACCAAAGGAACTACCATGCACAGTACTGCTTTCAGTCCAACATACTAAAAGCACCGGTCAAGATAGAGTTTATTCCAAGCATCAGTATTATATCGAACTCCAGAACTACCAAGAAAAGACAAAGTATGCATGAGCAATATCTAATGCATATGTGATGATTCTTATCTAAAGTCTATGTGACCTGCACAGGATGGAGATACAGATTGTTCTCTTTGTGTGTGTGTGTGTGTGTGTGTGTGTTTGTTTGTTTGTTTGTTTGTTTACAAGGATATCCTCCACATCGGCCACTGTAGTCATAACATCAGGTGGGATGGCCCTGGGTACATGATATTGCAGTTGCTGCATTTCTAGCACAGCACAAACAGCAGAGTTCAGCAAGACAATGGGTGAGATGTCAGCTATTATCAACATAGAGTTAATCCGGCTAATTCCAACAGACCAGCAAAATTTATCATTCTTACTTTGCGCCAACAATTTCAGGTGTGGAATCCACTATCTCAAAAATTTCAATAGTCACTCTTTTAAATATCAAGAATAAAATGTTGTGGATGGTAGCACCAATTTGTCTTCTGGATCCCTCCTATCCAAAGCTACAGAAGAATTATCCTCACCTGCGAGTTCTGAAGAACTTGTGCCTTATGGAGCAGCAACTCCCAAAGAAACTGCTGTATGCATTTAAGGCAAGGTCGAAGAAATGTTTATTTCCAGTTCTTTCTGGACAATTCCCATCATTCTTCACCATAACCTATACTGACAAGGGCTGATGGAAGTTGCAACCCAAAAAAATCTGGAGACTTGCACTTTGCCCATCCTAGATTTAGATTTATCATGTCAGAAGCAAATTGAGAATAGTTATACAGTATTTTTTTTAGAAAACACAAAGTTAAAAACTTGGCATTATGTTGGATTTTCTTTGACCAGAAGCTGGCCACTTAGAGTGCCTCTGGTGTCGCTGTAAGAAGCAACATCCGAAGCTACAGAAGAATTGGGCTCAGGTTGCATTGTAGTAAGTGGTCTGTAGTTTGCTCTTCTTCACATTCGCATTTTGTGGACTCCACTTTATATCCCCATTAAGATTGGTTATGCATCTCATGGTATCAGAGCACAGTCTATTCAGCACCTCCCAAATTGCCCAGTCTTCTGTGTGCCCAGGAGGGAATTCCTCCTTCTATATCACCCACTGATTGAGGTTCTGGGTTTTTACCTGCCACTTTTGGACTCTCGCTTGCTGAGGTGTTCCTGCAAGTATCCTTGCAGTATTTACCTACCCTGAAAGTAGGGCATTCATCCTGGGTACATGTAAAAGGCATCTGTAAGATCTCTTTCTGTATTCAAACTACAACAAAATACAAAATCCACATGACAGTGATAAGTTTATTGAGACAGCTAAAGGCAATAGTGCAAGCTTTCAAAGCTTCACTAGATTCTTCATCAGGCAAAGATGTTAAAAATTCTACAGAAAGCAATGATGTTAGACTCACAGACCTTCATTTTTTCTTAGATGATGCAGAGGGATATCAATGCAGAAAGAGACCCCCCCCCCTCCCTTTCTTGGTCTTGTGGGGGGTAAAACACAGGAAATAAAATGTCAAATCTATTAGCAGCAACACAGCAATTCCCAGTGAGATCCAGGCACACTCTGTCCTTTCCTACACTAACTTTCTTAGGCAGAGAAGACTGACTTTTTAAAAGTCTCCATAATGTAATATCTGGACAAAACATTTATATGATGTAGAGATAATACTTCCCAACTGTAATACAAATGAAATAATGTTATCTTTGCTGGAAGAAGAAACCTCAAAGAGTTACATCCCAGTCCTTTCAGACAATATTAACTAACAACAGAAATAACATCTGAGACAAAATGTAGGCCTGTGACTATAACATCGTCACTTTTCTTTTCCAATATGATTTTTAACATCTTTGCCCAATGAGGACAACTGCAAAGCTTCAAAAGTATTTGCTTATTTTTGTTGGCCCCCAAAAACCCACTGTTGTTTGGATGTTGGATTTTGCTGCATGGTCAACTCAGCTACTCCTGAATATGCCCTCTATATTCAAACTAGCTTTCCCTTGCCACACATTACTGTGGCCCAGTATGGTGATTTGGAAAATAAAGTAATGAGAAAGTGTTGGTTTCTAATATATGTAATTTCTTTATGATTGTGGGTAAATAAACAGTATTTCTTGTTGTTTCTTTGTCAGTGGGGGGGAGCACCAAGGGGTGTCAGAAGGGTTGCCAAAAACCTCCAGAAAACATAGTATTTTATGTTGGTCATGGGGGTTTTGTGGGGGAAGTTTGGCCCAATTCTATCGTTGGTGGGGTTCAGAATGTTCTTTGATTGTAAGTGAACTAAAAATCCCAGCAACTACAACTCCCAAATGTCATGGTCAATTTCCTCCAAACTCCACCTGTGCTCATATTTGAGCATATGGAGTATTCGTGCCAAGTTTGGTCTAGATCCTTCATTGTTTGAGCCCACAGTGCTCTCTGGATGTAGGTGAACTACAACTCCAAAACTCAAGGTCAGTGTCCACCAAACCCTTCTAGTGTTTTCTGTTGGTCATGGGAGTTCTGTGTGTCAAGTTTGGTTCAATTCCATCATTGGTGGAGTTCAGAATGCTGTTTGATTGTAAGTTAACTATAAATCCCAGCAGCTACAACTCCCAAATGACAAAATCAATTTTTGTAAGTAATGGTCACTCCTTGGGTTAGTAAGTATATTGTGGCCAAATTTGGCGGCAATTTGTCCAGCGGATTTTGTGTTATGATGTCACTCAAAACGAACCTAAAGGGGATTTTGAGACTCCAAATTAGTACTGAAGATCGAAATTTACTGCTTTGCAAGAGATCACTGCCCATTCCAGGATAACATGATGCCCCTCCCTCTCCAATCATTGGCTTTCTCTTCGTTTTCTGCTTGCTGGTACATAGCAAGTCCTCTCTGCTCCAGCAAGGAGTATCAAAGCATAAACAAAGCTCCCTACCGTCCCTTTGATCTTCACATTGGTGAGCTGCCACAGGAAACCAGTGGGAAGTCTTATCACAGAGCTAATAATTACAGGCTTTCAGTTTCCCATTTCCACTCACTCTCTGCAGATCAATACTTCAACCTAGGAATCACCAGAGGTGTTGGTTTCTCACAGAAAGCAATGATCCAAATCAGCAGGAGCATCGATGGCATCATAATAGTGGAAGACCCCTCATGGACTTTCAGCTTAAGCGCTAAATAGTCCAATTGGAGGTGACCAACCGGAAGTGGCAATCATTATGTTCCTACAGTGTCCTGCGGGCACAGTCATTGCTAAATCCTGCAAAAAGACTGTAGGAAACATTCATTACAATACATTTTTATTCAAGAAAAAGACAAAATAAAACATAGATGATTTGCAAAACCACCCAAACTGACACATCTGCATCGTATCCACGACTATGAAGCTACAACTGAGTGACAAGTAAAAATAACCAAATGGAAGCCGAGAGAAATAAAATATACAAACACAGAGAAACAATGACAGAAAAAATAACAACAAACCTCCCACTCTGTATCTGATGGAAACCGTGGCTGAAAAGATAGCTTTTGTGTTGTTTATGAATCAAGTGCTAGTTTACGCTGTATCTTCTTCTGTTTCTACATTCAGATTTTAATCTATTTAAAAGTAACTGTTGTTGTGACGTCTGTGGGCCCTTCCACAGCCATATAACCCAGACTATCAGGGCAGAAAATCCCACATTATCTTTTTTGAACTGGAATACGTGGCAGTGTGGACTCAGATAACCCAGTTCAAAGCAGATATTGTGTGATTTCCTGCCTTGATATTCTGGATTATATGGCTGTGTGGAAAGGCCCTAAGAAATAGGGAAGCAAAGTATTACTTTTTTAAAGTATTACTTTTTTGCCATTACTACTAAATAATTACTTTTCTGGACCTTTGAGCCATAGCGGTAACTAACTATTTGCAAAAAGTAATTTTCCCAAACTCTGGTTCATTTCCAGTTTATGTGGTTGCATTATAGTGCTAGAAAAACATAATGAATATATATTGCATGCATCAGAAATCTAGCACTGATCTTGTTTTCTCTTCAGGGATAGGCCTAAGATGCTGAACTAAATGGTTCTTTTACATTACAACTTGAGTAGCATTTGACCCATCTCCCTTCCCAGGGGAAAAATCATAATCATACTCGACTAAGATTAGGTTCTCAAAATGAATTCAGAAATACATTTAAATCTTTTTTTTCTCTGAAAGTTATCTTAAATTACTTTTGCATCTTAAATGATGTGGAAGGCAGAAACTCTTCCTCAACTCATAGCATTCATGCCAGTGTTATTCCCAGCAATATTCCTAATTCCTTTATGCTAAATTTGGAACACAATTGTCCATCATTGTGGCTCTCCCACCCCATCATAATTATTATTATTATTATTATTATTGACCCATTCTGGTCATGAGAAATATTCCAGGATCCATAATAGAATTCTTTATTCCAAAGTTTGCAAATCTTACTTTCAGGACTTCAGTTCCCAGAGTTTCTCAGCCAGTAGAAGCAATACTCATGCTGTTTGAGGATTATGGACTCTGTAGTCCAAACCTGTAAATTTTACAAACCCTAATTAGGCAAATCCGAATGCTTTGTTCACAATTCATATAATTTCATCAGTCAAGTCATGAAAAATCTGGCAGGATACAGAGACACTTGAGATGAATTGGAAAAGATCAAGCAGCTGGTGACTTTCAAGACAGGGGAGCAAGGGGATCTACTCTGAATTTTCTTATTATGAACTGTAAAAGAGATATCCAAGGTGCTGAGTACTATCCCTAAACAGATCCAGCACAATGGTTAGCTCTTTTAATGTTCAGATTAAATCCCATAGCAAACTCCACTACACTGACATGGGAGAAGTGTTTTATGCATGTACCTTCAAGTCACCAGTTGACATAGGAACAAGGGTGGTCCTACAGGTAGGCCAAGTAAGCGGCCGCATAGGGCGCCATCTGGGAAGGGGCGCCATCCTGGCCGCATGGGGCACCATCCTGGCCCTGCCGATGTTCCTCAGGCAGCGCCGTAGCTGCCTGTTTTTGGGCCCCGGCCTTGTGCGCTCCGACGCCGCTTCTGGGCATGCACAGAGATTTTCGTGCAGGCACAGTTGCTCCGGAGCTGAAGTTGAGCGTAGGAGCAACTGCACATGCGCGAAAACCTCCGTGCATGCCCAGTAGCTCCCTTGTGCAGAAGCCTGTAAGCAAAGCACTCCCTATCGGGCAGGCAGGGACTGCTTCCCCTCTCCCTTTGTCTCCGCCGCGCGCGCGTTTGCGGGGAAGGAGAAAAGAATCAGTGAAGGAAGTGTAAGTGAAGGAATGAATGAAGGGCTTTCCTCCTCCTCCTCTGTGACTTCTTCTCTCCCTCCTTCCTTTCTTCAGCTCTATTTCTGTCTAGACCTGAGGGGCCTGAGGCTATGAGGAGTTGTGGGAGTTGGAGTCCAAAACACCTAGATCGAGGGAGGGCCCATGTTTGTCCAGGCCGCGCTGCCTGTATTCGACCTCATTTGAACATTTTGGCTGCGTTTCTATTTACATTTACATTGGGATCCTAATTTTGGACTTATGGGAGACTCCTATGAATTATGAGACGGGTGGTAGGTAATATATTCTGATTTTGATGCATTTACATTGCATTTCTTGTTGATTATTATACAGTTCTGCTTAATATTGTCATACAATATAATAAAAATACAATATAACAATAGAATAATGATATATTTTATATTACATGTAATATTACAAACAATATTGCAGTATAGTGGTATTGTACAAAATAGTAATATATAATATTTTATTTTACTTTATTTTGGGTTATTTGAGTGTTATAGGAGTAATGAAAATATTTAGTAGAGGATAATTTTATTTAAATAAATAATTTTATTAATTATTTTATTATAATAATAATATAGAATGTTATATTATATTATAATGCCAATGTATTACAATATAATTATATTGTAATGTAGTATAATATAATTATGATATAATATAGTATGAGTATGGTATAATATATTGTATATACATTGATACAATATAATACTACTAATGGCATTGTGATATTATAATTGTATATTTGTTTTACATGGGGGGGCAAAATAATGTTTTTTGGGGGGCGCCAAAATAATGTTCGCTTACCATTTAAAATTACCTTAGACCGCCCCTGCATAGGAACTCCATGGATTTAATAACAATTTCTGAAGCAAGAAGCAAATGCTCATAGGTTCTTTCTCTGAATACAACCTATAGTCCTGATATTAATTGGAAAATCCAAGTTCCAACCAGGGCTGACTCTGCTTAGATTCCAAAATTAAATGGGTTCTGGTACCTTTAAGGTCTTGCATATAAGGCTGTAGAAAGTACAGTAGAGTTTTGCTTAGCCAACACAAACAGGCCAGCAGAACACTGGATAAGCTAAACGTTGGGTAATAAGGAGGGATGAAGAAAAAACCTATTAAACGTCAAATAACATTATGATTTTACAAATTAAGCACCAAAACGTCATGTTTTACAACAAATCGACAGAAAGAGCAGTTCAATACACAGTAATGTTATGTAGTAATTACTGTATTTATGAATTTAGCACCAAAACATCACAATGTATTGAAACAGCTGTGGATCTGGGCGGGAGGCAGACTGCATTAGGTAATACAAAACGTTGGATGAGCTAAGGTTGGATAAGCGAGACTCTACTGTACTGTGCTTTGATGGATGTTGTTGTTCTCATGTATTATGCTTTGTCAGCTTCAGATGACATGTATAGTTGCATTCCCTACTTATATAATCGTAATACAAATCCAGTGATTAGTCCCAAGGTCACTCATCAAGATCCATAGCTGGGCTAACCAAACTTTTCCACATCTGTGGCAAGTCATTGTTTTCTCTGAAGCCAAACACTCCAGCCACTACATTCTCAAGGTTGACCCATGATGTTTTGCTGCCTGGCATGCACAGCTTAGAAATATTATTGTTTTAGATTACACGTCCCAGAATCTAATGGCTTCAATGGCTGGAGATTCTGACAGTTAATATCCAAAACAGTAACATTCCCCATTTCTCCTGAAGGAAAGGGCAAGAGTTATCCTGCATTCCAGTTATAGAATCTAACCAGACAGGTAGTTGAATCTAGGTTTAATACTACCAGTACTTTACCTGAGGACTACCTTAAGGCAGGCATGTGGGGGGGGGGGGCTTAGGGGGCTTCAGCCCCCCTCCCCAAATTCTCAGGGTGGTCCGCAAGAAGGCCTTACTGGTACATTATTTAAACTGCTATGTTTATTCATATCATGATCTGATCACCATGCTCATTATATCCTACATTCATGGGGTTATTGGGATAACAATACAAAAGGTTTGGTAGGGTAGTCCCTCTCTTACTCAGACTCAGCCCCTCCCGAATCAAACTCAGCCCTCCCCGAATCAAAATCCTGGCTACGGCCCTGCCTTAAGGGAAAGCATGGCAGGTCACAGAGTATATCCAGAACCTCCATCCTCTGGGCATTTCTGTTCCTTCGCCAGCCCCTCTTTATTCCTGGATATGCTTTCTAAAGCAACTATCTCATGCTGCCTAATAGGAGAGCCGGTCCTGTCCGTGATGCAGACATTTAACCTTCAATTTGCTTCCACACATTGGCTTGTCACACTTCCTCCTGACAGTAAAAGCCTGCTCTTGCCCATGCATAACAACTTGATCCCTCACAGCCTTAAATGCATCGCTTGCCTTTGGAAGTGGGGTATCCCCCAAAGAGCTCCACAAATCAGCCAGCTATTCCCTGTCAGCAGGAGACTGTCCCCAGGTTGAGGATGGATCAGCGATTCCTTTCTCCAGAGAAAGAGGAACAGCTTGATCTTTGTGCCATGAATATGGAGCGCGTGCCTACTGTGTGTACGCTAAGCCCTGAAGGATTCTTACAAAGCAATGAGGTAATCAGAGCTGAGAAGCCGGGAAGCAAAGAGGCCCTGGGGCCAGGAGCTGTGTTGCTCAAGCCTCCAGGGCTCCCCTTCCTCCCAGCAGAGCCAAGGGCAGGGACCAGGCTCCATGTAATAGTGATTAATAACAATACTCCACATTTATAGAGCACTTTTCATGTTCAAAGCTCTTTACAAACATCCAGTAATTAATCTGTCATATTAAATGCTGCTTTTAACGGGCTGTTGATCAAAGCAAGGTCTCTTGGGGGTGCTGAGCTCATATTCAGAGGTACAGTCAGATTTTCCTGGGAGTTGATCTCTTCCCATGCTGGCTGCTTGGTTCTTCAATCAAAAACAAACTCATTTCATTTTCTGAACATGGATCCTTTTCTAGCCGAAATAGCAACATTAAAGCTCCAGAGAGAGGAAGCAACAGCCTCAGGAGATTCCCAGTGTTTGCAGATAATACAAGTAATGATTATTGGCCTATGCAGTGTGAGTTCTAAAGGAGAAAACAAACAAATAGCCCATTCACAATTAAGCAGATTCAGTGGCTATGGAATACTGTTTATTGGATGAGAAATCAGGATTCAAAATAATGGAATGGAGTTTACTGAGATATGGAAATATGGAGTTAACTGAGAATGGAGTTTACTGGCTGGAGGTCTGAAAAGCAGCACTCTCCACTACATTTTGTGGCAGGCTGCAGCTGTGTAAAGAGAGAGGAAGGGTGTCCTCAAAGCAGCATGAAGAATGAGTTTCAAAGGGTTAGCTGCAACACACAAATTGTCTTTCTTGTATTCCAAAATATATTTTTTTATTTTTGAAAGT